>CM053771.1:380059682-380091109 GCA_028658325.1 Potorous gilbertii
ACAATGGGGGGCAGGATAAGATGGAGGGAAATATAGTTAGTCTTATACAACATGACTATTATGGAAGTCATTTGCAAAACTACACAGATATGGCCTATATTGAATTGCCTGCCTTCCCAAAGGGAATGGGTGGGGAGGGAGGGATGGGGAGAAGCTGGAACTCAAAGTTTTAGGGACATCTGTTGAATATTGTTCTTGTTACTAGGAAATAAGAAATACAAGTAATGGGGAATAGAAAGTTATCTGGCCCTACAGGACAAAAGAGAAGATGGGGTAAGGGAAAGGAGGGATGAAAGAAGAGAGGGCAGATTGGTGATACGGGTAATTAGAATGTTCAGTGTATTGGAAAGGGGGGAGGGGAGAAATGGGGAGAAAATTTTGGACCCCAAAATCTTGTGAAAATGAATGTAAAAAGTTAAATAAATAAATTTATCAAAAAAAAGTTAAAAAAATTAGAGGGGAAATTGGAGGGAGGGACATATATAGCAATCATAGCCATGAAAAAAATTATTGAAAGTTTCTCTGATTAAAGACCTATTTTCTCAAATATGTAGAGAAATGAGTCAAATTTATAGAAATTGAGCTTTTCCTCAATTGATAAATGGTCAAAGATATAAACAGGCAGTTTTCAGACAAAAAAAATCAAAGCTATCTATAATCATAAGAAAAATGCTCTACATCATTATTGACTAGAGAAATTCAAGTAAGACAACTCTGAACTATCATCCCACAGCGATTAGATTGGCTAATACACCGGAAAAGGGAAACGGCAGATGTTGGAGGGGATATGGGGAAACCGAACACTTGCATTGTTGGTGAATTTGTATACTGATTCAACCACTCTGTAGGGACATTTTAACTGCGTCCAAATGGCTATAAAAACCATGCATACCTTGGACCAAGCAAGATCACCATTAGGTCTGTATCCCAAAGAGATAAAAAACAAAAAGAAAAAGGACCTCTGTGTACAAAAAGTGTATAGCAATTCTTCTAGTGGTGGCAAAGAAGTGCATAAAAGAGGGGATGTCCATCATTTGGGGAATGGTTGAACAAATTGCTGTGTATGATTGTGATGGAATACTATTGTGCTATTAGAAAAAATGAGCAGATTGACAACTGTTCTGCAAATTATGGTGATGACTTCTGCAATAGAACCATGGTTCCCAGAAGGTGTAATTCCAATAGAAGAAAGATGGAGTGGTAGAGAGAGAGACAGGCAACTTTGGATTCACAGGCTGGGTTTAAATTATTTCACCCCTCAAAACTCCAAACAAATCTCTAATAATCTCTTTTCTCATCTGCAAAGTGAGAGATTGTGCTAAAATGGCAACCAAGATCCCTTTGGATCCTAAATCTTGGGTTCTATTGTTGATCTGTAAGTTCCTGAGGACTTTCTGACATGCCCACATTAGTGGAGGGAACTTCCCACACCAAAGAAATCACAGGTGTGGACCAAATAGCAAGTTCCATAGCCAACAATGGCAATCTTTTCAGCTGAATTCTTCTGTAAAAAATTTAAATAAAGTGCAATATTTAATGAATCTGAGAATTGGAGCAATATTTAAACCAGAGGGAAGTAGATTGAATTTGAAATGTCCTTTTGAGCCTTTTCTGGTCTTGCTATGAAAAATGTATTCTGTTTCTCTTTAAAACACCTTGTAACAACACCTTGAGACGTTTGTGGTAGTTCTTGATGTGTCTAGTTTTTATGACATAAAATATAAATATTTTTAAAATCCAGCTTAAAATCCAGGCTAGCCTTGCCTAAAATTGTGTTGATAAGGAGCCAGCTCCTGTCTACAGAGCTGAACATGGATCTCAGCAGGGTTCTCCATTGCTGAGGAAAAATGTTGATTTCCATTCCTGCCTCAGAAGGGGGAACACAGCCAGTGCCTTTCATAGACTTCCTCATTTGCACTGCTTTCCTTACTGATTATAGAAACCAAAATATACATTCAGATGCACGTTATATTTTCACATTTGGGGGCACATGAAGGCCCTCAGATGTGAACCAGCGTGGGAGATGAAATGTTTTCCCAGGCAATCTGTCTGAGAGGTGTGGTGGAGAGGAAGCCCGGGGCAGACTCTTCCCCAGGTTGGTTTGTCTAACATTCCTCGGCTTCCTTACCAGGATGGCGGTGTTGATTCAGACTCTCTGGATCTTAACAATGATGGACAGGTGCCCATGGCCTCCTGGGTACACAGGCCTAGGGGGCTGGCAGTCTTGAGGAATACTTGAGCTGAAAATGTGACCTTTTGCCATAAATTTTAAAATACAAACCGGGCAAACTCGACTTGAATAGACAGTTGTGTAAATGTTTAGTCTGAAGTATTCCATTATCTACTTCACTTTCCTGTGACAACTAATGTTATAGATTCTACTTCTTAGAGTGTGTTTCCTTGAATGGTCCATGCAGAACACAGCCCGATTGGGCTTATCGACCATTTGCTCTCATGGTCATAGAAAAAGTAATATTTCAGAAAAGGTGAACATTCCATCCAAAATCTCCGAAATAAATACAGGTAGTTAGATATGTCATTATAACTTTCTCTAAGCTCTGACACTATTAATATAGCTAATATTTATATAGGGTACTTTTGCTCTGGCAGCCTCTTACTTACATCATTTCATTTCATGCTCACAATGACATTGTGAAATAGGTATTACATTGTCCATACTTTACAGAAACTAAGGTTTAAACTGGTTATGATCACACAACTAGTATATGTCAGAGGCAGAATTTGAACCCAGGTTCTTGACTTTTTGTCTATAAGACTAGCCCTCTATCTGACACATCCCACTACTGCTATATAGGTAATCCAGCTCTTACATGCCATTGTGTGTTTTATTTAGATCATACTGAAAAACATGCTAAAATTCAATTTAACAAATGTTCAAATGCTTGCTGTGTATTGAAGCAATTAATTAATTAATCCCTGGAAGATTAAGGCCTGTTCACAGTTAGATAAGGTAGAGTTCCTAACTTCATGGGGCTTACAGTAAATGCAGAACATGTAGATAGATGGAAGGATAGATGTATAGACAGACAGACAGACAGACAGGTAGATAGATAGATAGATAGATAGACAGACAGATAGAGAGATTAGAATGCCTTGACCTGAATCAATAGCACCTCTAGGTCTATAGATAATACAATAAGCCATTTCAGAATTACATATTCCAATAGCAGTGCAGTGGAGTGGTGGTTGCTCCAATGGCTAAAGACTCCAGAGAGGGAATTGCCCTTAGGGGAAGGAGAGGAGAAGATAGAGTTTATCTAATGGCCCACCTTTCCTCCCCTGTGACTGGATGATGACCTTGTGAGCTATCAAAAGGTCTAGAGATCTGGAATTTGCTTTGGCATTGGTAGCAGCTGCTCATGGGCCAGTCGTGGCAGATGGAAGTCTCTGCATTTAAAGCTAAGAGACACATCAAAGCCAAACTAAATGTACCAAGAAAAGGAAGCTTTGGGATAACTCAAGAGCATGAGTCCAGAAAGCTCATCCGAATTATACCTAAAGGGAATTTCATGAAGACTCTGCCGAGGGACAATAGGAGCTTTCATCTAGTATACTCCTCCCCTCAACCCCCATCAAGAACCTTACACATTCAAGGGGAAAGTGTACCTCTAAAAGTGGAGAGCCGCTTCTGCAACAGCTACCCTTACTCTGCCTACTTAGTAAATATCCTTTCTAAAAAGGTAATAAGATCCAGGTGATAATCAGTGAGAAGCACCCTGGATCGAGGTTCTTGAGAAATACTACTAGAAACCTCAGATCCGCAAGTTTTTCTCTGGAACAACCGAGAGAAGCAGAGATTCAACCTGTGAGGACCAGGCTCATCAATTTGTTTGGGAGTTCAAACACTTTAAGGAATTTGGCCTATGGGGCTTCTAAAACATCGTGATGGGAGAATAAATTGATTTCCAGAGAAAGAGTTCGTGATCTAAATCCTTTTGGAGTAGATGGAAATCCAAGAGCAGTTTGAGCAAATTGGTAAACTGATTAGTTGTCCCCAGTTATTCATAGAGTTGTAAATAAATGAATGAATAATTATTTATTAAGCATTTACTACTTATATACACCAGGTATACAAAAACAAAAGCTAACCTGCCCACAACAGGTTGCCATCCTAATGGGGAAGACCACATACATTGAGGAATGGTGGCCTGGAAGGAATTTGGAAAGTCTTTGGACAGTTTCTGGGGAAAGAGAACAAATATTATATGCCAAGTCTTTTATAAATATTATTGCATTTGGTCCTTGTGAGACAGGGGCTATAA
The DNA here is from genome assembly GCA_028658325.1 of Potorous gilbertii. Taxonomy (NCBI): domain Eukaryota; kingdom Metazoa; phylum Chordata; class Mammalia; order Diprotodontia; family Potoroidae; genus Potorous; species Potorous gilbertii. Next base: position 380,063,966 of record CM053771.1, read on the forward strand.
TTATCCCTATACAGAGGCACATGTTGATTAAATGACTTGCCCAGAGGTCACAAAATGAATTAAGTGTCTGAAGTTAAATCTAAAGCCAGGTCTTCTTGACTCCAGGCCCAATGCTTCATCACTATGCCACCTAGTTGTTTCTGGGAAAAATGATTAGATCCATCAGAGACTATATTGGCACACTCTTTCCAGGAACAATGAGAAGATTAATTTTATTTAATTATGGTTCCAAGGTTGAAAAGGTGGCGGGATGTTGGGGGACACACATAAGGACACAGAAAGGAAGCAAGATGAGGGGTAGCTGGAGCCAGAGTTTAGAACCTAGAGGTAGTAGAGCACTTGAGCCATCACCAGTCAGCTCCACAAGGCCCCAGGTAGAGTTTCAGGAATAAAACGGGCTGAGTTCAGCAATACCATGTATTAAAATGACCAGATCTTTCACTTATTTCCAACTTCTGTGGATTTAGTGACACAGTTTACAAAAATACTTATTTGATTCACTCCTATGGTTTTATTGAGCACTTTAGAGCAGATAAATATCTCCCTTTTTCTCTCTTTTGAGCTCCAGACCCCAGCCTGCTAACAAGGTATCTCTGCCTAGATGCCCTACCATCAAACTCAAAACAGTCTAAATGTAGCTTATTACCTTTCTTCTTAAGCCTATTCTTTCATCTGTCTTTATTGATTCCATCACTGACACCACCCTTTACCCCATTTCCCAAGTCTGTATAGACACACCCTTATACTTCAGAGTAAGGTCTCAAATTTTTACTGTTGGATGGAGCTCCAGACATCACCTATCACCTAACATGTATTAATGGAAGCTCTAATAGTTGCTTACATTGGAGACTTCTCCAAATAAAGCATGCATCATTCCTGGGTAAGTCTTTTATTTTTTGCAGACTGACATTTTCAGAAGGTATGAGTGTATAGCCTGAGCATCTGGAAAAATTTCGATAATCTTCAAAATCTCAGGACAAATAACATTAACAGTAGACTAACCAGACACATTGTGATGCTTGGACTGTATTTCCACAAAGGATGTTTTGGGTGAAGTAAGGTTAGGGTTTTCAGGACTTCATTCCAGACCTGGCAGCAGCTCCCTGAGACAGCAGGTGTTGGGTCTGACAACACAAGACAGACCAATAGGAAATTAAAACATGAATTCAACTGCAATCTTATTTTTATTGTGCCTGGTGGCGTGTGTAGTCATTGAGGTTTGCACAGCTTTCTTACTTTTTCCCATTATTTCCAAGGAAAGCCAACTTGGAATTTAGGGTGATTTCTGTGCTTCCAATACCACATGAGTCTTCTCAAAGGAGAGTGATAGAAATAATTAACACATTTCTTGTAAGTAAACTGAACATGGTGTGATGAATCCTGTAGATTTGGCCTTAGAATAACATATGCAACCATCTTCAATGGATTTTAAGTCCCTGTTAACCATAAAAAGTGGCTAAAAGCAAGCCTTATCTATGACACTTGAATGCTATGCCAATGAATTCAGACTTTATTAAACAGGTAGTAGGCACTAAAGGTTTTTTAAGAAAGGGAGAGATAGGATCTGTGCATTAGAAGAATTATTATGGGATGAGTTACAAAGATAAGAGTCTGGAATTGAGGAGACTTAGTATAAGGCTATTGTAATAACTGTAATTATCTAGGAAAAAGACTGCTGAGTACCTAAGCCACTGGTAGAGTCAGTGAATATCAAGCAATAAATTCAAAAGATACTATGAGCATAGAATTAACCAGACTTGGGCAGCTAGGTGGTGCAGTGGATAGAGCACCAGTGCAGGAGTCAGGAGGGTGTGAGGTCAAATCTCACCTCAGACACAATACTCACTAGCTGTGTGACCTTGGGTAAATCACTTAACCCCAATTGCCTCATCCTGGGTCATCTCCAGTCATCCTGATGAATATCTGGTCACTGAATTCAGATGGCTCTGGAGGAGAAGTGAGGCTGGTGACCTGCACAGCCCTCCCTCACTCAAAACAAAGTCAAGTGCAAGTCATGTCATCATTTCTCTGATGGCATGGTCTTCTTTGGCAACAAAGGACGAACACACACAGCCAAATTTGACAACTGGTTAAATGTGAGGAGTCTAGAATAAGGAGGAATCACAATGACTTTGGTTGATTTGGATGATTAGAAGAATTGAGATGCCAGGCACGGATATAAAGAAGTTGGAAAGAGCAGGTTTGGAAGAGAATATGAGTTCATTTTGGATAGAATGAAAACCCTTAATAGCATCTAAGCTCCTTGAGGTCAGGGATTTTTTTTCTGTTTCCCCAGCTTGTCTTTGTTTCCCCTGTTCTAGAACCATTTCTTGTAGAGAATAGATGCTTAATGCTTGGTGAGTGAATGAATACACACACACACACACACACAAGTGCACATGCGCATTTACTCCTCTTTCTGTGTCTATTCAAAAATTATGAAAGGTATTTGTTTTATTAAGCAATAGTGTGACTCTTACTTATTGATAACCAACAGAAGGCATTTTTTTCTATTACTCATTTGATCTGTCTCCTGAACAGGAAGACTCCAGTTTGATACACATGAAGGCAAAATGAAAGGTTTTTTTTAAAGATTTGGACTGAATATTTCATGTTATAACTGATTTATTGATTTCTATCTATATCTTGATATAGAGAATCAAGAAGCTTTAGTCTAGATCAAAGTGTTTATTAAATGAGAGACACAAGTTCAGTGTTGTATACCTCATCTCACTGGGTTTAAGGAACAGTTAAAGACTTCTGAATCACATTACCAACATGATAGAAGGCTACATATTTTCTCCCTACTCCCATACCTCTCAAAATTAGTAATTATGTAAAGGAGATACAGCAATTTCATGTTTCTAGACAAGAACCATGATGTTCCAAAAGAAGGAACAATTAATTCAATGAGGTACTTGCTGGCCCCTAAAGCATTCTCTCATCATTCCCCACTGCCCACCACACTGTAGCAGCAGGGCTGCACAAGACAACCCAAAGGCTTGCCAAAAAGTTGAACTCTATTCCAGTTCCTTACTTTCAGTGCTAAAAGCAGAAGCTTGCTCAAATGGCAGCAGTAAGTCATATGTCAGTGCTCTGTGCCTTAAAAAAGCTCAGCCAAAAAATTGAAAGAACAGAGGGAAATGGGTGAAGTCCTGTGTGATTATGGGGCACTCCATCAAGTCTGAGGGAAAGAACCCAGTAAATGGCAAACGTCATTTCTGTCTCCCTCCTGAAATATGGAGCATAGATCAAGACAGTGACTTGTGAATTTTCCCGCTTGGAAGGAAGCTGAGATAGCTATTAGGTTCAGCCCCCAAGGAAATTGCTATTAAATGAGTAACTAGTCAGAAAGTGAACAATAAGATGAAATAAGGTAGGGAAGGGAGTCTTTAAATTATGAAAGATTTAAGGAAGGAAACTTAAGAGCATACAAATTGAAAGTAAATAGGCTTAATGATACCTTCCATAATAGGAAAAAAACTCAATTCAAGGCCTTGAGCATAAGCAGATGAACTGATGGTAAAGACAATGATAACAGAAGGAAATAGGATCTCCAGATCAGGTAAAATATTCCAGAGATCTATGAATAAATATTGCTAGACAAAGGAAAATGTATCAACACCTGAAGAGGGAAATGATCCTATGAATGCCCAGGAGTGGATGGAACCTCAGCAAGATGTTTTTTGAATGGTTTAAAAGAGAAATAAGAATCAGAAAGCAGAATTTATAATTATTAGCCAAAACCAGAAATTTTTAGCAGAAATAGAGGTTTTTTTAATCAACAATGACAAGTCTAACCCAAGAACCAAAGAAAGAATAAATGATTAGGAATGAAATTTTATCAAAATGAAGAATAATATGGAATTAGAGAAGAAAAGCAATGATATTTAAAGGAAGAAAGTATGATCTCTATACAAGCAAAATGTAGATCTGGAAAACAAAATATCAAGAGATCATTTAAGGATTATAGGTATCCCAGAAGAACATGACAAGTCAAGAAACTGCAATAATACAATTAACAGGAGAAAGTTGTCCAAAAGTTCTGAACACAGAAAGCAAAGTGTCTACCCAAAGAAGCCACAGATTGCCTCCAGGAAAAGAAAAAAACGAAACTATTTTTTAAATACCAAAACATATCGTGGTTAAATTTAGCAATTACATTGACAGGTAATAAATCCTTCAAGTGACCAGGAGAAAAGAATTCAAATAAAAATGAAAAGGAATTCAAATAACCCAATATTCTGTACCTGCCAGAGTGGAATGGCATAATATGTTTTAAGGAACACAAAATGTGATCCAAGGTGACCTACCATGCAAGTGTAGAAAAAAGATGGATGTTCAACTAAAAAAGGGGGGGGATGTTCAGAGCATTCTTATAAAGAAAACAAGAAATGATGAAAGTTTTAGTAATACAGGAAGGGCAAACAAATAAAGCAACCAAAGATGGTAATAAAATACCAGAGACTGTTAAGATATTTCTTTCTAAATGTACACAAGGAAACAAGAGTAAAAACAGACGTTCAATAGGAGTGACAGCGGGGGAAATCATCTTAAACATCAGCTATCTTTTGGAAACCATGTCACTTGGACAACTGATTCCATTGGTCAAGAACTCCAGGGATAGCGATTGCCCTTCAGTACTACCTTGAGATGGAGAGAGGTGATTTTTCCTAAGGACTTGGTGCTCTCTGCTACCACTTTTGGTGTGAGAAGGAACAGTAGAGAGGGCTTTGCAGCTGCTTTGAGAATGACCAACAACGATAAATATCCTGGTAAATTGGCCTAAAGTCAACCAGAGCTATTTGCTGTGTTCCAGTTGTACAGTGTGGCTAGTGAAGAGCTGGCCAGGCCGATCTGTTTAGCCCACAAGTAACCAATCTGATGAGTTTTGCAGCTCTCTAGCTTAAAGAGGACTGTTATTCACATCAAAAGGTAATAGTTTCTGAGCATTCTTTTAAAGGCAATGGTGAATTGAGCTTATAAATGTCATGTTGAAGTAGAGAAGAGGATTTTCCCAGATGAGGACTGGTGAGGTTGAACAGTCTGGTAATGAGTAAAGACATAGCTTTATGTAGTACAGATATTCCTCAATGGATCTATAACACTGAACGTACAGGTCAGAGTTGAAAGTATCATTGACACATGAGTTTTCACATTCCCTGCTGGGTTCTTGCAAATGTGTGGCCACTCCTCCCCAAAGATACTGAGTGAAAGAGTGTGATCCAAGTCTATATGAATATTGTGATATATTTTATTGCTCATGCCTTTGTGTTAATATATTTTATGTATAATATTAATATTTCTTTTACTTTGTTAAGTAAATGACTATTTTTAAGATAAGAAGAAGTAGTAACAAGGTCAAAAAAGGCCACAAATGTTTAAACTTTTTTGTATGTTATCATGAACCAGTTGGGCAGTTGGATGAAGCCTATGGATACCTCCTCAGACTAATATTTTTAAATGCATAAAATAAAATATATAGGATTACAAAGGAAATTGACCTTATTAAAGAAAAAAAGATATAATTATTTTTCTATCCAAGTTCATAGACCCCCAAGATCTAGTCAGATTCCTTGATGATCCATAAACTCTAGATTAGATTCTCTTGCCATTTTCCGTTGTTTGCTTTTCTGTCTTTAAAAAAAATTATTAGTCTGATAATCATAACACATCATAGAAGTCTCAATGACAGGAATGTGTCACTTGTTAAAATGCCTACTTTTTATCCAATGCAGATAAAAACTTGCTTTTGAAAAAAAAATTATTCAATCAATTACTTAACTGACAGTTGTAAGGTTAGATTTCTATAAGGATGGTGATCTGGATTCCTTAGCAAAGTAAATCCTAATAAAACATTCAGGCAACAAATAGAACATTGTCCCAGGAAGAGCAAAATTTCTCTTAAAAAAGGAAACATTGTAGGAATCATACATACCCTGTGACTGTGACCTATCAAGAATGGTTTCTCACTTATTTTTAACTTACAATTAGAGCTATGTTTTGGGGAGGGAGAAAGGGAGGCAGGGTCAAAAATCATTTCAATCTCTACTTCACCAATTGTGAAGAAAACAATTGGTGAAGTAGAGATTGAAATGCCAGAGCATACAAATTGAAAGTAAAAGCATCTTTGTGACACAACATAATAGAAATCACTCCTCTGACTCCAAGACATCCTTCCTGGAATGCTCCTCCAATTTCTTTCCCCAGCCTATAGGAAAAGAATGCTCTTAGGTGGAGTAAGTGGACACATATGTGTTGTGATGTGATGAGTCCCTTTCCAGCCCAAATATCTCCCCAATAATGTAATGTAACTGAGGTGCCCAAAATTCTGTCGTTAGTCATAATTTCTTGGGGCTAAAGTGATATCTTCTTCCATAGTGTCAATTAAAATTAAAAGTCATCTTGTTGGATAATATATTGAAGCCATTATCAGCTGAAAGGTTATTTTTTAGATCTATAGCTAGATAAAAGGAACCTTAGAGGTCATCCAACCATAGAGTCCTAGATGAATAGGTTGTATTTGGAAAAGACCTTAGAAACTATCAAGTCTTCATTTTACAGATGAAGTACTTGGGCCCAGAGAGTTTCAGGGACTTGTCTAATGAAACATGACCCCAGTGAGAAGTGATAGAGCTAGGATTTGAACTCGGGCCCTGCTATTCCCAATTTAGCGTTCTTCCCATTCTATTATGCTTTACCATGAAGTCGTGTATCAGATTGTTTTTCAGCTGCCTCTTCCTCTTGATACTCTGCTGTAGAGAGACAAGGAGTCTGACTTGGGAATCTAGGGAGGAGTTGACATAAAGGGGATGATGTTTGTACAGTACATCAAAAATCTTAAAGTGTTATATAAATTCTATAATTATTATTTCTACAATTACGAAGATGTAGCAGCAGAGTTGTACATGCTCAAAGTCAACGGGACCTAAGAGAACAATGATGATGGAGGACAGCAGCAGGTTCATTTCCAGGACTGGATGTTGTGTCTACTGCTCCTGGAAAGCATGACAGAGAACATAGGCTACTTGCAGCAAGGAGAGAGACAGTTAAAACCAAGGACAGCATAGATTGTGAGGGCTTCTGTCTTCCCAAAGGAACAAAGATCCTTAGGTCTAGAGTTCCCTCAGAGTTTCTGTGTCTTCATTCAGTGAGTGGAACACTGAATTGGCATTCTTGAAAGAAAGACAACAAAAATTACAGTTACCCCTTCCCTATTCAGGGGGTTAGGGGCACATGATCTGGAAAATCCACATAGAAATTTTTGGCCCTCCCTTTCTTTCCAGAGGTGAAGTGTGAGTTTTTCTTTTTTTATGGGGTATTTACAGTACTTACTATTTATTATATTATTATTATATACTATTATTATTTCTCAAATTTAGGTTGATATCATGCAATACTATACAAATATTTCATGCATTTCTGAATTTCTAAACTTTTTCCATGTTATCTGCTAACCTTTGTGTATTATCTGCAATTTCCACAAAACTCCCCAAAATTTCTCATTTCTTATGTTGACCTGCGATATGTAGAAATCATGATGGAGAAAGTCACAGTGGGAAAGGAATTACTGTATATTTACTCACACTGCATTTCCCAGAACTCTTGGATCAGTTCAGTTTCTTTAATGTCTAAGGAACTTCAAGAGTTTTTTGAGTGATGAGCTTGCTGCCCCTCTACGTTGATGTTTTATTGTTTTATTATGCACTGTATACTAGGTATGGTATATTCTTCATTTTATTCTTGACATGCTAAGAATAAATGTTGAACATAATATTCAAGTACATTTGTGTCCTTCTGTGAATGAATAAGTGAAAAAGCATTTATTAAATGCCACAATGACAAGCACTATGTTAGGTTCTGAGGATACAAATAGAAACGCAAAACAATCCCAGTTCTTTAGGAGCTCGCTCTCTAATTGAGAGAAAAAACTCACAGAAGACTTCAAAGCTCCAGAAAGTTCTCAAGGTCATCAGCAGCATAGAAAATATAGGCCAGAAGCCCTTCAGTACCTAATCAAATTAGACAGTGGTGCCTAGGGGATTGGAAGGTACATCAGCAACAACGTGAAGTGTAAAGTCAAGGGGACCTTAGGATGCTTATCTCTGCAGGGTACAGGGCTAAGACTAGTGCTGCCCATCAATAAGGCCAGGGGAGAGTGGGCCTAAAGGTGGGGAGAATTCTGATTTTTCTCCTACAGTAGTGGAGCTGAATGGGGGTGTGATTGTTCAGCCAGTAGAGAGAAAGAAATAATGGAGCATTGGAAAAAAGTTTAGGGGAAAGGGTTCTGTCAGGGTGCCTGATCAGCTGTGTGCAGGCTAGAAAGGGATAGGGGGATGAAGGAGGAAGGGCCTTCCTAGAATGTTATTCTGGGAGAGTTTTGTTATTCTTAGCTCACATAATTCAAGTTCACTGAAATGTAGGATTTCCAGAAAGTAGCAGGGTTTGACCATTAGTTAGGGACTCAGAGCTAAGATCAAATCAGAAAATGCCCTTTGACAAAGAATCAGTGGTATACTGTAGAGAGAGGCAGAGCTGAGGCATAGAAAGTTTTTGTTTCTCCAAAAAGTCATAGAAAGTTTGGAATTTACTTAGCCGTTCCCCTGAGCAGGGAATGTGCAAATATCCAGAGTAAGTGTGGGTTCAAATAAGGCCCAGATGTTTTTTTGCTAAATAAGGCAAAAGGACTAGGTAAGCAACCAGAAACATCACTTGATAGTTAAAACTATAATTAGATGAAAGCAGAGCATGCAATAGGTATATTTTGATATTAGTAGTGAGGCAGATCCAGATAATTGGGCAATAGCTGAAATGGACCCTAAGTAGCCAAGGAACAGTATAAAGGCACTAGGTTCCAAGGGGGATGCCATGATGTAGAAAAAGGCAGAATAAAGGATGGTAGGATAGCACTAGAAACAACTTCTCCTTCACAACATTGCCTTAGGACTAGCCTGTGAAACGTAAACTTCTGTAATACCTGAGGGTTCTACTTCCCAAAAGCACAAGCTCTTTTCTCTCCACACTCTTAGCTCTGATGCTCTCTGGTTCGTACTCATTTCTCTCAGGATCTCTCTGAAAAAAAGAGAAAATTCTAACACTGCAATGGACACCTTTTTACAGGCCCATGTGGTTCTAACCACCAATGCATCCCTAATCCATGAGACTCACCCTCATACCTCTCATACCTTCATCCTTAATAAGACACTAGTCAATAAGTATGCCCAAAATTCCACAGAAATAGCCCATCAAAGTCAAAAAGAAAGTGTCATCATCCTGTATGTTCATAAAATTAGTCAAAAAATCCTCTTCCTTCTCCCCCTTATATCAGGAATGGCTGTCATCTGGATTGAATCCTTTACTTAGGACTAGTCATCTAGCAAGACCAGTCAGTGCTCAGTGAAAAAGCAGAGAAGTCCATATCTGTCAGTAGAGCTCTGTGTCTTGTGTTCTCTTGCACCTTTCCTCATACCTAAGTCATTGCTCTCCCCAGCACTCAGGAGTCTCACTTTGCTTTCTTCAGTATTTATGGACTGCTGCATAACTTTTCCTAGTCAATGCCTTGTGCTCCAGAATTGCTCCTCCCAGTTCTTTTCCCCATCATGGCTCCATTCCTTCCCTACTTTGGTCTCATCTATCTCTCATAAAAGGTGGTCAGCAGTATGGTGTTATGCAGTAGCACCCTGACTATGGACTGTGGACTTCTGGTAGGCTATAGACCCATATGCACACCAAATTTGTTATATTGAGTTCTGTTTAGCAGTAAGAAAATGTACGGACTAGACACAACTACTACCATTGAGTAGGGGAAGGAAAGAAAGAAAAGGAATAACCATGTAGTAAGCATCTACTATATTGTAGGCACTGTGTTGAATGCTTTACACCTATTATTTCACTTAATCCTGACAACAACCATGAAATTACAAAGAAGTTCCCACACTCAAAAGGTTGCTGTGTGCAGGAAAGATATTGGACATTGCATCAACTGAGATGCAACTTTAAAATGCATCTCTAATACTATGTAACTGGAAATAAGCCAATTGACTTCTCCCAGGATCTCTTCCTTACCCATAAGACAGAAATAATAATTCTCATGCTACTTAACTCACATGGTGGTTGTAGAGAAAGATTTTCGCTGTATCACATAGAGTACTGAGAGGCAAGGAGGTTAACTCAACCTGCACCCACCATGCGACCATCAGAGCGCAATCAAGTCTTGGCCAAACAGGACCTGATACTGAAAAGTTCTTTTGCCTATTGGGGAAAGAATGTAGACCCATGGAGTAGAGCTGAACTCTACAGAAAACCAAGAGTATCAGGCTCTATCCACACCAGGGAGTCACGTTAAGAAAAGGCAATTTAGGTATAATAGACAATTTGCACCTGCTCTAGAGCTGGTAGAGCCTCTTAAAATGTGACATAAAAAGAGTAAGCCAAGAAGGACATTTAAAGGGAAGGGCAATAACCAAAAAGAATCTGGCTCAGAATTATGCTGAAGCTACATATACATCTCTAATTTTCTTTTTAAGTGTTTTATTGGTTTGGTTTGGTTTTTTCTTTCTACAGCCCTGTCAACATAACAATATTTATGAAAAGAACAAGTCACAGCTTAGATGAATTACCAAATAACAAAATTGGTGACAAATATCTTGGTTGGACTCACTCTTCTTTGGATCTGGATCACACTTGTGGGTTTCTAGAAGAATTTGCGCAGTCTCCTTTATGGTGGAGCTCAGACTCTCATTTGTCAAGGCATGTTTAGTTACGATCCTTCCCAGATGCCCAACTCAATTCTTTCTCTAGCTCCCCCTCAGATCTGTGACTCTGTGCTTCTGTGATTATTTTATGTGAATGTTATATGACTTATCTTTAAAATACCACAATAGTAGTGATACCTAGAATTCATACAATGCCTAATATGTGCCAGGCCCTGTGCTAAGCTCTCTACAAAATTATCTTAACCTCACACTAATGATATTGTCCCTATTTTCCAGTTGAGGAAACTGAGACAAACAGGTTAAGTAACTTGCTCAAGGTCACACAACTGGTAACTGTCTGAAATCAGATATGAAGAGAGCTCTATCCACTATGCCACTATGCCACCTAACTGCCTCTAAATTAAACTTTAATTTATCAACAGATTGATGAGGGTGCTCCCTTTGATGTTACAAATCCCAACCACCCACACCTTCTCATCCCATGGGACCTATGTTCCGGTTGTCTCATAAATCATCCACAATGTGTTATGGGGCCACCGCTTTTAGCTCTCTTGGCATTGCATAGATAACAATGGAACACACAATTTACTCATCAGTTACTTCTCACCTTTGCTGCATGATCTTGTGTATTGTGCCTCATTGTCAGCCCAAATAACTGCAAGGTTAAGTGCCAAACAAATGACCTCATCATTCATCCATCCCAACTCAAGAGCTGGCATGAGGATTTCTGGAGATATTACAGTAAAAACACCATTAAAAAGACAAGAATGACAGTGAAAAGAAATTTTCTTGTGATATTTCACTGGAAACCACAAAGTGAAGGGGTCAGTGAATAGCCCAATTCAAAGTTCAGTAAAATCTTCTGTCTTCTACTCACTAAATAAATAAGCAACTTCTTTTTCCTTAGGTTAAAAATCCTCCAAATGAATGCAAATCTCTTTGAGATCTCATCTTATTTTATCTGAATAAGACTATATTATCCTAATCCACACATTGATTTGAAAATTACACAGGGTCTGATTTAATCTTTAAAGGTGGGAGGATCCAAAGAAAATGTACTCGCTATCCAAAAGGCCTATCATACTTTGATTTCAAATATTGACATTCCTTCTGGGCAACTCCTATTGTTTAGGTTGTCCACAGACCAATATAACTTGGCCTTGCTTTCCAAGTTACAGGACTTTTCTCAGTTGGAGTACTCATAATTGGGGACATGTCTCTGTACATATTTTCAATATTCATTCAAATTTTCTTTGAAAGTTGTAATAAATCAACCCACTGTGAGCCAATATGTAAGTATCTAGGCCCTCCTAAACTTTCACTGTTGATTGCTGAGCTAGACACAATGACCTGTACTTTAATCAATGTTTCTTTGATCTAGTGCCATTTCAAGAGATTAAATTTGTAGGGTCATCATTTTCATCAATTTAAAGTTGGAAGAGAACTAAAATTCAATGTAATCCAACCTTGTCATTTCATAGATTAAGGAAACTGATGCCCACAGGGGTTGAGTGATTTCACCATGGACATGTGACCCATCACATTTTCAGGCCCACACCCCTAAGCCAATGGTAGTGGGCAAGGCTCCTTTAAGGCCTCTGCCCTGCAGAGATCACCATATGGTCCCCTTAGTCTTACAATTCACTAGACACTTCTGCTCAACCTGATTAAATACCTAAAGAACTTTTGGTCTTTGCCATCCACTTTGCTGCTGACCTGAGAAGTCTTTTGTGTTGCCCTCCTCAATTAAAGAGTGAGCTTCTAGCTCATGGTAGAGGTAGGATTTGAACTCAGTGATTATTCCACTGACCATGACCACAAAAAAAATTGAAAATTTCTCACCTAATTTATAGCTAAAAAGGACATTAAAGATTATCTAGCTTGATGCCCTTATTTTACACATGAAAAAATGGTGAATTAGGAAGGCTGAATTGTCTATTTTCTAAAGGTCATGCATATAAGTAAAGAACATTATTACTATGAGAAAAAATGAAAGGTCGAAAAATTTTTTAAAAATATGGAACATTGTAGATACTTTAGATAGTTCTAGAAAAACTCAATCTTCATGGAGAAGTTCTCTAAATAAAAGATGATGATGATGATGATGATGAAAGCTCAATAGTGAGGCAGCACTTCAGGTTTACAAAATGGGTCATTTTACCTTCACAACAACCCTGTGATGTAGGTCATACAAATATTACCCCCATTTTACAGATGAAGAAACTGAGACACAAAGACATTAAGTAGCTTCCCCAAGGTCACTCCTCCAATGCCAATGTCTTCTACATTCATGCCCAGGGCCCTTCCTCCCATGCCATGACAGCCAACCGAACAAGGCAGAAGATGAGAAGCACAAGAATCTATGCAAAAAACCCAAGGAAATGGCAACAATCAGATTGAAACAGATGTGAATTCTGATGATCAAATAAAGCCTTTTATCATCTTGGATGCTGGGGTGATTTCACACACACACACACGGTGAACATCTCTGGGAATTGGAGATTTCCATTCTTTGGCATCCATTCAGGTCCCCAAAAGCTTCAAAATAAACCATCTATCCAGGGAATTTCTTTCTCAACAACAGATTATTACCCTCTGAATCCTTAACTGATGCAGTCCATACTGCCATGAACTAGATTAATCTGAGTAATAGAAATAATCAGTGTTGTTATGGAAAACAGATTAAACCCAGGAAGTATCTCCACAATGCTTTTCTTTAAAACACTTAGAATGCTTAATAAACTCCATGGAATGTCTTGGGCTGAGTCCAGATCTGTAAACTAGTTGACCAAAGGCAAAAATCTGCTTGATTGTAAATGTTGATTTTGCAACCATTGGCAGACTAAAGCATAAACCTGAAAGGTCTACCAAGGAGCACTAGGATGTACCTCTATATCAGATTCCTATTTTATACCAAAATTAGTGACTGACTTCCAATTTTTATTGCCTTCTGAGCTTGAGTGAGATGTGGGCATACCCTTGCTGAATGCTTTTAGATACAACACTGTTCCCTCTTCAATAAGGTTAACTTTGATACTTTTAGTATCAAAAGTCTCCACCTAACCATTAGATTAATGTTTTGTTGATAGCCCCATTTGTGGTGGCTGTTTAGTCAATTTTCAGTCATGTCCAATTCTTTGTGATGCCATTTGGGGTTTTCTTGACAAAGATACTGGAATGATCTTCCCTTTCCATCTTCAGCTCATTTTATATGTGGGGAAACTGAGGCAAACAGGGCTAAGAGACTTGCCCTGCATCATACAGTTAGTAAGTGTCTGAAGCCAGATTTGAGCTTAGGAAGATGAATCTTCCTGACTCCAAGCCTGGCACTCTGTCTACTGTACCACCTGATGCCCTGATGCCAAACTATCTATTTTCTTCCCACTTTTCCAATTCTCCTCCTCCTCTACCTCCACCCCCACCATTCTCAACAACTTTCCCTCTTAGGCATTGTTCCCAATGGTTATAAAATCCTTTCCTCCCTCTTTCCAAGACCAACAGATACCATCCATACCACCACCATCGAAAACCTTCCTTCCTCCAACTGAAGCATTTCCCAGCTAAGTAAACAGACTTTGCCCACTAAATTCTATATAAAGCCATAGAAATTTAGAGTTGGCCTTCAGAGATCATTCAACTCAACCATTTTATTTCACAAATGAGTAAACTGTGGCCAAGGGAAATGAAGTGAATTGCCCAAAGTTACACCATTAGTCCATAGTAATGGCTAGCACTCAAGTCATCACTTTATGGATCCAAGCTTCTTTCCACCATAGCACACTGCTCTCTCACATGCCATGAAGGACAACTGGCTGTAATTGCTGTCCTGCTCATTCTAATTTATTTTTGTCCAGTATATCCTGATGTTATCTATGTGTCACATGATAATTTACTAATTACTCCTTGGCAATAACTGCCATGTCTATATTTTCAGTCCTCACCTTTCTCCTAAAGCCCAAGTCCAGTTAACTGGGATATCCTGGTGGAATTGTTCTTTACTTTTTCTGCTCTATGTTCATTTTGAGGTGATATTCTATTTGTGGAGGAAGTTTGGAGAACCTGGGAATTCTTCCCAGAATGCCCCATCACCAATAGCCTTCTGAACAGCACCACCAGAATGCTTTTAAGATGTGTTCTTAAAATTATCTTTTATGTGTGTTCGTCCTTTGTTGCTGAAGAAGACCACGCCCCCAGAGAAACAATGACATGACTTACACTTGACTTTGTTTTGAGTGAGGGAGGGCTGCGCAGGTTACCAGCTTCACTTCTCCTCCAGAGTCATCTGAATCCAATGACCAGATATTCATCAGGATGACTGGGAGAGTCCTGCTTCCATAATCCTGTTCACATAAGTTTCAGTTTCATGACTTGCTTTAGCTTAAAAAAACAAATATGGCCTGTCTTCTGACTACATTGAATAATCATGTGACAGATATGTCAGTCGGTCACTTCTAAGCTTGTATAGTTTGGTAGTACCTTCTGAGCTTGTGGTCTACTAGAATAAAATTTAAGAACCCAGGGTCACTGATACATCACAATGAATTATCACAGTATGACTTATATTTAGCAAACATGTTTTAAGCTCCTCCTGTGTGTAAGGCAGAGACAGCATAGCACAGAAAAGAGAAAGATGCCTTCATAACCAGGAAGGCTCAAGCTCAGCTCCAGACTCCAATCTATTCCAGAGTGTGTGTTGTTGTTCAGTCATATTTCAGTCTCTGTGACCCTATCTGGGATATTCTTGGCGAAGACACCAGCATGCTTTGCCATTTCTTTCTCCAGCTTATTTTTTTTAACAGACGAGAAATTGTGGCAAACAACTTTAAGGGACTTAGCCAGGGTCACACAGCAAGTAAATGTCCTAAGGTCAGATTTGAACTCATGAAGATGAGTCTTCTTGACTCCAAGCCCAGTGCTCTCTCCACTGTGCCAGTGACCTCTTAGTACCACAGACACCTCCCTGGGACTTAGAGTTGCAAGGCCACAGATCTTCATTATTCAAGGCAATTTCCTCATCTATAGCCTTGACTGGGCATCACCTCCCTCTGAGTACCTGAATAGACCAAGGTCTCCCATGGAATCCTGGGCTTTCTCCAGTCATCCTGATGAATATCTGATCCCTGGATCTAGATGACTCAGGAGGGGAAAGTGAGGCAGGTGACCTGCATAGCCCTCACTCACTCAAAACAAAGCCAAGTGCAAGTCATATCATCATTTCTCTGATGGCATGATCTTCTTTGAAAACAGAGATGAACACAGTCAGAAACCCATAAAATCACGGGTCAATTTAAAAAAGAAACTGCACACAGCAGTGCTAAATCCTGGAAATACAGACAAAAATACTTTCATTATATTTATGAAAGTAAGATTTTAGTGTAGGATTATTTAATTTCCTCATGTCTGTGCTTACGCCATGGTTCTCAGCTTTTGTTAAGCTTACTAAGATGCCTCTTCAAAAACTCACCAAGATTTATGTATTTAGAGATGTAAACATTTTTAAAACCATTTAATCCAACTTCCTCATTTTAGAGTTGAGGAAATTGAGGGTCTGAATAATTAAGGAGTTTGTCTAAGATCACACAGGTAGTGGCAGAACCACAATTTGAACCCAGATCCAAATTCACACTTCTTTCTACACGCACCCTGTCCATGGCAGCCAAGGAGACACTGGGTTAGTCTGCTTTGCTTCTGGTTTTCATTGTTGTTCATCATTAGTTCTTGGAAAGGACCAATGATGTCATGAGGTTGATGCCTTGGCTTTCTTGGGAGCTGGATTTAATGAGGCAGAGCTATGTCAAGCTGGCAGCTTTCCTCCTCCCCCAGAGACATCAAATTCTAGTAGCAAGACAAAAGTCAAGTTGCCTGGCGATGGCCCCGGATGCCTTTCCTGAAGGTCTTTCTTATGCTTTATAGCATGGAACCCAGCCCCTATGCATGGCCCAGGGGCAAGTGATTGGAGGACAATGAAGAACATTTTATAACATGATCCATACAACAGAGGATATAATCAAGGAGACATCACTGACACAGAGCCCTCTCCAGAAATGTAAACATGTCAATCTGGCTTCTACAGGAAGAGTTACAGAAAACATTGACAAAGGATTCTGCTCAACCTGAGAACACAGGAAGCCATCTCCAAGGAAAACAGTGTCATTTTGCAGCTGTTTCCTACATCTGTCCCAGTTTCATCACATTAAGCAGTAGTAGCTAAGAGTGTCAGGAAGGAGTCTCTGAATGTGGGTCTCAATGACACCCATGGGAAGACCAGGAATTTTCCCGAAACAAAACTTGCTCAAAAGAAACACCACCTAAGCTATTGTGTAACTAACCAAGATCAACAAATAAGGGAACTAAGACCTCAATTATCTTTCACAATCCTCAAGAGCTAGCCTAATGGGGAGAAGACTGCCAAAAAATATCATGAAAAATACACCTTTCTAGGGAAAACTGAGCTGCACATATTTGTTTTAAGATTTGTTTTAAGAAATATTTGAGGAATGTAAGACTGATAGTGTGGCTGAGGATTCCAGCCCAAGAAAACTAATTAAGTTCAATAAAATTAGCATTTTTAGATACAGCAGAAGGGAGCTATATGAGAAAACTACAAATTCTGAAAATGTTTAAGTACCTATTTCATTCAGGGCATCGTGGATAACCAAGAGAAATATTCCTGCTCTCAAGGACTTTATAGTCTTATAATGAACACAAACATGTACAGAAATAACCATTCTCTCTTTTGTTTTAATTTATTCATTCAGTTCATTTCCTGGGTGTTCAGGGCAGTGAAAAATTCAATGATTTGCATGGTGTGATCCTTACTTTACACTCCCTTGCAATTTAGTATGGTAAATTAATCTTTCTTATACAAATAATCACAATACAAGACAGTTATAAAGTAACAATGGAAAGTTAATTAGAATTTAAAGGAGGAAAAATATTGCTTTTCTCTGGTGAGTTCAGAGGCAGCTTCAGAAAGGAAGTGTCATTGAAATGAGTCTTGAAGAATGTGTAGGAATCTTGTCGTGCAGTGTTAGAACACCAGCCATGGAATCAGGAGTTCAAATCAAAGGTCTCAGACACTTACCAGCTGTATGACCCTGGCCAAGTCACTTAACCCTGTTTCCCTCAGTTTCTTCATCTGCAAAATAAGTTGGAGAAGGAAATGACACACCACTCCAGTATCTTTACCAAGAAAATCCCCCAAAATGAACTCATGAAGAGCTGGACATGATTGAAAATGACTCAACACATGCCAGGAATCTGGATTCCTTTATTTTCAATTTATTAATATAGGTTGATTCTATGGACTAGACCCTTGTTTCATTGTTTCTCATTCTAGCAGAGGGTTCTGGATGACACCAGGTTTCAGTGTTAGTTATTTGCCCTTGGAAAACACAGGTGGAATCTATTGAATTTGTACAAAAAATACCTACGTATTTAAATTTTTGTAAATACTAATTAATCATGACCTTCTAAGAGTCAATGTGGTCTAGTAGAGTCACCCAGTCTCTAGGGTAAGAAAGGTTTAAATTCAAGCCTTGTCTCTACCACATATGGACCATGTTGCCATGGGCAAGTCCACTAACCTCTCAGTGACACCCAGACAAAACTCTCAAAAACTTTAAATTACAGAATGGCTGCCAAGCTCCATTGGTGGAGTCAGTTTCCTCATATGGAAGCTTTCCTATAGGATGGAATCACAGGTCTGGAACAACCCATCCAAAAAAGAAAACCCAAAGTAGACAAATTTGAAACAACTTAATATTTGGAAATCTTAATGTAAGAATCTAGCCTAATTGGAGATTATTTCTTCCCTTTCTACAAGGGAAACAATACTTTGTCAAAACACTTTCTTAATTCATCAATTTCTATTTCATCAACATCAATTTCAACCAGACCTATTAGACTAGAGCTATAGTATACAATGAATCAGAAGGATGGCTCTACCACATGTTACCAGGGAACCTTGAGTATGTCACTTGGCCCATGTAGGTCTCCATTTCCTGATCTGTAATACCTCAAGGGATTGTGATGAAGAAATATATCCAATATTATATAAGTGCTAGTTATTCTTAGTAATAAAAATGGCCTAAGGATATACATGGTGGATATGCCCAGGTAGGTAGAAGATGAAAAAATACTTTATGAATTCTAGGCTATTATTTTGCCCCCCCTCTTCTTTCCCAGTGGTCACACCCATTCTGGGTGAATAAAATCATAGAATGTACTGGTTGGAAGGGAACATGATGTTCTGTCCCCTCCCTCTCCCTGGCCCTGTAACATTCCTAAGAGGTGATCATCCTGCCTCTCTGCACAGGGAACTCTCTCCCAGACAGCTCTCCCTGCCAAGGCAACCCATTCCATTGTAGTTCACTTTGGAGGGTTAGGAAATCCTCCCTGAGATTAAGCTAAAATCAAACTGACAGCAATAAGTTCTCCATCTGCCCTCTGGGGCCAAATACAACTGGTCTGGTCCCTTTTCCACATGAAAATCTTGGTTTTCAAGGAAAGTAGATCTAGTCATTTCAAGAGGAATAAAGGGGGGAGTGTCAATGACCCCTAGAAAAAATAAGGGCATAAAAGGAGAGAGATCTGAGCTATAAAATCATAGACTATTTAGAACTGGAAGGGACCATCAGATCCAACCTCCTCATTCTACAGGGAAGGAAACTGAGGCCTAGATATGTTCAGTGTCTTTAATCACACCATTTCAAACATTTTTTGATGGGGAAGATCTAAAATTCAAACACAGATCAGCTAAATCTAAAGTTGCATATACTCTGTTATGTCATGTTGCCCTTTGTCTAGTCTATGTTTTGTTAATGACTAGCTATGTGACCTTGAATAAGTCCCTTTTCCTCTCTAGTTCTCAGTTTCTTCATCTATAAATTGAGAAGTTTAGACTAAATCAGATATTTAGGAATCCTCTGTGTTTATACTTCTTCATTGTATTTCATTGTCCTATCTTACTGCTATTTCTTGAATTTCTAACACTATATCTTTAGTGTTGCTTAGTGAGATGGCACAATAAACAGAGCACTAGACCTGGGGTCAGGAGAACTTGAGTTCAAATCTGGCCTCGGACACTTACCAATTGTGTGACCCTGGGCAAGGCATTTAACCCTGTCTGCCTCAGTTCTCTCATCTGTAAAATGAGCTGGAGAAGGAAATGACCAACCACTCCAGTATCTGCTAAGAAATCCCCAAGCATGGTCACAGAGAGTCAGATACAGCTGAAAAGACTGGGCCACAAAGTCAATGGTAATGACGATAATAGACATCCTTGTTTAAAACCATCTCTTTAAAAACATACACTGTAGCAAGGTTCCATGGAGCAATTTCAGGGGATCCGTGAACTTAGAAGGGAAAATTTATATTTTTATTTTTACTAACCACTAAGAGAAAGTTAGCGTTACCTTCCATTATGAGTCTAATAGAATATGATTCTGAGAAAGGGTCTCTCGTCTTCAGCAGAGAGCGGAAGGGGTCTATAATGCAAAAAAAAAAAATAGGTCAATTCGTGGGCAAGAGAGTGTCTGTGATTCTTTCCAGATTTAATATTTTGTAGTCCTATAATGTTATACCCTGTGGTAGAAAAAAACTATCCTCTGGCAACAGGTGAGGGAGGTATTGTAAACACCATGCAAGCCTAATCTGTAGCACAGTCGGCTCTCCCTTAGAATTTCTTGACTGGGAGTCAACCAGACAGCAGGAGGCGACTATTGTGTATCTAAGCATACCTGCCATTACAAACCAGTGGTAGCCTTAAGCAAGGACCCATTACCTCTGCCAACATTTCAGGGCAGCAGGAGATTTAGTGAGGGTAGAAATCAGTAGCCAAGAAAAGCCTTTGGTATTCAATTAAAAAATAAGCAGTGAGATGCTGGAAAACACTTAACAAAAACCAAACTCCCAATTCGGCATGAACTGTGAGAATTCTGGGCATGGAGGATGATTTATTTTGCCAGCCCCTTGTGATTATGTTTGGGATGTATTTGGGATTTCTTTGCTGGAAAACTTTGTTCTGCCTTTGAAAATGTTACATGGTGAGACTCCCAAGCCTCCTTGAGCATGCCTTCAAGAACCCAAACTCTGAAAAGGGGATCAAGAACTGATTTTAAAAAGAGAAAAGATACCTCATCCTAGGAGAGGAAAAAAGGATCCCAAATGTATGACTTTAGGAAATAATTTCAATGGATTAAATGAAACAATATATGTAATTCATTTTGAAAACCTTAAAATTCTATACAATTTTTCATATTATTAATATTACTAGTATCATTTATCTTTGACTATTCATTTTAAGAAATAGTAGAATTGGCTGAAAGACATTTATTGGCTCTTGTATTTTTTCCTCATTTTTCCACAAAAATAAAAAAGTAACTAGCTTAAGAAAACAATTAAATTTTAAGCCAAAACAAAAGTTAAAAATTTTCCTCATATCCACATTTTTCCTAAATCATGTTAAAGGAGAATGCTGCCAATTAATTCTCTACATTGTTCTATGCTTTGTTTCAGAAGGATCATTTCATCCCGTAGTGTGCTTAATAGTTAATGACTATTCTAACAGTTCACCCTTTAAACTCTGCTGAAAAAAGAATTGGGGTTTCTGTAAGGAAGACTTTTCACAATGGCAGTGTGACCCTGGGCAAGTCCTTTAGCCCTGCTGGCCTCAGTTCCTCATTGGGAAAATGAGGTGGAGAAGGCTATGGCAAATCATTCTAGTATCTTTGCTAAGAATACCCCAAATGGGGTCACAAAGAGTTTGACGTGACTGAAAAACGACTGATTAATAAAAGCACTAACTTTGTTATCCTAAGAGATCCTTAGGAATTCAATAGATACCTACCTTCCCACAGATGTTGAGTCTTTTCAGTCTTTTCTGGAAATAGGACAGAGACCTGGAATGACCTCTGTTCCAGTCTGTTCCAGCCCAAGACGTGAGGATTCTTTAGCCTAATTTTTTGGGTTCAGTAGTCTTCTGAATATTTTGCCTTTTTTGTGTTTCCCAGAAAACGCTTTGATTCTGAAAGCCTTTCAAGTTCGAATTCACCTAATTGAACTCGTTTGGCTGGGATATTATCTCCCTATTGGAGTGAAGAAACGAAACTGGGCTTACCAGGAGACCCTTTCACTCTCACCATGATTAATGGGACTTCCACCCTTCTCCTACTTCCTCTCTAAGGACTGATGTGGAAAGCTAGACTCTTTCAATGCCTAAGTAAACAGAAAACTTTTCTTCTCTCCTTCCAGTTTTATACATCATGGCTTCATAATGTATTGATTTAAAACACATTGCAAAATTATTTTTTCAAAAAAAAAACCTAAAAGTAATTGTTTTTCAGGGTGGCATAGTAGATTGAGCCCTGGACTTACAGTTAAGAAGACCTGGGTTTGAATATGGCCTCAGATACGTACTAGCTGCATGACCCTGGGCAAGTCACCTAACCACTTCAGGCTTCAGTCTCCTCTTCTGTAAAATGAAGAGATTAAATTTATCATCTCAAAAATTCCATCCAGCACTACATCTATGATTTTATAATTCTTCTATGTTTTCTTCCTCTTCTTCATATGATAATTTAACTTCAAGTATCTGAAGGTCTATCCACATGGAAAGGTGGTTAACCCTAACCCTAAATGCGCTCAATTCTTTTGGTCCTAGAACACAGAATTAGAAATAAAGGGTTGAAATTGAAAAGAGATAAATTTGAATTCAATGTGTCAAAAGCTTTTAACAATTAGAGCTATCCAAAAACTGAAGGGAATACCTCAGGAGGTAGAGTCGTCCTTCATACTAGAGGTCTTGGATTTTTTTCTCAGTTCAATTTTTTTGTTTTCTTTTTATAATTTATTTATTTGCTTTCAGTTTTCAACAATCACTTCCATAAGTTTTAAATTTTTCTCCCCTTCCTTCCCAGTTCTCTCCCCATAACAGCATGTGATCTTATATGAGTTCTACACAATTTTTTTTCAGTTCCAAATTCTCTCCCTTCATCCACCACTTCTCAAGAGTGATATTAAGTGGCTTCTTGTTCAAGTAAGGATTCAACTAGTTGACCTCCGAAGCCCCTTCTGAAATTCTGTGATCCTATGAGTCTTTTTCTTCTCCTATAACTTCTCCTTCCTTCCTTCTCTTGTTCTTTCTCACCTTTTATTTCCTCTTCCTCCTTTTCCTCTTCCTTCTTTAGCTAATTAATCATTAAAGGACTTACTGTATGATTAAATCATGTTCTTCCAAAAGC
Source organism: Potorous gilbertii (assembly GCA_028658325.1). NCBI lineage: Eukaryota > Metazoa > Chordata > Mammalia > Diprotodontia > Potoroidae > Potorous > Potorous gilbertii. The sequence continues at coordinate 380,086,923 of CM053771.1, forward strand.
TAATAAGTAAATAGCCTCTCCAGAGCCACTAACTGATCATGGTCATGGCATCAGAACAAAGTACCATGAGATCTATAGATGCATGTGGTTCTATAATTAATAGGACATTTTATTTGAATTACATATGAATTTGGGTTTATAGACATTTATAAACCCCAAGAGTAGTGCTATAAAGGAGTAGCCTTACTTTTCCTTCCACCCATTTTGATGGTTATTATTGTGTCCAGTGGGGTGCTGATGCCAGTTCCAACCTCTCTCAAGAGTCAAGTATCAAATTTTCATTATAAGTATATATTATACCTCTGAAATCAGGCCTTAGTTGATTCATTTGTTGATTTTCTAGGTTTAAGAAAGTGATGGAGAAAAATGTTAATAATACAAATTAAACCTAAAAGTGTGTTATGCACCCTTTTTCCCCCTCCTCCTCAGAGAGTAGATTGTTCAACATTTCCCAGAACCCCCCGGCTGTATTTCACTTTTTTCTGAATTTTGTAGGGGCATGACATCTCCATGTCTCCTATGTCCCACAAGCATCTGTTCGAAGTAGACCTAACTTCACATCTTCCTCATATCTAAGAAAAATATGAGTTGGGATGCACTGAAGGAAAACTTGACCTTCTCCCTAAGTCCATCATACATGGAAATTTTTTCAAGTTGGTTTTACTTAATTCTGAGATATGCTTGTAGTTTCAAGAAAATAGAACCTTTAAACCACAACCTCTGGACCCTTGTGTAGACTAGCATTTTCTGTCAAGAACTCAGGAAAATCATCCTATTAGTAAATATCAAAGTAGATTTCCCTGACTAAAATTCATACCTAGATCAAGCTGTAAATATTGTGCCCCTAGGCAATTTAGCTGGAAAAGAATCTTTCAAAATACATTAACTCCACTCTCCATTTCACTTTTTTGGGAAAAACTGACTGAAGACATTTTAAAAATGCTATTAGGCTATCATTTCTGAATGAATAAGATGGTAACATTCTCCTAACCACTTTTCAAAATCCGTTACTGCATCCACCATCATTAGTTCACAGTACTGTTCAGGAATAAACTATTGTACAAGGTGTTCTCATGGCTGGCAAAGCCCTGCATATTTTAACCCAGAAGGTGACAAACTCATTTATCTACAAGCATATTTTACAGAGGAAACTATCCTTACAATTGACATGGAAGTCAGTCCAATAGTAAAATGAAAGTATTAGCAGTTTAATGTGGACCCTATCCCTCCCCAACCACTCATACCATGTGGAACACCAGTGTTCCATGAAACAAAATTCAGGGAATGGCCTTCTTACCTAATAATCACACTATTATGTGGCTATTCTTGTAAATAGGGGTTGAAATGGACCTCACATCTTAACATGCTTCACTTCTCTCTTGGCCAACATCATGTTGTGTTGAAGGAGCTGAGAAAACAGAATGCTTCTGATTTCTTCAATTTATAGTAGGTAAATCAGTCAATTGATTGATTTAAATTCCCTCTTAAATGGAAGACAGAATATGATCCAGACCTACTGTGCAAGTGAGCACTTGCATAACTTATTTCTAGCTGTCATTCTCTTTGGAGTTTAGAGATCACCCTTCTGTGATGTATCTCTGTCATGCCATTCATTATCATGGAAGAACTGGTGAAAATTTTGAGGGACTTGTTTGCAAAGTTTCATGTGACAAAATTGGCAAACGTTCGTTCAACTCCTTTTGGGTCCCCACAAACCTATGGAAATTCAAAAACAAGCTCTTTCTGTCTCCCTCCTGGCATTCATTTTCTAAGACTTGAGTTTCATGGTTCCCAAACAAACCCTTGGTGCCAGCTGGTCCCATAGTGGGAATGAAAGCAAATGAAGCCACGGAGACCGGCCAGTTTTAATGTCATTTCCGGCTTGGCTATTCAAGTCTGGTATGAAAAAAGAAACCCCAGACCTAACTCTCTACAATGGTCACCAATTCAAATTGCCTAAAGAAGTAAGTCTTCAAAATGAATCCAAATCCAAACTGGTACACTTAGGAGCCTTTTATAATAAGGGTGGTGACCTGTCCAGGCTGTTTCAGGCCTAGGCAGCCCAGCCCGGGCAACATGTCCTAAATGTCAGGATGCATGACTTTTTGAGAAGAGCCTTTGGCTTAAAGAAATAAACTATAATGGTAAAGACAGGATTCTGTATTTAATTTAACTTCACAACTTCAACAAAGCATTTTGGGTAGAAAATTTTTAGACTCATTCAGTACTTCTGTAATTGATTTAGCATGCCCTGTGACAGGCGTTAAGAGTCATGAATCCTGACCATAGTCTGGTTAACTAAAAGGGGGGAAAAACCAACACAGGATATAACGCAAAGCCAGCAAGTCCAAAATACACAGGACACAGGAAAAATTCAGGAAATACAATAAAGGATTTAGAAAGATATTCAAACCCTTTTAGGGGAGGATAAAAAGATGTGTGCTAACTTCCAAATAATAGGGATCTTTCATTTTATGTGTAAATGTTTTCCTGACAAAAATTCCAAGTAATCAATGAAAATGATCTTTGTTTATCCCAGTGCCTTTTTGTATGAAGTTTGTTTATAAGTGGAAACAGGGAAATAGCCTATAAGTTTAAAAATGGAGATTTTCATGACTTCTTTAAAAAGTAATGTGAAAATAATCTACCAGTTACAATCAAAGATATTCATAAACGGATATAGACCAGAGTCCTAGATTATATCCTTATTTGGGGATGTTCAAGATTTCAAGTATTTCTTTCAAAACATTAAAATATCCCATGCTCCTCTCATTTATCTTATTCTCATTCTGTCAATGAAATATGACTTCATTGTCAAACCCACCACCTGCATACTCTCTCAAACCATGACTAAGGAATTGTCTGGCCAGACAAGATGAGATTGCACAGCAAAGCATCAGGGTTTCCTAGCCAAAACCATTTACAGGAAGGAAAGGCCAACTAGGTTTTCCATATAGCTAACTTACAAACAAAAGATTTGAAACTTTCTGTAGCCCAGAAACTTATGTGACTTATGTGAAAGAAAAAGTAAGAATTCTTCCACCAATTAGAATCACGAAATGACAGTGTACTATACTTCCTATAATAGGGAGGCAGCATGGACAGGAGAAAGAGCACTGACTGATGCCAAAGGACCATGGTTCTCTGCTTCTCTGATGCTTATTCTTGTTTGGGAAATCACTTTACCTTTCTAGGTGCCAGGTTTCTCAATGAAGAGGTTGGTCAAGATCGATGAGGTCAAACTCAAATAAGAAACTATAGGGGGAGGAGCCAGGATGGTGGAGTAGAAAGACTCACATATGCTAGCTCCGAACCCACAGCCCATAATTACCTGTAAAAATAACTCCCAAAAAATTCTGAAACAGTGGAAGCCACACAGCAACGGAGTGAAGGAGATTTCCATTCCAGAGAGCCCTGAAAAACTGATCCCAAAGGTCCGTCACGCACTGGACAGGAGCGGAGCCCAGCCCTTCCCTGGCCATGAGGCCCCAAGAGGAGAAGATCAGAGCAGGCTTCAGGGACAGAATCTCTGGTGGCTGCGAAGATCCTTCCACCCACAGACGCACAGGTCAGTGAGAGAGATGTCTGGACGGGTTGAGAGGGGAGTGGGGTGTCTCCATAACTCAGGCCCCCTTGGGAGGCAGTGGCAGAGGCAGCAGGTGGCCAGAAGTTCCCAGAGCAGGCAGGAGCTCGGTAGCACCTTGGGTCCATTACGGAAGGTCTCCGCATAAACCCCCTGAGGGAACTGAACCTGGGAAGCGGCCCTGCCCCTACCTAAGAACCTGAACTTAAGCTCACATTGAATAGCAGCCAGGCCTGCCGCTGAAAGCCCTGAGGCTGGGGAGCAGCATTTGAATCTCAGACCCCAAGCACTAGCTGGGCGGATCTAGGCAGGGATGGAGAGGAATCTCAGAAGTCAAGTAACTGGCTGGGAAAATGCCCAGAAAAGGGAAAAATAATAACGCCATAGAAGGTTACTTCCTTGGTGAACAGATGTTTCCACCCTTCCTTTCTGATGAAGAAGAACAATGCTTACCATCAGGTAAAGACATAGGAGTCAAGGCCTCTGTATCTCAAACATCTGAAATAGATATCCAATGGGCTCAGGCCATGGAAGAACCAAAAAGGATTTTGAAAATCAAGTTAGACAGGTAGAGGAAAAACTGGGAAGAGAAATGAGAGAGATG
>CM053771.1:380091609-380125223 GCA_028658325.1 Potorous gilbertii
TACGTTATGTGTGTGTATCTAAGTGCTTCACAAACCCTCAAGTATTATATAAATGGTAGCTGTTAAGGCAGCTCGATGGCTCCATTGATGGAGCACTGGGCTTGGAGTGCAGAAGATCTGAATTCAGGCACTGCCTCGGATACTAACCCTGTGACTTGGCATTAGTCACAGCCTCTCTCAGGCTAGGTTTCCTCATCATCAGAGATAATAACAGTGCCTACCTCCCAGAGTGGTTGTGAGTCAAGTGAGATAATATATTTGAAGCTTTATGAACCTAAAAATGCTATATAAAGGCTAGTTGGTAGCAGTAGTGGTCATGAGTCATAAACATTTATCATGACATCTATGTACCCAGTCCTGTGCTAGGTGCTAGAGAGAAATGTAAATGTGTGGTGCTCCTCCTTCTGTATATGGGTATTCTGGTGAAAGGAGGTGGGAAATAACAAAGGAAACTGGCCAAATCAGCTTGAAAAGACACATGGCCTCTTGCATAAAATGTGGAGAGTCACAGACTATTCTGAGTATTTGAAAGAAAACTAGCCCTGAGATAAATGTGCTGCTGCTATTTCTGTTTCTTATTGTTGTTCAGTCATGTCTAACTTTTTGTGATCCTGTTTAAGGTTTTCTTGGCAAAGATATTGGAGCGGTTTGCCATTTCCTTCAATAGCTCATTTTACAGGTGAGGAAACTGAAGCAAACAGGATTAAGTGACTTGCCCAGGGTCACACTGGTAAGTGCCTGGGTCACTGCTTAAGAAGAGACTCATTGTTGGTATTGGAAGTCATGGAAGGAGAAAAGATCTTGAAGGCAGATCACCTGGTGAAGACTAAATCAGGAGAAGATGGACATAGGAGGTGATGAGGACAGAAGACACAAGAACCAATAGTGGAGCCACATATAGAAACCAGAACACAAGAGCTCACAGATGATCCAAGTTAAAAAGAATTTAACACAATGCCTGGCCCTTAATGAGTGCTGAATAAGTGCTTCTTGACTTGACAAGTAGAGTCTGTTATCTCTTTACTGGGAGCCATGCTAATTGACGGAAGGAAAGGGAATAAGCACTATATAGCACTACTATGTGCCAGGCACTGTGTTAAGCACTTTGCAAATAGTATCTCTTTGGTTTCTCACAACAACCTTGTGAGATAGTTGCTATCATTATCCCCATTTTGCATTTGAAGAAACTGAGGCAAATAGATGCTAAGTGACTTGACCATAGTCAGACAGCTAGTAAGTGACTGGGGGCTGATTTGAACTCAAATCTTCCTGACTCCAGGTTCATCACTCTATCTACTTTGCCACCCAGTTTCCTATGAGCTGTGTAATTGGAAAAAAGACCCTGCTTTTCTAGGAGCTGATTGGCTAGAAGGCAAACTGCCATCTACTGCCTGAGAGAGATAATGAATTATGATTCTTCCTCATCCAGTAACTTTCATTGATCTACTTTTCTGTTTCTATGAACAATGCCAAATGGTTTTGATGATTCATGCTGTAAAATATATTTGAAGTCAAGAAATGTTATTTCCCTCTCATTCCCACTTTTTTCATCAATTCCCTCTATATCCTTGATCTTTTGTTCCTGTAAATTTTTGGGTTTTTGTTATTTTGTCTAGTTCTATGAAGTATCCCCATGGTAATTTGATTGGCATAGCACTACATCTGAAAACTAATTTCAGGATATTGAACTTACTTCAAACTCCTTAAGTTTTTCCTTATCTTTTTAAAGAACATTTTGTAACTGTATCCGTAAGATTTTTGTCATTCTGTCCATGAGGCTCTTGCCTGACCACAACATTGTTCCCCACATAGCTTCTGATTTACTTGCACTTAGGATGTCTTAGGTTTCAGTTAATGTGAGAAGAATTTTTTAATGAAATTTATGTGACAATGTTAAAATTTTCAGAAAGTTAGACAAATGACCTAATAAACTCAACCTGGCCTCTGGACAAGTCATTTTGGTGAAACCTCCTTCATCCCTTTTACATTAGTATCTTTTAGAATAGTTGACTATTGTATTAGAGGTTATGTGATTTCCCTCACCCTCACACAACTTTTTCCCATTTATTTCCAGGATCTCTTCTTATAAAGCTTTGTTTAACTTCTATCTTTTATTTTTTACAAAAAGTCAAATTTCAGACAAAAGCATCTGTAGATGGTTTTGTTGTTTGAATCACGCAATAGATTGGATGATTAAGGCAACTGGCATGCTTTGGAAATTTTTTATCTAGGACTAAAGGGTGGGGTTGGCTAGACAGCTAAACATTAGTTGTAAAATCCATAAACAGAAAGGTTACAGTCTTAGTTAAGGATGCATCGTGTCTTACCATTCTGTGATAATTTTTTTTTATGCTTTTAAATGAAAGAGAGTCTCTATTAGGGGAAAGTTTTTCAGGAATAAAGCTAAGTATCTCCAAATAACAATGAAATTTTCTGATACAATTCTCATAAAAGGGGCACTTATTCAGCTGATTGGATTTCTTGACAAAATAAAAAGCAAATAAACCCAATGAAATAGCACTTAGTTTATATTTATTATGTCTATATACACATATACATCTATATATGTAGTTCTCTGTAAATGTATATAAGTATATTTATATATACAGATAGGCACATATATGTGTGTATATGTACATATACATATATGTGTACGTATACACACATAATGGGGGGGGTCTTAATGAAGCGAGCTGATGAGCTACAGGGTTCATTCAATAAGCTACAGTTTTGTTTGGGATTTTTATTGTATCGTCTGATACAATCAGGTTATAAAGACAGTTCTTGGTGTCTTCAAGAAGGTCAGTTTCAGTAATTCTGGGCTAGATGATTGAGTCCCACTGTCATGGGACCCACTCTTTGAAAGAACCATCCTTTATACTCTCTCACGAAAAGGGAGTATCCTTCAAGCACTTAGATCTTTTCCTTTTTGTCCAAAGAGATGCTGAAAGTACAGCAGAATTGAGTCCTGTTGACAAGGAAGATCCCCTTAGGGAACAATTAGCGATTAACATGGGGCAGTTACAGATAATGTAACCTCTAGTTTTTAGAACCCAAACAGTGTTTCTGGTCCTAGTCTTGGAGGGCCAGTGGCATGACCTCTCGATGATGTGGCTGCATTACAGAGGAGAATCATGCAGTCAAGACTAAAATGATGGTCCCTAATTCCAGCTTTCTGGAGGGATATTAATCTCTCTTAAATTTCAGTCTTCTAGATAAAAGAGGGGACAATCCTGGATAACAACATCATTAAACCCAAACTTAGTTGAAAGGAGAATGATGTCCTAAATATTACTAGCCTTGGTAGTTAGTATGAGGGTATTTCCTAGTTTGAAAGTTTGGGAAATATCTAGCCAGTCTAGTAAGAAGAGAGGAATTTCCTGAGAAATTCCCTTATCTATTGATAGGGAAAGAAGACCTTACATGTGGTCCCTGGTGCTGGAGGACCAGTAACAAGGAACTAAAAAAAAACACAAAATAGGGGCAAAATAAATCCGAATACTGCAGTCTGTTGTTACTATGAGTTATTGAGACAGTGATCCCAATCAAAAGTGGGGCTGTATACCTTGATGTTATTATCCAGGAATTGTTCCCTCTTTTATCTAGAAGACTAAAATTTAGGAGAGAATAATATCCCTCCAGAAAGCTGGAATTAGGGACCATCTTAGATACTTCACATTGTCTTCTATTTTTCATTCTTTTGGTTTTGTTTTATAATTTCTTGACTTCTCCTAAACTCATTAGCTTCCATTTGCTCCATTATTTACTTCAATGAAGTTTTAGACCTTTTCCATTTGGCTAATTCTGCTTTTTAAGGCATTCTTCTCCTCTTCGGCAATTTGGTCTCTTTTGCTATTTGTGTTAGTCTAGTTTTCAAGGTGTTATTTTCTTTAGCAGTTTTGGAGTTTCCTTTAGCAAACTGTTGATTAATTTTTCATAATTTTCTTGCATCTCATTTCTTTTCCCAATTTTTCCTCTACTTCTTTGACTTGATCTTCAAAATTCTTTTTGAGCTCTTCCATGACCCAAAACCAATTCATATTTTTATTTTCTTCTGGTTGTATGTTTTGATGTTCCTCATCACCAAAGAGGTAGGAAAATTCCTCTTCACCAACAATCTATAGTCTGTTTCTTTTTCCCCTGTTTGTTCATTTTCCTAGTCAATTACTTGACTTTTGAGCTTTGTTAAGTGGAGGGCCCCAGAAGCAGCATCTGCTTTAGCAGTGGCTGCAGCCACCCTGGGGCTGGGGCAGAGGCTGGGTTGGGGTAGAGGCTGGGCCAGGGCTGGGGCTGGACCATGCTCCCCTCTCAGCCAGGTGAGAGACCTTTCCCATTGACCTTTGAAGCTGTCTTTAGAATTTGTGAGTTGAGAAGTCAAGAATTCACAGTAACCACCAGCAATTCAGTCCCCTAAGGCTTGCTCCCACTCGGTTTGAGCTGTAATGACCAAACTGCACATTGCTCCCAGCCTGGCGCGATAGACCCTTCCCATTGACCTTCCAGAATGTCTTGGGCTGGAAATTTGCTTCAGTCTGTCATTTTGTGACTTCTGTTGCTCTAGAATTTGTTTAAAGTCATTTTTGCAGATTTACTGAGGGGTTTGGGGGAGAACTGTAGCAGGTCTCTGCTTCTACTCTGCCATCTTGGCTCTGTCCCCCCACCTATATATGTAATATATATATACATATGTATATTATATATATAGGTGTATGTATGTATGTATATATCCTTCATGAGAATGTAAGCTGTTTCCAAATAGGAATGGTTTTATCCCTTCTACTTACACAGTGCCTGAAACATTGTTGGGGCTTCATAAATGCTTATTAATAGACTGATAAAACATGAAACATTTGAAAATAAACAAAAGACTAAATATTTGTTTTTTTCAAGTTTATATAATGAATGGGAGGAGAGAAGAGATTAACTATCCATTAATCAGTAATGACAAAGTGACCAAAGAAAGCGTTAAAAAGAATAAAATACCATATCTTTCCATTGAGAAACAGGACTAATCCTAAGCAAAAATGAGAAAGCAGTCAAAGTGTGCCTCAATTGCTAGCCATTTATGACTTTAGCACTTTTTATTCTGTTGTTTTGGGTTTTTTTTTATATTTTAACCCATAGATTTAGTAGATTCCTGATGCCTCTTGGCTACCCAGCTGCTCCCCTTGGCTAAGGCCAGAGATATCAATCTTTCTTTCTGTTTCTTCCATCATACCTGACTTCCGTTCCATTCTCTTAGGGTCTTATTCAGAAAAATTGAAGCTAAGGTTTAATGTGTTACCCCTCCTAGATCATGCCTGTATTTTCTCCAGTTGCTTAACACAAAGCATTTGTGTGTGTATGTGTGTATTAATTATAATTTCTTAACACAAAATTCTAACACAGAGAATTCTGAGGAATAATGGATATTCAGAGACCAATCTTTCATATACCTCATCCCTGTACCCAGAAGCTATATAACTTCTGTGGTAATCATATGGAGAAAAATCAACCAGAAATTGACTTTCCATGTGCTATTTGCTGTAACCCATGAGCAGAATTAGTCACCAAAGTGATTAGATCTGCCCCAAATAAAGCTAGGCATGGGGTTGGCCAATAGGTGTCAGAAAACAATTTTTCTAATAACTGACAGATACTTTATTGATGCAGCCAGCACTGACCAGGTTGGAGAAACATTGCTTATGCATGAGCTAAGCACATGGTGATATCTCATTAGGCCCAGATGTTCATAATGTTAGATCTAATCTTGACTCTAGAGTCCAACTCAGCATCATGCCTCAGTTTGAACTTCTTAGATTCAGTTCCCTTTACTTCCATTCTATTGGGAGAATGAACTCACCCATACACACCTCCTCCCCAATTAAAAACATTACTGAATTTAACAGTCAAAGAAGATATAAATTTATTTTGGATAAGTTGGGGTTATAAGTTTTAATATAGTATAACAAGAACCGAGAGTTCCAGTAACATAAAGTTCTACTTCCCACTGAGTTGTAGACTGGTGACCTTGGAAAGTATTTGGGGAGAGATAAACTTTAAGGAGTCATTGGAAAAAGAAGAAGAGAAACTAAAATGATCCTAGGAACACAACATGAAAATGATTAATGGGATAGAGACAAGGTCAGACGAAGAAAAGTTAAAGGATGCCAGGTTGCTTGTGCCAGGAAAGAGAAGACTTGGGCTAATTAAATAACTGACTTTCCACTATTAGCATAGTTTGTATTTGGGACCCCAAGCCTAACTTTACAAAGAATTCCCTTTACCCACCTGTACCCCTGTTACTTCATGAGTCTCAGATCATGGTAGAAAGTGTTTGAGTAGCAATTTCACTTATTTTTCAAATTTACATAAAAGATAATTTTAAGCAAGATGCTAAGTAGTTATACTCCATTTCCATGGATGGAGGATCAAGCTACAGAAAATAGTTTTCTGCTTAATAAATATGTTCTACAAGGGGCAGCTAGGTGGCACAATCAATAGAGCACTAGCCCCCAGAATCAGGAGGACCTGAGTTCAAATCTGGCCTCAGACACTTGACACTTACTAGCTGTGTTACCCTGGGTAAGTGTAACATCAAGGACCCCGACATACACAGGAAAGCCTTACAGGTTCTTAGATTTGCTTTTCTAAAGGGAAAGAAACTTTTGAGGGGTCAACAATCTACTCTAATCAAGCTCGCATATCATTCACTTAGTTCAGAGGGAAAAGTCGGCACCCTGAACTTGAGAGAAAATACAAAGAGAGAAATAAAGAGCCACAGACAGGGCTTCCAACTATCTGACCATACATAACAGGTCAACAGACAGACCCAACTGTCTGACCATTACATACATACATAGTTACCAGAGAGGGAAGCACAAACATCTGGGCTTTCAAAGGGAGGGGACTCCTTAGCAGCTGCCCAGAGTCTCATCTGGCCAAACAAGCACTTCCAGTCAGTAAGCCCCGAAACAAAACCTCACCTCAGAGTACATATACGCTTTTCAGAGCCAGAGGGCATCACAATTCTTGAGAACCAGTACCTCATTAGAAATTAACAAAAGCTGTGGGCCTTCCTACAGAACAAATCTCCCCTAATCTTCCCTTAATGGGCAGGCCCATTAGTGGGTGGGGAAGATCTTTAGCTCTCATAATTACCAATAAAACAAGTCACTTAACCTGACTGCCTCACCTATCACCTGCAAATAATAAATAAATAAATAACAATAAATGGGTTCTACAGTAGAAAATAGCAAAATAATTAGTCTGATGAGATTTAAGGGAAAAAAATGACCAGGGTAGTTAGACATTAGGAAATGTCATAGGATCTTAGGCAATTTCCATATCAAAAAAATATGGAAGTGTAGATTTTTTTCTTCTTAGTTAAGCTTTTGAACATTGAACAAATTATAGTAATTTTATTTGAGCTTTCTGTTGGGGAAATTACCTACTCTTTGAAGACAAAGTGTTAAACAAAATGATCTGCTTTCCTTTTGGTTAGTATGATTCTTTCTAATTTAAGAGAGATTGAGGTTAATTTTTAAATAAATAATAATATGGTTCTTACTCTAAAAGGCCAATTCTAAAAGTGCTGTTGTAGTTGTTCATCCTTTGCTCTCTAAGAGGACCAATCATCATGAGGATGATGTCCTGATTTGTACATGACTTGGATCTGAGTGAGGCAGAGCTGTACAGTCATTAGCATCACTCTCTCCAAATGAATGAATGCAAAAAAATTTTGTGAAATGCTTACTATGTGCCAAGATCAGAGTTAAAATGTTGGAGAAACATATACAAGCAAGTAAGAATATTCTCTGCCCTCAAGACATTTACATTCAATACAGGAAGTTAATACATACTGAAAACTTCTGGACAGGGGAAGATTGTTTCAGATGAGGAAGTAAGAAAGAATGGTGATTGGGCTCACAGAGCAAATAACTGAAAAGTCCTTTGGAGAAAATAGTTATGGTGATTTGTTCACTGCTCAAAGAGAGAATTGGAAATTAAAAGTTGGAGGGGCAGTATATTCATCAACATGCTATGGACTTGAAAGAAAAGAGGCACTTTGGGGAGGAGAACAGAGAAGAAGAGATGAACACTCACCAATCAGAGCTCATTGTTACAAATGATAGAACCTACAAACATGCACATTTTCTCCATCGTTAACAAAAATCTAACTATCTCTATTAGCTAGTATTCTATTTATCTCTTCATCATGACTAAACTCCTTACGAATGTTGTCTATGCTAATTTCTTCTACTTCCTCTCTTTTTTTAAACCTTCTGCAAACTAGCTTCCAACCTCATTATTCAATTGAAGCTGCCCTCTTACAAGATGTCAATGATCTCTTAATTGACCCATCTAATGGCCTTTTCTCAATTTGATCCTTCTTGACCTTGCTGTAATATTTGACACTGTTGGCCATTTTCTTCTCCTAGATATTTTCCTCTAGGTCTTCATGGCACTGATCTCTCCTTAGAACGCCTCCTCTCGTTTGAACTTTTCTCCTCAGTCTCCTTTGCTGGTTTTTTTTCATCCATTTTACTTTCAATAAACATATCCCCCAAGGTGTTGCCCTTTGATCGACATTCTGACCTCCTCTCTTTTCACTCTATACTTGATGATATCACTTGATAATATCATCAGCTTCCATTATTTTAATTAACATTTCTGGGTAGATGATTCCCATATCTTTAGTCAGCCCTAGTCTCTCTTCTGTACTAGTCACCATCTCCAACTGCCTCTTGGACATCTTAAATTAAATGTCTTGTAGGCACTTCAAAGTTCATCTATCCACAATAGAACTCATGATTATTCCCATCAAATTCTTCCCCTGCTTCCAAACTTCTTTATTGTATATTGTTCCTACCTTCATACTATCTCATACATATATCTCTTTATTTACTGTGCTATACTATTCTGCATTTTTTCCAATAACTTGGATGAAAGCTGAAGCATGTTCTCAACAACCATTTGCATGTGAAAAGTGTTACAAAAGAAATCATCGAAGAAATGTGTCATGTTTATTAAATTTGCAGATGACATACATCTGGGAGGGATAGTTAATTCCTTAGAGAAGTGGTTCTCAAAGTATGGTCCAAGGATCTGTTGGAGTCCCCAAGACTATTCCAGGGAATATACAACATCAAAATTGTTTTTATAATACTTAGTTGTTTTAATTTCTAATGTGTTATATGTCAGCAAATATTACCCACATAAAATTCTTTGGGGAGCTCCTAGAAATGTTTAAGAGTATAAAGGAGTCTCAAAGAGAAAAAGTTTGAGAACTGCTGCATTGGAGGATAGCATTAAGATCCAAAATTATATTTATAACATTGAACCTTGGACTGACACTAATAAGATTAAATTTAATAGGGATAAATGGGTTAAAATTCCAATGCATAAATACAAGTGGGGGAATACTTAGACTATGAATCATGTGTAAAAGACTTGGTGGTTTTAGTGAGCTGCAAGCAATGTGATGTGGCAGTCAAAAAAAATGCTAATGACAGCATAGATTGATTATATTACCAGAAATAGTGTCCAGAGCAAGAGAAGTGGTGGTCCATCCGTAATCTGCCCTAGTTGAGCTCTACCTGGAGTAATGTATTCAGTTCTGGGTGCCATATTTTAGAAGGGACATTGGCAAACTGGAAATCATCCAGAGGGTTTCCAGCATAGTGAGTTAACTGCTGACCCCTACCATACAGGAATTCTGTTTTCACCTAGAAAATGGAAGATGTGGGATAAGGATTGTTGTAAGTACTTAGATTTTCACTTGGAAGAGAGATCAGTCTTGATTTCCTAAGCAAAACTAGGAGCATTTGATGGAAGTTACTTGAAGGTAAAATTGGAACAATGGAAGAAAATCTTTCTATTTATCATAGCTATCCAAAAATAGAATGGATAACTCCAGAAGTAAGTGAAATCCCAGCCCCTAAGGAGAGGATGGATAACTAGTTGTTAAAGATGCTGTAGATTCTTTCTTTGAATAAGAGTTGGACTAGAGGACCTCTGAGGTCCCTTCCACTTAAAAAACCTTTATAATTAATTGATTTTATCTTTATCTTATAAACTTGATAAATTTTCTGTTTAGATCACTTGGTTTATTCTGAAAGCTGTCTGAATCCTATTAGAAGGTGGTTTTGTGTTTAAAGTACAACAATCTTTTCCAGATTCTACAAGAAATTAGTTGTGCAGGTATGTCTTCTAGAACCAAGTTGTAAAAAGCACGTGCACGAACCCAAGTTATTGTTAGTAGCATCCTTTCCAAAGAAGACAGGCTATTTTAGGCAAACTTCAAAACAGCAAATAAACTATTTCAGAGGAGGAATATTCCTCTTTTAAAAAAAATACCAATAATAAAAAGGCAGAAACTTCTTTCTTATCAGAAAAAGGAAGGAAGGAAGGAAGGAAGGAAAAGGAGGGAAGGAAGGAGGGAAGGAAGGAAGGAGGGAAGAAAGGAAGGAAAAAGGAGGGAGGGAGTGAAGGAGGAAGGGAGGAAAGAAGGGAGGGACTATTAGGGTTAGAATCGAGGCACATTTAGGGTTAGAGTTAGACTGAGAACCTCAAAGTCAATATGTTTCAAAATGAAGCCATCATCTTTTCCCCCAAACTACTACTCTTCCCTCCTTCCCAGTTTCTGTTTGTGGTGCCACTGATATCTCAGTAATCTCCTTGTGAGTAGGCTTTCATTTATTTTGTTTGCATCCCACACTCTAACACGGTACCTGGCACATATTAGCAATTAGCTTGTTAGCGAATTGATTGATTAATCTATACTGTAATACTCAGTCCTCTTTTATTCTTCTCTATGACTTTACTCCTACATTTAATCAGTTTCCAAATGTTATCAACCAGCTCCTTTTCTCCACCCATTTTGGGTCCACTCTAATGCAAGCCTCCATCATCTCCCCCATGTCCTACTGTTAGAATCCCTAGCTAATCTTCCTGCCCAAGTTCTCTCTCTCTTCCAATCCATCTTTCACATAGTTACAAAAATAATGTTCAGTACAACTGATTAGGTAACCAAAATTCGAATCAAAGTCACACAAATACTAGTGTTTAATAATTCTGGTACACAAAAATATTAGAGAAGGAATTCAATATTCAATAATGAGCTATTGGAAAAATTAGATAGCAATATGGAGAAAAATTGAAATAGATAAACAATTCATAACACA
This sequence comes from Potorous gilbertii, assembly GCA_028658325.1. Classification (NCBI taxonomy): domain Eukaryota; kingdom Metazoa; phylum Chordata; class Mammalia; order Diprotodontia; family Potoroidae; genus Potorous; species Potorous gilbertii. The sequence goes on from CM053771.1 coordinate 380,102,775, forward strand.
CTAATGGATCAATATCTAAGTATTTCTAAATATTGAAGGAAAAATGAAGAGAAAATAGTGATTTTGAGTGAAGTAAGTTAGAAGAATAGACAGGCAGCATTTTGACCCTCTAGAGCAGACTTTTTAGAAATTAATTCCCGGAGAAGTAGAGCCAAGATAGTGGAGTAGTGGAAGTAATACTGTCAACACTTCCAACATTCCTTTCCAAACAACTTTAATATAATTCCTCAAATTGAATTCTGGAGCAGCACAACCATCCAAAGGTAAGGGTGAAAAATTTTTTCCCAACCAAGACAGCTCAGGAGGTCAGAAGGAGAAGTGTGGGGGCACTGGAGCAGAAGTTGTTCTGAAGCACAAATAGTGGCCACATCACCTGTAGGCCTTGAAGGTGGCTCAATAGTAATAGCTGCTGCTCTTGCACCAGAGACAGTAAGGAGAGTGAAAAACTGGTCAAAAGAGATTGTAGTGCTATGCTAGCACTGAGCACAAGACTGGGTGTCATTTGGCAACTCCATTGCCACACAGTTCTGGGTCGCAGTTCCAGGGCAGAGAGCAGAGTAGCACAAGAAAATAAAGGCCCTTCCTGGGTAAAAACCAGAGTGGGGAGCAGGAAAACAGTGACCCACATCTCATGGATGACATCATCTTGGAAATCCTGAAAACTTACAAACTAGCTGCAAAAACAGTCAAGTGAAATAACCTAAAGCTTGAGAGGATAACCTCCCCCAGGTGAGCAGAGCTCAACTTTAACATAAAGTTAAAAGTCAAAAATAGGCTGCAAAAATGAGCAAACAGCAAGAATGACAAAAAAGAGCCTGACCATTAAGGCTACTATGGTGGCAGGAAAGACCAATACACAAAGTCAGAAGAAGACAATGACTTGAAAACAGTTATAAGAAAAACCTCAAAGAAAAATGTGTATTGAACACAAACCAAAAAAAAAATTCCTGGAAGAGTAAAGAAATCAATTAAAAATCAATTTTAAAATCAATTTAAAAAATCAATTTAAATCAATTAAGAATCAATTAAGAATGGTAGAGGAAAATTAGGAAAAGAAATGAGAGCAATGGAAGAAAATTATGAAAAGAGAATTAACAGCTTGGTAAAAGAGGCAAAAAAAATACTGAAGAAAATAATACCTTTTAAAAACAAAAAAGAAATGACCATATACTAAAAGAGGTATGAAACTTTGCCAGAGAAAAGAAATCTTTAAAAAGCAGAATTAGCCAAACAGTAAAAGAGGCACAAAACATTACTGATGAAAATAATTCCTTTAAAAGTCAAATGGGAAAAAAGAAATACAAAAGTTCACTGAAGAAAATAATCTCTTAAAAATTAGAATTAAGCAAGTGAACTTCATGACACATAAAGTTGTCAAATTGTCCTCAAGTTTGACCCTGCTATAACAGTTACTTGGCCCATATTCGAAAGAAATCAAAGAAAGAGGAAAGAGATCCACATCTACAAGCATGTTTATTTAGAGTAACTCTTAATGGTAGCCAAAAATTGGGAAGTAAGGGAGTATCCTCTTATTGGAGAATCACTAAACCAATTGTGTGACTTGTGAACAAAAGATATTGTGACATAAGAAATGATGAAATGGAAGTTAGAGCAAAATGGAAAGACCTTCATGAAATGATGCAGAGTCAAGTGAGCAAAACTGAAACAATTTATATACAATGATAATTTCAGGGGAAAGCAACTTTGAAACACTTTAAGACTGATAAAAATAACGGCAAGTCAGGTGTTCAAAATATTGAAAATGAAACATGCTACTTACCCTCTGACAGAGAGGTGATGAACTTAAAAATACAGAAACATTCTATTTTTAGATAAGGCTAATGTGGGAATTGGTTTTACCAGGACAGATTCATATGGAAAATACTTATTACTTTAAAAATAAAAAACAACAAATGAAAAAGAAATTAACTGGGGAACCATAGGAAATTTATAACTATAAATCAAAATGATGCCTCTGACATAAATGCTAGCCTTAGGGGTGAAGAAGTCCAGGAAAAAAGAGCTATAATTCTGAAGACAGTAGTTAGCTATAGTTAACATCTCTCTTTGAAAGAGCTTAGTGTTTAGGACAAGAAATCTCAGTTCCAGATTCCCAGAAAAGAAACGTTCATTCCAGCCTAATCTCAGAGAAATCAATAGATCATGCATTATAGAAGAAAAGCTCCTAAGGGTCTTCTCCCTCTTCCCTCTCCCACACTCAAATTCAAGTTATTTCCTTTGAAGAAAATTAAAGGTTTTGGCCAAAAAATTTTTTAAGTTTCTGTACTTGCAATTAAAAAAAATCAAATAGTAGAACTATTCCTTGAACATGAAAGTGGGGGTCCCCCTGCTGAAACCTTCATCAGTAGCCAGAATTTATAACTCCATAGCTTTTTGACCAGTCTATGCCTGGCAGCAACCAGCAGTGACCAAGGGGCTAGCAGAGTAAAATCAAGTAGTGGCCTCTGAAGACCAGGTGAGAGTGATGCCTATCAAAGACTATATATTTAGATAGGCATAATCTCCTCACTATCTCACTGTGTCTCCCCAACTCCAATCTGTTGCCATCTCCAATATATAGATTTTACCTCTTCAACATCACTCCCATATACCCCCTTTCTCTCCTCTAACACTGCCAGCACTACTGTGTAGTCCCTCATCAACTCACACCTAGATTATTGCAATAACCTGCTAGTGGGTTTGCCTGCCTCATGTCTCTTCCATTCATGCATCCTCCATTCAGACTACAAAGTGATTTTCCAAAAATGCAAGTTGGACCATGTTACCAACTCCTATTCAATAAAGTTAGATGGTTCTCTATTGTCACCAGCATTAAATGCAAAATATTCTACTTGACAGTCAAAATCCTTCATAACACAACACCCTCCTACCTTTCCAGACTACTTACACCTTACTCTTCACCATATAATCTATCCAGCAATACTGGCCTCTTGAGCTGTTCTACAACGTGACATTGCATCTTACCTTTGGACATTTTCTCTGGCTGTCCCACATTTCTGAAACACTGTTCTCTTGCATTCCACCTGTTAGCCTTCTTGGCTTTCTTTAAGTACTTAAAATTCCATTTTTACTGGAACCCCTTCCCCAAACCTTCTTAATTCCAATGCCTTCCAGCTGCTGATTTTTTCCTAATTATCTTGTATATAGGTTGCTTTTGTATATATTTGTTTGCATATTGTCCCTTATGTCCCTTTCGGGGAGAGATATCTCTAGTGCTTTGCATGGTATCTGGTGCATAGTAGGTGCTTAATAAGTAAATTGATCGATCAATGGATTGAATCAATTGATTGATTGATTGAGCTGAGACTGCATGTCAAAAAAGACCAGCAAGAAGTAGCTCCAGCAGGAGGTGTTATGGGGATATTATGAAAAGACTTTGGTGAGCCTACACTGATAGGGTTGTGAGTTTCTCCTCCATGCATGGCTTTAGGCACATGTGCACTCTATGTGTTTGTCCCCCCATAAATATTCTGTTTATCTTCTTTTTATTGATGGTATGTATTTGTAAGAAAGTGTATTCAAGTTTTATAGGGGAATATTTTATAGCTACTACTTTCCTTGTTCAACAACTTCATTAAATGCCTTTGGTTTGAGCTAATTGTATCCACTCTGACTAGCAAAAGTAAATACATTGCTTGTGAGCTACTGTTTTGAGTGGATAAAGACACACGGAATACCTAACCTGGGTAGCTGGGGGATCCACTATAAAACTAAGCAAGTGTTTCCAAGTGACACACGTCATCTGATCCTCATAAGAGATAGATGCAAGTAATCATATCTCCATTTTGCAAGTAGAAAAAAAAATAAGACTTAAAGGAATGAAATGACTTGCTGTAAGTTACAAAGCTGCTAAATGATAGTGCCAATATTTGAACTCAGGGCTCTGGAACCCACTCAGACCTCCCAAATCTAAATCCACCACTCTTTACGTTGTGTCATAGAAATGGAGAAAACCTGGTTTTAATTTGTAGGGTAGAAACACTTGGTTATAATAGTGACTACTCTTGTTACAAATATTATTAATTATGATCACATATTATTATAGCTAGCGTTTACATAGAGCTTTAAGGTTTGATGAAAAGCTTTAGAGAATTTCTCTTATTTGATTCCAACTATAGAACTTCGCTGACACAAGATTATTGTGCATGATCATGACATAGGAAGGGCAATGGTAAGCTATAGAATCCTCCAAAGGCTATAACCAGTATTGTGATGGACTTTAAGATCCTGCCATATAAGGATATTTTGAGGCTTAAACCAGAGAAGACAAAAGAATGCATGATAGTTATATTCAAATATTTGAAGGACTGTCAGTGGAAAAATAATTAGATTTGTTCCACTTGATCCCAGAAGACAGAATTAGTAGCAATTGGTGGTTGCAAATAGGCAAATTTAGGCTTTATGTAAACCTACAAGTGAAACTTACCCAAGAGTTAGGGATATGAAAAGTCAGAAGAGACTGTCTTGAGAGGCAGTGACCTCCCCCTCATTGACAGTCTTTGAAAAAGGCTGATCATTTGTTAGGTATGTTGTAGGGATTCTTGAGGTATGAGTTAAACCAGACAGACTGAAGTTCCTTCCAACTTTGATTTTGTGAAGCGGTAAGATGATATATATATACCTACCACCGTTGTGGAGGAAAGGATTTTTTTTGTCTTTTCCCAAAAGAAGAATTTACTGGACTCAGAATAGATTGAACATACCACCTCCTCATCTCTCGTACCGACATACTTTTCTTCCTTCAAATCCTAGCTCAGGTGCTATATCCTTCAGGAATCCTTTCCTAAATCCATGCTCATCATCATCATCCTTATGTTTTCTTACAGTTCTTTCCTTTATATGATGACATTTTGTCTAGATGTCTGGGAGCTTTAATTACTTATTACAACCCAGGCACTGCTACCCCCTTTTTGGCACCTTGTCCTAATTATAGACAAAAATCAAAAAGGAGAAATAATCACCTTATTCAGAACTGAATTTGAAAGCCTCCATCTTCAAGGATAATGGCAAACATCAGAGACCCATGTTATTGGGTACCCAATTGCCCAAATATTACATAGGAGAGAGAGAGAGAGAGAGAGAAGTGTGTGTGTGTGTGTGTGTGCGCGTGCGTGTGTGTATGCATGCAAATCATAGCATATTTATATGACTCACAGGAAAAACACAGAAATTCACAGTAGATCTGACTGTTGATAAAAAGCACTAAAAATGTAATTCAGCAAAATACTTGCTTATGTACAACTCTGTAGCCTTTAATGTGATGGCGCTTACCCTGTGACTCTCCTTCCAAAAACATACTATGCATAAATTAACTTTTCATATGCCCTTAGTTTTAACCTTGGAATGAAATGACTCTCCAAAATATTCAGAGTTGAAAAGGATGCAATTGGCCAATGAGTAATCATATTCAAATCATGGCTGAGGTTCAGAGATATTAAGTTAAATTTGCATCTTTTAGCAAATCAAAAAAACTACCTCTCTGTTGTTAAAAAGCAGTGTTGTTTTTAAGAGAGATAATGTGATCATTTCACACTTGGGGACTACAGTTTTCTCATCTTTAAAATTAAGAGACTGGACTAGGTTTTTTCTAATGGTCCTCTCCAGCTCCAAAAGTCTACAATTCTATTGGGCACCCAAAAAAAACTGTCATTGTAAGGAGTATCTTCTCCCACTCCCTCAGTCCCAAGTAGCATGGTGTACAATTTTGTCACATGACCTTGGTCAAGTCACCTAAATGTTCTGAGGCTTAGCTGTCTTCATTCTTCAAATGGGAATAACATATTTATTTATAAGAATTATAATTATAAGAATTTATAATTTATAAGAATTTTGTAAGGATAAAAAAATCAAAAATAGGATTCTCAGTCCTCCCCCATCCTTAGAAAGTTTTTGCACTTGCTCCTTAACTCTTCACTCCTCTTCACTCCCTTCTTATATCTAATCCATTCAGGAGTCTTACCAGTTCTCCATCCATAGCTTATCTTTCACCCATCCCCTTCCTCCATTTGTAGAGTTAGCACTCTAGTTAATGCCCTAATTTTCTCTTGCCTGGACTGTCCCAATAGCCTCCTGATTGAGTTCCCATCTTCCAAGTGTTCTCCCTCTCCAATCCATCTGCTGCACTGCTGCCCAAATAAGTGTCCCAGAGCATGAGTCTGGCTCTATCATTACCCTACTCAAGAATATGCAGTGGCTTTTTATTGTCTCTAGGATAAAATACAAATTCCTCACCTTAACATCCTTTTCCATCTAGCTCTAGCCTGCTTTTCCAAACATATTCATGATATTCACTTTCATATAATCTCTTTTCCAGACAAATTGACTGATAGACTATTCCCCAACCTTAACATTTATTTAAGAGAAATAATCAACAATCATTTCACATTTTTGGACATTTTCACATATTGAATGCAGATTCTAGGTGGCAGATTCTAGCTGGCCCTGGAGTCAGGAAGGCTTATCTTCCTGAGTTCAAATCTGACCTCTGATGCTTATTAGCTGTGTGACCCCAAGCAAGGCACTATGTATTAGAAGTATATCTTAGACTTAGGTCTTTCTGAAGACAAGGTCAACTATCAATCTACCGTGACATCCTTCCTCTCATATCTTACACACAGTAAACACTTTAAAAATTTTTGTTAGATTGAACAGCATTTGAGAGACAAAAAACAACATACATGAAACAATTAGAAAAATTGACATCTTTAACTAAAATTCAGTTATCCATAGAAAGGAAAGATCTTTAGTTGCTTGAACAATCAGGGAAGGGCTCTGAATTACATAAGATTTGTTAGGCTATGAAGAATAGATGTCATTTAAATAGGTCAGGGGTATTTGAGGTGGAATCAAAGCATGAGAAAAGACACAGAAAGGTGTCTGGGGTAGCATAATCAAACTATCCTGACTAGAATAGTGAATGATGTGGTAGGATAGGCAAAGTGGGGTTTTGTCTGGTTAGATGTTAAATATTAAATATCAAACAGAGAAGTTTGTAGTTAATGAAAAAGATAAAATGGAGAAATTATGAGCAAATGAGTTATATATTTAAGAAAAGTTGAAATAGTATTAGTATGCAATTTGGAGAAGAGAGAGACTATAATTTGGAGTCTTGGAGTTATTATGAACTGGACTGATAACAGTATGAGTGAAGAAGAAATAAATCTGAAAAATTTTGAAGAAGGAAATATAGGACTGTGTACAGATTGGTTATGGGGAATGATAAATAGAGAAGAGTAAAAAATGGAACCACAAATATTAATCTGAAAAGTAGAAGAATGGTAATTAATACAAAGGAGGAAGCTGATAAAGGTAATGAGGTGATGTAGTACTGTGGATTTGGGTTACAGGGACAGGAAAAGAGGATGACTACGTCAATTTAGGCTTATTGATTAAAATAATGGTTGGATAAGGACAGGAACAAGAATAAAAATGATGACGATGGTGATGATGAAGGTGATGACAGTGGTAATGATGATGATGGTGATGATGATGGTGATGATGAAGATGATGATGGTGATGACAGTTGGCATTTATATGGCAAGGGAATTTAGCCAGTATATTCAAGTAGGGAAGATCCAGCAAATAAAAATATTTATTGCCCAGTTTCAGCATTCAGATATTCTATAAAGTTTATCTGTCAATTTGTAAAACTACGCAACTCACCTCAAACCAGGATTATGGCAATAGCCCGCTGGTGGGTTTACCTGCCTTGTCTCTCTCTTCACTCTAATCCCTCATCCATTCAGCCATGAAGTGACTTTTCTAAAGTGTAGGTCAGATCATATCAACTGCACATGTGTGCACACACAATCAATAAATTCTAGTGACTCTCTTTTGCCTTCAGGATCAAATACAAAATCCTTTGACATATGAGGCTCTTCATAACCTAGCCCCCTAATACCTTCACAATCTTCTTACACCAAACTCTCTACTACATACTCTTCAATACAGTGACACTGACCTCTTTGCTATTCTGCCACTCTGCACATCTTTTCTGGTTGGCTCATCCATTAACATGTCATCCGTACTGTCATTCAACTCATTTTTTAAATCTTCAATAGAATGAAGTAAAAAAAATGTACTTTATCACTCTTACCCCTAGTTGACATTGATTCATTGATTACTATTCTTTTGATTTGATTATTCAGGCAAATCCAAATTCCCAAACTCTTCTAACTGTAATGTAGTCTACACTTCATCTTGTTCCTTGGCGTATCATGAAAGACTATGAATTGCCTCATGGAAATTCAGGTATGTTTTGTCTGTAGTATTTCTTTGCTCTAATAAACTTATCAATGTAAGAAATGATGTTAATCTAACATGATTCTTTTTCTTTATGAATCCCCTTTGGCTCTTAGCACTCATCACTTTCTGTGCTATTTTTTCAGTACTATTGTGGTGATGATAGTTTGGCATGAACATATTTATTCAGTGACTCTTATTTGCCCATATCCTGCCACTGAATTCATCGCCCAGATTTGTTTTCTGGTATAAATGCTCTTAGAGCAAGGAAGTTATGACAAAAAGATCCATAATTCTTTCCATTTTTTGTTACATAATGCTCTAGCAAAACATTTCAACATAAATTCTTTCTCTTCTCCTAGGATGTTTCTCCTCTGCTGATTTCTAATAACTACACCAAGACTAGAAAATGCCTTGGATTAGCAGTGTTTATAAAGGAAGAAATAAATGTTGATGGCAATAATGACGATGATAACAACAGCCAACACTATATAGTTTTTACGGTTCACATACGTCATCACTTTACATATGTCATCACATGCGATCTTCACAACAGTACTGTGAGCTAAGCAGCATTATTTCTATTCTTCACATGAGGCAATAAAGAATGAGTAAGGTTAAATGCCCTGCTCAGGGTCACTCAACTAGTAAATATCTGAGGAAGGATTTGAACTTGGGTCTTTCCGACCGTAAGTTCAGAACTCCACCTGCTATTCCACTCAGAAACAACCAAAAAAGATAAAGATGTTTTATTTGTGTACATATGCACAATTTTTTACTATTGTTTCATTGTCTATGATACGTTCCAGCATAATGTAACTTCTTCGTCTATCTCTTTTTAAAATGTCTATTTTTATCGTTGCCTGATTAAAGATCATGATTTCTACCCCTTGCTTTTCTGATTTCACCTGAAGTATAATAAACTCCTTTTAAATCGCTCCATTTAACTCCATGTGAACCTCTGTGTTTCAAGTGTACATCTTATAACATATAAAAATACATATGCATGTGTGTTTTGCTTTATTGTACTTCCTAAACCATTCTATTGTCCCTTCCATTTTATGGGTAAGTTCATCTCATCACCCTTAATGGTTGTTTATTATTAGTAGTACTATTCATTTTTTCTCTTTTACATTCTCTTATGCTTTTTCCTCTCTTTGCTCTGCCCCTCCTTACAAAGAAGATGACGGTGGTGGAAGAAGGGAGGTGACCAACGAAAGTAATCTATACTTGATTCTGTCTGCTTCTATTCCACTGCTCCTACACTCTTCACCTTGCCCAGACCCTGATTACTCACGACTCTTAGACTTCCTTTTTTTTCTTTTAATTCCCACTTATGATCTACTTATTTATTTCACTTATAACAAATCTCTCTGTCAGGTTCTTTCCACTTTTCCTGCCTATACCTTTTTCAGTCAAGCAATAAGCATTTATTAAATACGACTGTGTGTTAAGTGCTGGGAACACAAAGTAAGTGGAGCTCATGATCTAATGAAAGAGATACATAGTGCAAATAACTACAAATAAATAAGGTATATATAGGATAAAATGGAAATAATCAACTAGAGAGAGTTTAAGATACTTCTACAACAAATTTCATTCGTGTTCAGTCTTTTTTTGCCCCAGTCCGATGTGATTCATGAGATCAACTCACTGTCCATCCCTTCTGTAGAATTTCTATATTCTTCTTGTGCCTTACAATTATGAGACAGAGAGAGAGAGAGAGAGAGAGAGAGAGAGAGAGAGAGAGAGAGAAGGAGAGAGAAAGTTCCTCCTTTATCATTTCTTCCCTTGTGGATTCCTTTTTCCCTTTCTTTTTTATTTTCAATCTTAAAACAAACAGAACAGAAAAAAATACCCCAGGATCTTGTGTTTGTCTTACTTAACTCTCTTTCTGATGCCTGAATATATTAGAATTCTAAAGGAGTGCTTATCATTTCTCCTCTAATTAGAATGTAAGTATTTCATCATTCACCCCTTCCATTTTTTAAATTTGTTTACTTTTCTAAGTTTATTTTTACTCCAATTTTTGCAGTTCAGGATTTCTACTCAGCTCTGACCTTTTCATCAGGAAGATTTCAAAGTCATCTATTCTGCTAAATATCCTCTAATCTTCCCCTATGGTATTTAGTATATTCAGTCTCAAAGGATAAATTAATATCAGGTTATAATCCTTTTGATTTTTAGAATATTTTATTCCAAGATTTTTTTCATCTACATATCAGTTGTTGCCAAGTCTTGTATAATCCTGTGATTCCTTGATACAACGCTTAAATGTCTTTTTGGCTGCTTTCCATTTCCTTTTACCTGGAAACTCCGGATTTCAGCTATGATATTTTAGGGAAATTTCAACTTGGAGTTTCTATTTTCACTTTGCCCTCTAGTTATAATAGAATTTAGCAGCTTTCTTTTATTATTTCTTTGAGCAAGATCTGGGCTTTTTTATCACCATTCATATCACCAACTCAACTATTAGTCTTATGCCATTATTTTATGTTCAACTTGTGTTGCCTGTCTTCATCCCCAAATTCTATATGTAGCAGGGGTGACCAGGAAGCCCCCTGATTTGTTGGGCTGAGGACCCTCCCCCATCAAGCTGCATGTGGTATCTGACTCCTCATTGAGTGAAATGTATATCGCTGTGCATGCCATTCAAGTCCCTGGGGAATCAATAGATGTCTCCTTGATTGGTCCCAGTGAATACAGCTATAAAAAAAAAAACAGATTGGTAACTGGGAGTCAAAAGGAAAAATTTTCATTTGGTGGAGCACCCTCATGTCAGAGCTGTGGAAATAACTACTCTTGAGATTCTCATCCAGAATTCCATATCTCTTGGACTTTGGGGAGAGAATGGCTTGTAACATGAGCAGATAGAAATGAGAAATATACTTGCTAAATGTGCCTGAATTCCTGGACTCCTTCCTCTACTTTTCTGGTTTGTTTTTTGCTTGTGAGAATAGGTCATCCTCTACTATCAAGCCTGAGAAATAGATGTTTCCAGCCTTTTTGATTACCTCATTTGTCAAAATTTCCAGAGTTCTGAATTTGGGCATCAGCCAATCAGAGGGAAGGGGATTTCCTTAACTCCATGCCTCTCTGCGTAGATAATTCTCGGAATCATCCTGTAGCTGAAGGACTGTAGAAAAGTTACGTCCACTGTGACCATAAGATCTGAACCTTGTGAACCGCTCAGACAATGCAGTTACAAGAGAAATTTCTTAAAACATCCATGTAGCAGTCCCACAAAGGGCTTTATCTTGTCTGACTGTGTAGTGGGTATAACAGGACTATTTAAATGTTTTATGTGTTCTCTGTTTGGGTGTACATATTTGTGAGTCTCATATATTAGGCATTCTCTTTGGTGGAGAAAATAAACAACTGTCCTATAACTGAGGTCCATATTAAATATCAAATACGTTTTTTGAAAGAAGTCCTGTAGCTCAAATTTGGGGAAGACTCTGGACATGAATCATGCATGCCTAATCTTTGTTTTAGAGCTTTTTATGGAAAACCTCCCTTCCCTCAGTCATTTCTTTATTTCAGTTAACATTCTCTAGGAATCTTGAACAAGGAAATAATATGTGAAATATAGTTTGAGTTCAGCATTCTACTCCATCCAATAGAATAATAGTCACTTAATAACTGCTCAGTTCCATTCCTAAGCACCTACTTGGTGCTGCCCCAGAGTAAGCAAAGGAGCTCCTTGTAAGCGAAACTCTGCTCCCATTAAAATGGGAAGAACAATCATCTTAACTACACAAGAAGTAGGTGACACCCTTAATCCCTATTCCTGGGACCTTAGATTTTGTTTTTTATCTTTTGTACATATTCCTGAAGGGAAAAATTTAGAAAGGATTTTAGGCTAGAGATATATGTATTTATTCATATTTTCAGTTGAGCTTAAAAGGTATATAGATAGGTGTGTGTATATATATATATACACACACACACATAAACATATACATACATTACATACACATATATGTGTGTATATATATAATATATACATATCATATATCCATATACTTCTACAAGATGGGCTTGTAAAGGGTTTTACATACATTATGTGATTTAATTTCCACCAGAAAAACCTCTTTGACACAGATGGTATTACTACTATTCCCAGATGAGGAAACAGGGGCTCCAAGAGATTGAGCATTTGCCCAGGCTCATACTTCTAGTTAAATATCAGAGATGGGATTCAAAGCCGGTCCCTCCTGACTGCTGATGAAGTCACTGTCAACTCTTTAATTCTTCAAATGTGTTAAGTCAATTATTGAGGAATACATCTTGCTACCAATCTGCCTAGAACATTGTACTGCTTACCTTAGAAACATGTATAAACAGTACCTAAGGACCTGAGCATTCTGTAAACCTGGTCAACCCTGGCCCTTTCACCTACTATTCCACAATCATGACTCCATTGGACTGAGGATAGGGGTTCTCTTAAGATCTCTTCTGTTCTGGGAAATTTCATTTCTGCCCCAAAAGCCAGCATCATATTGATATGTACTGTGCAAATGCACAAAAAGAGCAGATGAAGTTGTGCCGGGCATGCACTATTCAGCATCTTGTCAAAGTATTTTGAATGAGAAGTAGTTTTTTGGGGACTCGCCAGAGCACATTTTAAAACCCCACATGCCAAGCTCTTGAAGGCCAGCATATCTCTGAAATTCAGCTACCAGCTAACAATGGTTGGAAGTGCTGGATTCATTCATTCCAAGTACACAGAGGTTCCACTTCCATGGTTGAGTCTAAGCTATGATACTAGCAAGCATTCCTCTGGAGTGAATAAATCAAATTCTTTTTAGCATTTGGAAGTGGAGAAAAGGCAAGGTGGGAAAGGGGTGGAACAAGAAACTCAAAAGCAAGATATGACTTAGTGTTTACCTCCTAATCTACTTCTGTGATGACTGGTTCAAATCTAGTCCTGGGAACAGCTGCACATCCGTCTTCAATTAGAACCATGGGATCAAATCTGTCCCCTCCAGTTGGTGAATATCTTAACCTCCTTGAATTGACTTATGGAAAGTTATGAACAAGAGCCATGTAGAAGAGTACTTAGCTATTCCAGCACTTAGCACAATGCCTGTCACATAGTAAGAACTTAATAAAAGTTTATTGACTGATTGACAGAATAGGCAAGCATCAATAGCTTGCTATCTGTATTTTTAGAAGGGGTATTCCTATCAATGAGATCACAGACCCACTCAATAAAAAAACCTAGCTTTTATAGAATTCTGGTGGTGGAAGGGACCTTGGAGATTATTTAGTCTGTTTTAATAAAGAGACTGAGTCAGAGAGATGGAAAGAGAATTACCCACAGCACAAAGCAAGGCAGGGCTGGCACTTAACTCTTCTTTCCCTGACTGGTCTTTTACAAACTTAAGACCATATTTGAACAACATAAAAATGGTAGAGGGTAACCTGTTCATAAAGATGAGGTATCGAAAAGAGAAATATATGCGAGAAATACAGAGATGTTTGAGCCTCAAGGTGAGTAATAATTGGTACAATTATGTGGGAATACTCTTCATATTTTCAATAAACCAGGTAGTTTTTTGGATATACTGAATTCTAATCTTAGCCCCTTATCTTCTCTCATATCCTCAGAGAAGAAATTATTCCCCTACAGAAGGGAACAGGTAAATAATAATTATTTCTAACTAATAGATGATTATATTATATATAGCAGGTCTTTTTCAGTGGGAATGAGTATCTAAGAAAAAAAGAAACATGATTAAGGAACCTATTTTTCACTGAACACATAGAAAACACTTCATAAATGTTTGGTGAATTGAATTAAGTTCACGTTTTTGTGGTAACAGAGACATTTTTCGTCTCTACTGGATTTGAATACAATAGTACAGTTTACATTTAAGTGGCCTGTACATATCTGTATAAGGACCAACTGCTGTAATAGTCGAAATGGAGGCTAAACTCTTCTCTCCAATCTGTTTTGCATAAAACTATAATGCATTTTATGGCTTGTGTTATTTTTCATCATATGTCAGCACACATTTTCATTTCAAAGATAGCTCATTTTATGGTGTAACTGATGCAGCTTTTGTTGAGTGTTTCTTATTAACAGAGTGCTATGATGGATGCTGCTGTCCTTGTCATCAGTGTTGCTGAGCTGTTTCAGTCATGTCCAATTCTCCATGACCCCATCTGAGGTTTTCTTGGCAAAGATATTGGTTTGTTATATCCTTCTCCAGCTCATTTTACAGATGAGGAAACAGGTAAACAGGAAACAGGAAACAGTCATACAGCTAGCATGTGTCTTCAAGAAATGTTCAACCCAGGAAGGTAAAACATTGCTTATTATCTGTACTTTACAACTGAGATATTGGCTCATCATCCACTCCATTACCTACCCTTTCTCAAGAGATCATGAGAAATTCCCTATGAAAAAGGTCACCACCTTTCAAGAACCCCTCCATCTGCTGGGTGTCTACCTGCTTAGCTGCCCTTGGCAATTAAAATTGATAAACTTCTTTCATGGGATGACAGACTCAGAGTTGGAAGGCATTCTAACAGTCATCTAGTCTAGCCCTGACATTTTATAGATGAGGAAATCAAGGCCCAGAGAGGTTAATGACTTGCCCAGGTCCAAACAGTTAGCAAGTGATAGAATCAGGAACAGGACCATGGTCCTAATTCCAAAATTCCAAAGTCAGAAAACCTTCCACTATCTCATTCTGCCTCTCCCTAGATGTTTGAGATGGGAAATGTCACTTTCCTCATCCTTCTCTCACCTAGCTACAGTCAAAAAAATAGTTCTCAAGTAAAAGAAGGGAGCAATGTCATGAGATCAAGTCAAGGATTTTTTTTAAGCAATATTTTTTACTTTTGGTGCTTAAGAGGCAGAAAAATCTAGCAGGTGGAAAACTAACCTTGAAATCAGGAAGACTTGGGGTCGAACCCTGCTTTTGGTACTGGAACCTTTGGAACCCTACCCATGGCCTGAATAAAGATGCTCTCCCTCTTCCTCCTCTCATGTTTTCTTCCCAGCAGACAGGGCAACCCTTCATCTTGGACTTTTCTCTGACGGCTGGGGATGCCTTGTTGTGCCCAGGGGAGCTTTTGAATGGCCGTCTAATTTCACACTATTTAAAGTAATGCTCGGTTGCCTTCAATCTTTAGAGTAACTGCTAAGAATCCCATTCTCAATTCATAAAAGTCATTTTTGATGCATTTTTATGTTTGTCATGAGCTAGAAATTTTCCCCAAAGTCTGTCTACTTGCTAATTCTCATTAAATATCTTTCTCACAAGTGAAATTGTCCATAAATGCAGTGGAGTTCAGCCTTCCAAACATCTTATTGATTTATTTAGTCAATTTTCTGAGTAATTGGTTAGAAAATAAAGTTTAAGTGTACCTCCAAAACCCTTCCTTGAGGAGAGTCATTTTAAAAGTTGCATGATAGAGAATTAGACTTATAGTCAGGAAAATTTGGTTTCAAGGGCCACCTCTGACACACACTGGTACTGTGTGCCCCTAGGCAATTTCCTTAACTTAATCCTCACAGGCACTCTGCTGTAAATTGCCAGTGGAGGTTCCTTACACCATGAAATCATAGGTTAAAATAAACAAAACACAGATTTGGAAGAGAATTCAGGTACAAATTTGTAAAGAAAAAATATCATCTTTAATATTGGCTTGTTTGGATTTCAACTTTACATTTACAGAATCACTTAAAAAATATATCTGATTTGTATCAGCAGAATTATCTGCACTAAAAAATTCCTACTCTTTCTCCAAAAGAACACTCTTTCTGTTAAAAAAAAAGAAAAAGAAAATCACTTCCTGTCAAATGGATCTGAACTCTTTTGCCAATTGACTGTTTTTTCTGATTCCATTTCCAAATGTGACCAGGTTCTTTTTCAATCTGTTTGCAATTAAAAAATATAAGTAACCCATACCATGTACCACAGCAAACTCAAAATAGATACATGACCTAAATATAAAAGGTTGCACCATAAATAATTAGAAGAGTACATGATTAGGTACCTCTAACAGATATGACTGGGAAAAATTACTTAAGCAAACAAAGGATACATGCAATGTTGTTTATACACATTTATGTTAGAGGGATACAGAAAGAAATACTAATACATTGTTGGTGGAACTGTGAATTTGGCTCAAGAAACTATGCTAAAACAAAAATGTGACAAAAATTTTTATACTCGGTGACCCAGAGATTCTCTACCATTAAGTATATTATATACTGTGGAGATTAAAGACAAAAGAAAAATCCCATATACTCCATGATAATAGTATTCATATAGCTCTTTAAGATTATGAAGCATTTTATATAAATGTTAACCTATTTAATCTCACAATTATCTCCCTTTTTTCACATAAGGAAACTGAGACCAAGAGAGGGTTAAATGACTTGCCCTTGATCTCAAACCTTCCTAACTTCTAAACACTGTGTCACCTAGCAGCACCTCTAAGCACTTTTTGGAGGAGCAAAGAACTAGAAACAAAGTAGATGTACATAGATGGGAGACTGTCTAAACAAATTGTGGTATGTGAATGTAACAGAATATTACTGTACCCTGAGAATCGACAAATAAAACAAATTCAGAAAAACATGGAAAATGATACAAATCAAAGCAAAATAAAGTAAGCAGAACCAAGAAGTAATACACACAGTCGATATCAATGAAAGCATAGAATGAGCAATAAAATGAGGAAAACGTTGTGTAATCATAACGGTCAAACTCAGTCCTAGAGAATAGTTAAGAAAATCCACCTTGCTCCTCCTCTGTGGAGGTGAAACACTTTGGAGGTGGAATGTTGAGTGTATACTTGGACACAGTTGATATGTTGATAGATTTTGATGAATGGCCTTTTTTTGTCTCTTTCTTCTTTTTTTAATTTATAATTAGTTTCTTTCCATCATCAAGAATTTTTTCTTTCCAACTCTTGATCTTGTCTCCCCACCAGAAAAAAAACAAAACAAATTTGTGTAATGAAGCAATACAGATCCCCATACTGGCTATGTCCAAAAATGTTTCCTTCTTCACATTTAGTCCATAATTTCTATATCAGGAGATGGGAAGCAGTCTTCATATTGGTCTCTGCAACCATTGGTTATCATTGGCATGGATTAGAGTTCTTAAATTTTTCAAAATTGTTGATTTTTACAGTATTATTGTTACAGGATAAATTGTTCCCCTGGTTCATGCACTTCACTTTGTATCGGTTCATATACATCTTTCCAGGTGTATCTGAAGTCACATTTTCCACTTTCTTATAGGATAGTTACATTCCATTGAATTCAAATATTACTCTTTGTGACAAGGTAAACCCAATGGTCAGAGAATGAGGGAGTGATATAACTAGAAATGAAGGAGGTAAAAACACAAACACTATCCATAAAAATGAGATAGTTACAAATCTTCAAATCTATACTGTCTACATATTCTCCTACCTCTCGTGCCCCCAGCAAAAAAAAAAAAATCTCTTTTTATATATGAGTTATCTTAAGTGACCTACCCAAAGATCATCATTCACAAGCAGTATCCACAGAGGTACCAAGTAACAATGTAGAGCCAATTCACCCCAAGCTGCCAATCAAACTTAATTACAGAATCACAAGTCAATGATACGAAATGTTCTGCTGAGGCGGAAACTCATTGGAGAAAAAAAAACACATGCGCAAACACAATGGTGTGCAAATCCTTTGGGACTATTAACACTCCTGATATGGTTTCTGTTTGTGACAGCAGTGGTTATGACTGTGGGCGTCTGTTGACATGAGGCTGATTCAGAATATCTGAAACTGGCCGGATAAAATTGGATTGATCTGTTTTCCCCACTTTTAGTTCATTCTGAGTCGAGTGCTGGATTTCATAGCTCATGCATGTATTTTATTGCTCTCTTTTATGGTGCTGTTAAATCTGTGGATTTGAAGAGTGGAAAACAAAACTTCCAAAATTGTAGTTCTTAAAGAGAACATTTCAATTACTGTTCGAGATTTACTGTAGCAGCTATCGATATGGAGAAGGGAAACGTTTGAAGAACCATTCCAGGTCCCAATGAAATATGATCAGTCCCCAACTAAGTGCAAAATAAAAAACACCATGAACTGACAAATTATTCATAAAAGGTAGCCTCATTAACCCTCAGAAATGAAGCAAACCTGTTCAAAGGGACCTGGCCACTGAAGGAGTTATTGATTCTTCTATAAAGCACCAGTAGCTTCTGAAAGTTAGAAAGATAAGAAAACAATTTTTTTAAAGTTAAACTGTAACCTGTTTCTACTTAAAAAATGCTTGCCATGGGCAAAACAATACAAAAACTAAAGAACAGAAGTTTGGGAAATGATGATTTTTATTGAGGAAACTCTTCCATTCAAGTCTATATCAAAACCGTTGTCGGATGTACATTGGCCTGTTAGATCTGACTATCTTTATCAGACTGCAAAATATGCACCTAAAAAAATGGAGGGAAAGAATTTTTTTTTTACTTTCTAGTGGATCTGAAAGTCTTGTCACCATTGAGAGAGTAATAAACTCTGACAAACATATTGATAGGCAGAATTGCTCCAGAACTAAAGAAATCCCAAAATATAGATAGAATACTGCAATAAGATCTTATATCAGGCATGGGGGCATGTTACCCTCAAGTGTGGCCCATTGACTGAATCCAAACTTCACAGAACAAATTCCCTTAATAAAAGGATTTATTCTGAAAAACTTGGAATCAGTCTAAAGGTCTCACCCAAGGACCTTCTGGGCCACATGTAGCCTCAAGACCATAGGTTCTCTACCCCTACCTTACACCATGACACACATCACAAAAATTAAGAAATTTGTCCAAGAGATGGAGATAAACATGCTTCAGTGACTTGGAAACTCACTTGATTCAAATGCCATTGAAAATCTGTGGGCCATAATCAAAGATAGACAGAAAAATGGACTTTTCATCAAAGGTAGCTTAATATCAATGTAACAATGTGGTTTCATGATGAGGAATTGAAGGCATGTATCAAAAATCTTGTGAGCTCAGTGTCGTCATTTAAGACAAGTGATCACAGAAAAAGGGAATTTATATTGAAACAGATTTTTATTTGTTTGTTTAACATCATCGTGTTAAATTAAATTAAATTAAATTAATTAATTAAATTAATGCAAATTTCCCGTCTAGGAGAGAAGGATCATTATAACATATAGTGGAAGTATGTCAGAGAGACTTTGAAGCATTCATGGATATCTTGTAACTGGTTATAGTTGATTAGCTACCTGATAAATAGGGGGCTCTTTGATTGGCCACAGATGCATCCAAAAGCCTGTAGTTGAGGTTTCTGCCCTGCTTCCTCAGGGATATCTCTCCTCTTGGTTTTGATTCCTTTAATAATGGTGTCTGGTGAGATGCAGTGATATAACAGAAGAGACCTTGGTCACTTTTCATCCAAGCACTACATGTGACCCCTAAAAATGGACCTTGATTCCTTCTTTGTTCTTTCATAGAGCTTCAGTTAGGTTCACAGTGTACAGGATGCTGGACCTACTATAGTTAAGAAGGCTTGAGTTCAGATCCAGCCTTATATACTATTCATGTAACTCAAGGCAAGGCATTTCACTTCTGTTTGTCTCAGTTTCTTCATAAATAAAATGGGCACAATAATAGCACCTGCCTCCCGGAAGTACCATGCGGATAAAATGAGATATGTCTGAAGCAATTTGCAAACTTTAAAATTCTATATAAATGCTAGCTTTCATTAGAAATTATTTTAGATAAAGGAGATTACACTAGAGACATTGAACTTAGCTTAGACAGTGAGACTCGGAAGGAAGGAAGGAAGGGAGGAAGAAAGAAGGAAGGAAGAAGGAAGGAAGGAAGAAGGAAGGAAGGAAGAAGGAAGGAAGAAGGAAGGAAGAAGGAAGGAGGAAGGAAGGAAGGAAGAAGGAAGGAAGGAAGAAAGAGGAAGAAGGAAGGAAGGAAGGAAGAAGGAAGGAAGAAGGAAGGAAGGAAGGAAGGAAGAAGGAAGGAAGGGAGGGAGGAAGGAAGAAGGAAGGAAGGGAGGAAGGAAGAAGGAAGGAAGGAAGGAAGAAGGAAGGAAGGAAGAAGGAAGGAAGGAAAGAAGGAAGGAAGAAGAAAGGAAGGGGAAAATAGCATTCTTTAGTTTGCATTCACACAGTATCAATTATTTCTCTGGATCATGCTTCATCATGAGTACTTTAGGATTGTCTTGGATCATTACATTACTGAGAATAGTTAAGTCATTCACAGTTGATAATTTTACAATATTGCTGTTACCATGTACAGTGTTCTCCTGGTTCTGCTCCCTTCATTTTGCACCATTTTCTGTAACTCTTTCCAGGTTTTTCTGAACTTACCCTGCTTCTCATTTCTTATACCACAATAATATTCCACCATAATCATATACACAGCTTGTTTAGCTACTTCCCAGGTGATGGGAATCCTTTCAATTTCCAATTCTTAGCCACCACAAAAAAAGAGCTGCTATAAATACTTTTGTACAAATATGTCCTTTTCTCCTTTTTTATGTCTTTGGGACATAGACCTTACAATGGTCTTGCTAGATCAAAGGGTATGCAGTTTTATATCCCTTTGGGCACAGTTCCAAACTGCTCTCCAGAATGATTGAATCAGTCACAACTCTACCAACAGTGAATTAGCGTCCCAGTTTTCCCACATTATAACATTATATATATAATTAAATCCCACAAATAACATTTGTCATTTTCCTTCTTTTTCATATTAGTCAATCTGATAGGTGTAAGGTGGTACCTCAGAGTTGTTTTAATTTGCATTTATCTAATCAATAGTGATTTAGAGCATTTTTTTCATATGAATATAGAGAACTTTGATTTTTTTTGTCTAAAAGCTTACTATTCATATCCTTTGACCACATATCAATTGGGGAATTACTTTCATTTTTATAAATTTGACTCCACTCTCTATATATTTGAGAAATTAGGCCTTTACCTGGGATATTTGTCACAAAATGTTTTTTCCCAGATCATAGAAGGTTATTTTCTTGAAAAAATGATTCCAACCTTCATCTCTGAAGATGAAGAAGAAGAAAACTGCTTACCATCATGTAAAGACATAGGAGTCAAGGCCTCGGTATCCCATACATCTGAAGTAGGTATTCCATGGGCTCAGGCCATGGAAGAGCTCAAAAAGGATTTTGAAAATCAAGTTAGACAGGTGGAGGAAAAACTGGGAAAATAAATGAGAGTTTTCTAACAATATTCTTTCTTTAAAAAAATTTGGGTGGAGAGGGAGGAAGGGATGGAGAGGAAAAATTTAGAATTCAAAGTCTTATAAAAAGGAATGTTGAAAACTTCAAATAAGTAAACTCCAAAAAAGAAAAAATAATTAAAAAAAAACTTCTGGGTGGATACAAGGCAAAATACTTTTGAGAACGGACAGGGCAAAAGGAGAGAGTAGGCTAAATTAGAGGGAAAGGCGGAGCCAGGATGGCGGAGTAGAAAGACTCACCTATGCTAGGTCCGAATCCACAGTCCATGGATTTCCTCTAAAAAGAACTTCTGACAAATTCTGGAACAGTGGAAGCCGCACAGCAACACAGCAAAGGAGATTTCTGTTCCAGAGAGTCCTGAAAAACTGACCCCAAAGGTGAGGAGCAAGCAGAGCCGAGCAGGCTTCAGGGACTGAATCTCCAACGGCTATGAAGGTCCCTCCACCCACAGATGCACAGGTCAGTGAGAGAGACGGGCTGAGAGGGGAATGGGGTGTCTCTGGGACTCAGACCCCCACGGGAGGCAGTGGCAGAGGCAGCAGGCAGAGGCAGCAGGCGGTCAGAGGCTCCCAGAGCAGGCAGGAGCTCAGCAGCAGCTCCATTACAAAAGGTCTCTGCATAAACTCCCTGAGGCAACTGAGCCTGGGAGGCAGCCCTGCCCCAACCTGACAACCTGATTTAATCTTACCCTGAATAGCAGCCAGGCCTGCCACCAAAAGCCCTGAGGCTGGGGAGCAGCATTTGATCTCAGACCCCAAGCACTAGCTGGGTGGACCTAGGCCAGGAGTGGAGAGGACTCTCACAAGTCAAGTAACTGGCTGGGAAAATGCCCAGAAAAGGGAAAAAAACTAAGATCATAGAAGGTTATTTTCTTGACAAAATGATTCCAACCTTCATCTCTGAAGATGAAGAAGAAGAAAACTGCTTACCATCATGTAAAG
>CM053771.1:380125723-380155783 GCA_028658325.1 Potorous gilbertii
GTGATGGTGATGGTGATGGTGATGATGGTGATGGTGGTGATGATGGTGTGATGGTGGTGATGGTGATGATGGTGATGATGGGGTGGTGATGGTGATGATGGTGATGGTGGTGATGATGGTGTGATGGTGGTGATGGTGATGATGATGGTGATGGTGGTGATGATGGTGTGATGGTGGTGATGATGGTGATGGTGATGGTGATGATGGTGATGATGATGGTGTGATGATGGTGATGGTGATGATGGTGATGATGGTGATGATGGTGTGATGGTGGTGATGGTGATGATAGTGATGATGGGGTGGTGATGGTGATGGGTGATGGTGGTGATGATGATGATGGTGGTGATGATGATGGTGATGGGTGATGGTGGTGATGATGATGATGGTGGTGATGATGATGGTGGTGATGATGATGATGATGATGATGGTGGTGATGATGATGGTGGTGATGATGATGATGATGATGATGGTGATGATGATGGTGTGATGGTGGTGATGGTGATGATGGTGATGGTGATGATGATAATGGTGGTGATGGTGATGATGATGATGGTAATGATGATGATGATGATGGTGATGATGATGGTGTGATGGTGGTGATGGTGATGATGGTGATGATGATGGTGATAGGGAGGGTGGTGATGGTGGTGATGGTGATAGTGGTGATGATAGTGATGGTGATGGTGGTGATGATGACTTTTTATAACTCTTTAAACTCTGCAAAGCAATAAGATGTATTTTCTAGCATTAAGTAGAGCCATTTAGTCTTGATAAGAAGTGTTATTTCTTTGTCTTAGACTGGAACAAAAGAGCAGAGGATGGAATCTAATCTGGAAGTGTTTTTGAGAATACAAGAGGAGAGGAGACAGAGAGAGACAGAGGGAGAAAGAGAGAGTCAGACAGATACACACACACACAGATACACGGCATTTCTGATGACTTCTAGTTCTTCAAGAAATTATGAAGTAAGGTCTTCTGCTGAAAGTGAGGGGGAAGAAGATGGAGATAAGAAGATAGAAGAAAAAATTTGAAATAGCCATGGTGAAAAGTATAACACAGAGTCAATTAGAAAAGAATAAAATGATTACCATTCATGGTGGAGGCTAGTTGAGATCAGATAACAGACATTTTGAGTAGACCCAACCTGCATGATTGTGAGATTTCCTCCAGGGGCCTTCATGAATACAAATGGTGAAGAAATATGTGAGGGCAATTTACAGTTTGGAGATTGAGTAGAACAGATCAAGAAGACAAGGACTTAATGAGAACAGAGGATACTGTGTTATCAAGATAATTAATTATTGGGTCACAGTTTTGTAGGTCAGAAAGCGGTGACAGCCTCAGAAAGGAGTAAGTGGAAGCTGAGGGGATAAAGAATAGTTGTGATAAGAATGAGGCACAGGTAGAGATAGAAGAATAGATAGATAGATAGATAATATATTAAATGTTTATCTGCCAGGTGCTATGTTACATGCAGGGGATATAAATACAAGCAAACAAAGCAGTCCTTGCTCTTAAGTAGCTTGGTTGGTTGTTTGTTGTCCTTTGTTCTCAAAGAGAACCAAAATGACATCACCATGATAAAATGAAGTTTCAGTGTGTCCGACTGTGACTGATCAGAACAGTAGGAGCTTGGAATGCTTTACCACAGACTGGGCACAGATAGTTGGTGTGAATATTTGGGGTGGTTACTCCAAATGTGCACATCCTACATTTCCTTTGTGCTGTCTCAATTCTGTTTTGCTCATAGAGTACAGCACTCTTTCTTATGTGGGCATGCCAGGCTGAGAGGTCCTATGCCAGGGTCTCCCATGTCCCACAATCAAATCCAAAGTTCTTTTTTATTATTTTATTTTTTTGTTTATTTTATTTGTTTGCAGTGTTCTACAAGCACTTCCATATATCGTAGATTTTCCCCCTCCCTCCCCTTTCTCTCCTCCCTCTCCACTCTCTCCCTGAGACAGCATACAGTTTTATATAGGTTCTACACATACCATTCCTATTCAATACATTTTCACCTTAATTCTGTTACATAGAAGAATTAAATTGAATTAAAATGATTGGGAGAAATCATAAAACAAACCAAAACATAATACAAAAGGAAAATGATCTGCTTCATTCTGCGATTGAATTCCATATTTCTTTACCTGGATATGGAAGGTATTTTGCCTTAAGAGACTACTGAGGTTATTTAAGTCCTTGCATTCCAACGAAGTACTGAATCTGCCAGAACAATTCCTCACACACTGTGGTTGTTGCTGTGTACAAAGTTCTACTGGTTCTGCTCCTTTCACTCAGCATCAGTTCATAGAAGTCTTTCCATGCCTCTCTGAAGTCTTCCTAGTCATCATTTCTTATAGCACAATAGTATTCCATTGCATTCACATACCACAATTTATTCAGCCATTCCCCAATTGATGGGCGTCCTCTTGATTTCCAGTTTTTGGCCACCACAAAGACAGCTGCTATAAATATTTTTGTACATGTGAGTGCCATTCCCATTTTTATGATTCTTGGGGATACAGTCCATCATGTATCCATTTGGACTTTATTCTTTTATTTATTTTTTTTTAAATTTAATTTAATTTTATTATTTTTTTAATGTTCTACAATAACTACCTTAAAATTAAGATTTTATCCCCCCCACCTACCCCCACTACCTCCCTCCTTCCCCATGACAGAATACAATTCTGTATAGGTTCTACATATACTTTCCTACTGAGTACGTTTTCCCTATAGTCATGCTATGTAGTCGAACTAAAATAAATGGAAGAAATCATATAACAAATCAAAACATAATACACTAAAACACACACATACACAAACATGATCTGCTACATTCTGCGAATGACTTCCATATTTCTTTCTCTGAATGTGGAAGGCATTTTGCCTTAGAAAACCACCATTGGGATTTTTAAAAATAAGTTCTTGCATTATTACAAAGTTCCAAGTCTACCAGAAAAAACTCTCACACACTGTGGTCGTTGCTGTGCACAAAGTTCTCCTGGTTCTGCTCCTTTCGCTCAGCATCAGATCAGATAAGTCCTTCCAGGCCTCCCTGAAGTCTTCTTGTTCATCGTTTCTTATGGTCCAATAGTACTCCATTACATTCATATACCATAATTTATTCAGCCATTCCCCAATTGAAAGGCATCCCCTTGATTTCCAGTTTTTGACAACTACAAAGAGTGCTGCTATAAATATTTTTGTACATGTGGGACCCTTTACCACTTTTATGATCTCTTTTGATACAGTCCTAGTAGCGATATTGCTGGGTCAAAAGGTATGCACATTTTTGTAGCCCTTTGGGCATAGTTCCAAACCACTCTCCAGAATGGTTGGATGAGCTCACAGCTCCACCAACAATGAATTAGTGTTCCAACTCTCCCACATCCTCTCCAGCATTTATTATTTTCTTGTTCCGTCATGTTTGCCAATCTGATAGGTGTGATGTGGTACCTCAGAGTTGTTTTGATTTGCATCTCTCTAATCAGCAGTGATTTAGAGCATTTTTTTTATAAGATTATAGATATCTTTAATTTCTTCCTCTGAAAATTACCTTTGACCATTTATCAATTGGGGAATGACTTGTATGGTTATACATTTGAGTCAATTCTCTATATATTCCAGAAATGAGGCCTTTATCCCCAAAATTAGTGGTAAAAATTTTTTTCCCAATTTACTACATCCCTCTGAATTTTGGTTGCATTGGGTTTGGTTGTGCAAAAACTTTTCAGTTTAATGTAATCAAAATTATCCATCTTGCATTTCATAATGCTTTCTATTACTTCTTTAGTAAAAAATTCTTCCCTTCTCCATAAATCTGATAAATACACTATTCCTTGCTCCTCCAATTTATTCATGGTATCAATCTTTATACCTCAATCATGTACCCATTTGGACTTTATTCTTGTGTACGGTGTCAGGCATGGGTCTATGCCTAATTTCCACCACACTGTTATCCAGTTTTCCCAGCAATTTTCGTCAAACAATGAGTTCTAGATTGCTATATTCATTGACTCCTGTGTCTTGAGTACCTAACCTATTCCACTGGTCAACCCTTCTGCTTCTTAGCCAGTACTAAATGGTTTTGATGATTGCAGCTTTACAATACAATTTGAGATCTGGTAGAGCTAGGCTACCTTCCTTAGTATTTTTTTTCATTAGTTCCCTTGATATTCTGGACCTTTTGTTCTTCCAGATGAATTTTGATATTATTTTTTCTAGCTCTAGAAAGTAATTGTCTTATAGTTTGATTGGTATGGCACTGAATAAGTAAATTAATACAGGTAGAATTGCCATTTTTATTATACTAGCTTGGCCTACCTACGAGCAACTGATGTTTTCCCACTTACTTAGGTCTGACTTTATCTGTGCTTAAAATGTTTTGTAATTGTGTTCATACCTGTTTTAGCAGGTAGACTCCCAAATATTTTGTAGTGTCTACTCTACCTTTAAATGGGATTTCTCTTTCTACCTCTTGCTGTTGGGCTTTGTTAGCAATATATAGGAATGC
Organism: Potorous gilbertii; assembly: GCA_028658325.1. Taxonomy (NCBI): domain Eukaryota; kingdom Metazoa; phylum Chordata; class Mammalia; order Diprotodontia; family Potoroidae; genus Potorous; species Potorous gilbertii. The sequence continues at coordinate 380,130,240 of CM053771.1, forward strand.
AGAAGATTTGTGTTGCTTTATTTTGCAACCTGAAACTTTATAAAAGTTGTTTATTATTTCAGTTTTTTACTTGACTCTCTGGGATTCTCTAAGTATATCATCATATCATCTGCAAAGAGTGATAACTCTTCTTTGCCTATTCTAATTCCTTCAATTTCTTTTTCTTCTCTTATTGCTACAGCTAACATTTCTAGTACTATATTGAATAATAGTGGTGATAATGGACATACTTTTTCACCTCTGATTTTATTGGGAATACATCTAGCTTATCTCCATTGCATACAATGCTTGCTGAAGGTTTTTAGGTAGATAGTGCTTATTTTTTTAAGGTTCCATTTATTCCTGTGCTCTCCATTGTTTTCAAGAAGAATGGGTGTTGTATTTTGTCAAAAGCTTTTTCTGCATCTATTGAGATAATCATGTGGTTTCTGTTACTTTTGTTGTTGATGTGGTCAATAATGCTAATCGTTTTTCTAATGTTGAGCCAGCCCTGCATTCTTGGTATAAATTCTCCCTGATCGTAATGAATTATTCTCATGATTAGTTGCTATATTCTCTGTTAAAATCTTATTTAAAATTTTTATATCTATATTCATTAGAGAAATTGGTCTATAATTTTCTTTCTCTGCTTTGATTCTTCCTGGGTTAGGTATCAAAACCATATTTGCATCATAAAAAGAATTTGGGAGGACTCCTTCTTCCCTACTTTTCCCAAATAGTCTTTATGGTATTGGAATTAACTGTTCTTTAAACGTCTGATAGAATTCACTTGTGAATCCATCCGGGACTGCAGATTTTTTCCTAGGGAGTTCACGGATGGCTTGTTCAATTTCTTTTCTGATATGGGGTTATTTAAGTATTCAACTGCCTCTTCTGTTAATTTGGGCAATTTATATTTTTTTAAAAAAATCACCCATGTCATTTAGATTGTCTTGTTTATGGGCATACAGTTGGGCAAAGTAATTTCTAATTATTGTTTTAATTTCCTCTTCATTGAAGATGAGTTCACTCTTTTCATTTTTTATATTGGTCATTTGGCTTTCTTCTTTCTTTCTTTTAAATCAAATTGACCAGAAGTTTATATATTTTATTTGTTTTTTCATTAAGACCAACTTTTAGCTTTATTTATTAGTTCAATAGTTTTCTTAATTTCAATTTTATTGATCTCTCCTTTGGTTTTCATTACTTCTAATCTGGTATTTACTTGGGGATTTTTAATTTGTTCTTTTTCTAGCTCACCCAATTAGCGCACACCCCATTCACTTCTCTGTCCTCTCTTTATTTTGTTCACGTGGCCGTTCAAAGATATAAAGCTTCCCCTAATTGCTTTTGCAGTTTCCCAAAAGATGTGATAGGTTGTGTCATTATTGCTATTCTCTTGAATGAAGTTGTCGATTGTTCCCCTGATTTGTTGTTTAACCCACTTATTTTTAGGATTAGATTATTTAGTTTCCGATTAATTTTTGGTCTATCTTTCCATGGCCTTTCATTACATATAATTTTTATTGCATTATGATCTGAGAAGGATACATTTACTATTTCTGCCTTTCTGCACTGGATTGTGAGGTTTTTATGGCCTAGTACATAGTCAATTTTTGTATATGTGCCATGTACTACTGAGAAAAAAAGGTCTATTCCTTTCTATCCCCATTCAATTTTCTCCAGAGATCTATCATATCTACCTTATCCAGAGTTTTAGTCACCTCTTTAACTTCTTTCTTGTTTATTTTGAGGTTAGACTTATCAAGTTCAGAGAGGAGGAAGTTGAGGTCCCCCACTACTAGTATAATTTTGTTGTCTATTTCTTCCTGTAACTCACTTAGCTTCTTCTCTAAGAATCTGGATGCTCTACCACTTGAAGCATATATGTTTAGTAATGATATTGCTTCGTTGTCTATGGTGTCTTTTAGCAGGATATAGTTTCCTTCCTTATCTCTTTTGATTAGATCTATTTCTGCTTTTGCTTTGTCTGAGATTAGGATTACTACCCCTGCTTTTTCTTTTAACATCACATGAAGCACAATATATTCTGCTCCAACCTTTTACCTTTACCCTGTGTGTCTTCTCCCATTTCAAATATGTTTCTTGTAAACAACATATTGTTGGATTATATTTTTTAATCCATTCTGCTATCCACCTCTCCCTTATGGGAGAATTCATCCCATTCACATTCACAGTTATGGTTACTATCTGTGTCTTTCCTTCCGTTCTCTTTCCCACTTTATGTACTTTTAGTTCTCCCGTCTCCCTTTCCCTCCAAAACAGAGTTTTAATTTTTGACTTCCACCTCCTGCAGTCTTCCCTTCCTTCTTTGGCCTCCCTCCCTTTTACTCCCCTTTACCCTACTACTTCTTCCTCCCTTTTAACCTCCTCTCCCCTTTCTTTCCCCCTTCCCCTCCGAGTGCCTATAGAGCTAGTTAGATGTATATACTTAATTTGGCTGTTCTCTCCTTGCTCCAAACCAGACGACAGGACCTCTCCAACAATGCTCCTCTCATTCCCTCTGCTGTAATATAATTTTCTTCCTCTTCCTGTGATGTAACTCACCATTTTCTGCCCCCTCCTTTTCATGTCTCCTGATACAATTCCTTTGAACATTTCAACCCTATTTTAATCATCACAGTGTTTGCTTGATAACTGCTCCTTCTGACTATATATATCCATTTTATATTTCATAGAAAAATATACGGCTCTCAAGATGAACAAGTATCATCTTCCCTTATATGAATGTAAACAGTTCGTCCATATTGAGCAACAAGGTTTTCTTTTCCCCTGTTTACTTCTTTATGCCTCTCTTGAGACCTGCATTTGAAGATCAAATTTTCCATTGAGTTCTGGACGTTTTATCAGGAAGGTCTGGAAATCCCTTATTTCATTGAATGTCCACCTCCTTGCCTGAAATACTATGGTCAGTTTTACTGGGTAATTAATCCTTGGTTGTAGTCCCAGCTCCTTTGCCTTACAGAATATTATATTCCAATTCCTCCATCTTTTAATGTAGAAGCTGCAAAGTCCTGTGTGATCCTGACTGCAGTTCCTTGATATTTGAGTGGTTTCTTTCAGGCTGCCTGTAGTATTATCTCCTTCACTTGATAGTTCTGGAATTTGGCAGTGGTGTTCCTTGCTGTTTTCAGTTTGGGCTTTCTTTTGGGAGATGAATGGTGGATTCTTTCAATGACTATTTCGCCCTCTGGATCTAGGCCTTCTGAGCAATTTTCCTTCATTATTTCTTGGAAGATATTGTTTAGGCTCTTTTCTTCATCATGGCTTTCTGATAGGCCAATAATCTTTAAATTTCCTCTCCTGGATCTATTTTCCAGGTCAATTGTTTTCCCAAGTAGCTATTTTATATTTTCTTCTATGTTTTCATTCTTTAGATTCTGTTTGACTGATTCTTGATGTCTCATAGAGTCATTAGCTTCTACTTGCCCAATTCTAATTTTTATCAAACTATTTTCCTCAGTTACCTTTTGCATTTCCTTTTCCATCTGTGCAATTATTCCTCTTCAGGAATTATTTTCTCCAGTTACCTTTTGTACTTCCTATTCCATTTGTCCAATTTTCCTTTTTAAGGAAAATTCTTCAATGAATTCTTTTTTCATACTTTTAACATCATTGCCCAGTTTTTCTTCTATTTCTCTAATTTGGCTTTCAAAATCCTTCTTCAGCTCTTCCAAGAGGGCTCTTTGTGAATGTGAGCAGTTCATAGTCCCTTCTGAAGTTTCAGATAGGAGTACAGTCTCAATGCTGACCTCTTTGGTATTTGCATTTTGGTCCTTGTCCCCATAGAAAGACTCTATGGTCTTTTCTTTCCTGTTTTACTTCTTACTCATGATGATGAGGCTTGTGTGTTGTGGCCTCTGGTTCTTTTGGCTAGAAGCGAAAGAACCTGGTATGAGCTGGTTAGTGTGAGAAAGCAGAGGCCAGGTGAAGTCTTTTGTGTTTTCCCATATTTGCCCTGGAGCTAGCTTGTTAAGTATGGGGGAGGGGTGGTCTGGCCATACTAGGTCTCCTCAGCTGAGCTAGAGCAAAGGTAAGCTCAGCAGTTGGTGATACTGGCTAGCCTAGTGTCTTCCTGTTTCCCCTGGAGTGCTGAGGTACACCTGGGGTTCTGGTGTTGGTGGTTGTGAGGCTCCACTCCCCTGGGGCTCAGGAGCCCCTCCTGGTGGGGCTGTCCGGGACAGCTCTGGTTCTGCACTGTTCCTCTTCTGCCACAGCAAGAGGAATCCTCCTTAGAGATTTTCCTAGCCTCAAGTGCTATGAGACTGTTTGCCCCATCTCCTGATGCCACTGATCCAAGATTTTTCTGGGGAGATATTTTATGGTTTTTTCAAGGTCAGCAAAGGAAGGGGGAGAGAGCATTTACTGATCATTCTGCTATTTTGGTTCCCAGAAGTTCAAGTAGATGACTTACAGACATTAAATCTGTGGACTGATAGTCTCGGGAGCAGCTGCAGCAGATACCTGGGTTCCATGGCTGTCACTTGCTCAGTTCTACTGGACTCCCTTTCTGGGTTCTTATGCCTGAGATTCTTCAGTGCAAGCTGGTGCCTCAGCCCACCCTGGGGCTTCCTGCCCAAATCCAAAGTTCTTGAGAGAGAGACCTTGAGAGTGTCCTTGTATTGCTTCTTCTGACTACCATGTGATCATCTGCCATATGTGAGTAGTCCATAAAATAGTCTTTTTGGCAAGCATATATTTTGCCTTTGAACAACATGGCCAGCCTATTGGAGCTGCACTCTCTAAAGCACAGTTTGAATGATTGGCAGTTCAACTCAAGCAAGGACTTCACTGTCTGGTACCTTATTCTGCCAGGTGATCCTCAGAATCTTTCTAAGACAGTTCAAATGAAAGTGATTCAGTTTCCTGGCATGGTGCTGGTAAAACTATTCATGTTTCATAGGCATACAACAATGAGGTCAGCACAAGGGCTCTGTAGACCTTCAGTATTGTAGTAATTCTAATAGTTATTCTCTCTCAAACTATTCTTCAGAGCCTCCCAAACACTGAGCTGGCTTTACAATGTATGTGTTAACCTCATTGTCAGTGTGTACATCCCTGGAACGTACACTACCAAGGTAAGTGAACTTATCTGCAGCATTCAAAACTTCTCTATTTGTTGTAACCTATGGTTTCACATATGGATCTTGGTATAGGGTATGTTCAGGTAGGACCAGTACCTTTGGTGTAATGGCTGCTGAGCCCTTTTCAGGGATCTTTCCACCTCTGGTGTCCACTTGTTCCCCAAATTCTGATCTGTGATTCCAAAAAGCTGCAGTATGCACAGTGGCCACACCCTGGTAAACCGTTTTGGCACATGGGCCAAACCAGGTTGTGTGTAATCAAGGGGTCTCAAACCCATTGGTGAGTTAGGGGGATGTCTACCCCAAGCATGTGCTGACTTCCTCTGGTGGAATGTGGGGATGAGAACAGTTTATTCCAACACCCATAAAGGCAGCTTAATCAGGTGATGTGGAGCACTTAGAACTTGGATGACAACCAAGGTCATCCACTGCATCCTCAGGCATCGCCAGTCATCTTGACTATGCTGTGGACTATGATGACTTTGGAGGAGAGAGTGAGGCTGATGACTTCCTTCAACTCTGCCTCACTTAAATCCAATTTACGCACGAATTAGAAGACATCACCTATACCATTTTAGTATTATGCCTCAAAGTCCTGTGGCAACAGGCAAGTGATGACACAGCAGGTGCGGATACATTGGGAGCTGTAGTCACAACCCTGCACACAGGCAGCTCAGACCAGGTCATTTCTCACTGGAAGCAGCAGTGGGACTTGGCAGCCTCCTGGGTGTCTGGGCAGCCTTTTAGGGATTGCACTGCTCACCTCCTGGTGGGAGGAAGGGGGCTAGAAAAGGTGCCCTAAAAATTGTCTGTTTACCCAACTCTGTCCTGATTACTGCAGCAGGCGGGGAATTCCACTATGTGGTTGAAATACAAAAAAAAATGTAAAAAATGTACAAAAACATCTGCAAAGATGATTCCACTCATCATCAGCACACTGAACGTGTGCACACTTATGCACAACATAAAATCCAATCGAGCTGAAAGATGAACTGCTCTTGTTGCAAGAGAACTCAACAGGTATCACATCCAAATAGCAGCCTTGAGTGAAACAAGGCTGGCAAATGAAGGCCAGCTTACTGAAGTTGGAGTTGGATACATATTTTTCTGGAGTGGTCACAGTGAAGGGGAGCGCTGTGTAGCTGGCGTAGGTTTTGCAATCAAAAATAATTTAGTCAGCAAGTTGGTATGCAGGTCAAAAAAGAGTGAAAGACAGGCTCATGAAATACGATTGCCACTTGCAGGAAAACACCATGCCACCTTGCCTTCAAGTAGCTTACATTGTAATGAGAGAAAACACCGTAAAGGAGTGATGTAAGCCTGGCACATGGCTGGTGCTTAATAAATGTTTATTGATTGATTGATTGTAAAGGAGTAGGGAAGAGACTGCAAGAAATTCTGGTAAAATAAAGAAAAGTCTCACTTATCAGAGCCAGGAGGTTTTGTCCCTCTTGTCCACGATTCTCCTGTAAGTGTTGTCTCCTCTCATTTGAGTGCAAGTTCCTTGCACAGTAGCCAAGGGCTTGATCTCAGCTATTGGGGTAAGAACTCATTGTCTGACAAAAACTACCCAGAAAATTAGAAATTAGTCTGGCAGAAGCAAGGCATATCTTCTAAGCAAACTTATCTATTCTAAAATATTTATAGCAGCTCTCTTTGTAGCGGAAAAGAAATGGAAACTATAGGAATGCCCATCCATTGGGGAATGGCTGAATAAGTTGTGGTATGTAATTGTTATGGAATGCTATTATGGTATAAGAAATGATGAGCTTGATAATCTTAGAAAAATATGGAAAGACTTGCATAAAATAGTAGAGTGAAATGAGCACAACCAAGAGAAGATTGTATATAATAACAGCAGTATTGTTTTAAGAATGACTTTGAGCAAATAAGTCATTTGAACTATTATAAATACTTAACTACAAAGGACATATTAAAGGAAGACACTATCTATATCCAGAGAAAGAACTGATAAATAGAAGGATATACATAGAATAATTTGACATATACACATATATACATACATACATATATATATATATATATATATATATATATATATATATAAATATTTGTGTGTAATGATAGCTGTCTCTAAGGTGGGAGGGGGAGGGAAGGAAAAAAGAAAAAAGTACATGATAACCTTTTTATATATTTAAATAGAATAGCAAGTTGTTCGCAATAGATTCACAGTTTTATGTACAATCATTAAAAATCATACTATGGGCATGCTTATTTATCCCATAAATTACAAAAATAAAATAAATAAGAAGTTTTTTAAAAGAAACAAAATTTAGCACATCTCACACCATATATCAAAATAAGGTCAAAATGACTGCATGATTTAGACATAGAGGATGCTCAACAAATTAAGGGAGCATGGAAAAAACTACCTGTCAGATCTATGGATCAAGGGAATAGTTCATGACAAAACAAGAAGTAGAAAGGCAAAGTAAGTGTTAAAATAGATAATTTTGATTACATAAAATTTAAAAAAAATATACAAAAACAAAGGCAATGCAGCCAAAACAAGAATAGCAAACTCTACAGGGACTGATATGCAAATTCATAAAGTATTTCATATTTTTAAGTTGGTACCTTCCCTTAATGAAAGGAGATAATCAGTTCTAATTGGTTAACAAATAATGAGAAAATAAATATTAGAATAAGAGGTGGGCTTATTCTAATGAGGGTCTGAGGGACATAACTCTGATCACTCAGTCTTGGTCAAAAAGACTTAGCTACACCCCATGTCACCCTTAGGGTAATTTAGACAAAAGAAGAGATCCACTCTCACCCACATCTTTCTGACCATCTTTCCTTCCACTAAAAAGAAAGCTCCTCTTTTCATATTGTTTTCCTCTACAAATCAACTAGATCCAATCTCACTATTCCTACACTGCAGCTCCTATCTTTCACTGTTACGTTGGATTTTCTTGATTTTCTACTTTTTCTCTTCCTTTCCTTGTAAAGAGGTATTTTTTTCTATTGTTTTCTACTTTTATTTTGAAAATCAACAATTATACTGTCATTTTAGGACATGTCCAGAAACATATTTGGCAACAAAATTCTAACACGCTGCAGAAAGCAGTATGTTACAAATCCAAAGTCCTTCTGTTCAGGGGACCACTTAAATTGGCAAAAAGAGAGATTATTATGTTTTCTAAGTTCAGATAGCTACAGAGAAAAGTCATGGACCCTAACTTTAAAAATGAATATCATTTTTTTCTAATTCTATTGTTTGTTTCTATAATATTATTTCTTTCTATTCTATTATTTCTATGTAGAAAAAAATCTACCTGTCAGATCTCTGGATCAGGGCAAGAGTTTATGACCAAACAAGAAGTAGAAAGGCAAATGAGAAGTAAAATAGATAATTTTGATTACATAAAATTAAAAAAAAGTTTTTGCAGGAACAAAAGCAATGTGGCCAAAACTAGAATAGCAAACTCTACAGGGACTGACATTCAAGTTCATAAAGTATTCCATATTTTTAAGTTGGTGTCTTCCCTCTGTGAAGGGTGATAATCAATTCTGAATAGAGAATATTATTCCATTGTATACTATTATCTCTATTCTATGTTTCTATTCTAATAATTCTAATTTCTACCTATAAGATAGAATATTATTCTATTTCTATGATATTTTTTAAAATCTCATTTGATATTTTCTTTTTTTCTTTCAAATTTTGAGTTCCAAATTTTCTCCCTCCCTTCCCCACCCTTCATTAAAAAGGGAAGCAATTTGATATAGGTTATCATGTGTAGTCACGCAAAATGCATTTCCAAGTAAGTCACTCTGCAAAAGAAAACACAGCCAAAAAAAAAACCACAAGAAAAAAATGAAAAAAACTCATTTATCTGCATTTAGGCTCTACCAGTTCTTTCTCTGGAGATGGAAAGCACCATTCATATTAAGTTCTATAGAATTATCTTGGATCATTGTATTGCTGAGGATAGCTAAGTTATTCATAGTAGATTACCATACAATATTGCTGTTACTGTGTACAATGTTCTGGTTCTGTTCATTTCACTTTGCATCAGTTCATGTAGGTCTTTTCATGGTTTTCTGAGAACATTCTGCTCAACATGTCTTAAGTACAATAGAATTCTATCAATCATATACAAGTTGATCAGCCATTCCCATATTGATGGATATACCTTCAATTTATAATTCTTTGTCACCACAAATATTTTTATACAGATAGGTCCTTCTCCTTTTTGTTTTTTATTTCTTTGGGATTCAGACCTAGTAGCGGTATTGCTGGGTCAAAGAATATGTATGGTTTTATAGCCCTTTGGCATTGTTCCAAATTGTTCTCCAGAATGGTTGAATCAGTATGCAACTTCACCAATAGTACATTAGCGTTTCAATTTTTCCCACATGCCCTCCAACATTTGTCATTTTCCTTTTCTGTCATATTAGTCAATCTGGAAGGTATGAAGTGGTACCTCTGAGTTGTTTTAATCTGCATTTCTCTCATCAATAGAGATTTAGAGCATTTTTTTCATATGGCTATAGATAACTTTGATTCCTTTGTTTATATCCTTTGATCATTTATTGAGAAATGGCTCTTATTTCTATAAATTTGACACCGTTTTCTATATGCTTGAGAAATGAAGTCTTTATCAGAGAGAATCACTGTAAATTTTTTAACTGTAATGATTACCAACTATGTATTTCCCTCCCTCCTATTTTCCTCCTATTTAGCCGACTTTCTCTCTCTCTCTCTCTCTCTCTCTCTCTCTCTTTCTCTCTCTCTCTCTCTCTCTCTCTCTCTCTCTCTCTCTCTCTCTCTCTCTCTCTCTCTCTCTCTCTCTCTCTCTCTCTCTCTCTCTCTCTCTCTCTCTCTCTCTCCGCCCCTCCTTTTACCCTGTCCATTCTAAAAAGTATTGTGGTTCTGACTTTTACCTGCCTCAAACTTCTCTCCCTTCTATGAGCTCCCTCCTTTTTCTTATTCCCTTCCATTTCTACTTTTTTGTATGGTTAGATAGATTTCTACACTCAATTGAGTGTGTCCATTATTCCATCTTTGAGACAAATCCTATGAGAGCAAGCTTCATATGCTCTCCCCTCTGCTTCCCCCATTTCCCTCTCTTTTCAAGCCTCTTTTACGTCATATAATTTTCCATATTTTTACCTCTTCCTTTCCCTTTCTACCATTGTATTCTTCTTTCTTATCCCTTAATTTTATTTTTTAGATAACACATTCAACTCACACCTCTGTATTCTCTTTATGAATACTCTTTCTAACTGCCCTGATAATGAGAAAATTTTTAGGAGTTATAAATGTATTTTTCCCTTGTAGGAATATAAGCAGTTTAACCTTATCAAATCCCTTATGATTTCTCTTTCCTATTTACCTTTGGAGCTTTTTTTGTATCTTGTATTTGAAAGTCAAATTTTCTATTCTTTTTTTCAAGGCATTCTTCTCTTCATTATATTTTTGTATTTCTTTTGCAATTTGGCCCACTCTGTTGTTTTAAGGTATTATTTTTCTTCAGTATTTTTGATGCCTCCTTTACCAAGCTGTTGACTTTTTTTCATGATTTTCTTGCAGCATTCTCATTTCTCTTCTCAATTTTTCCTCTACCTCTCTTACTTAATTTCTGCAATCCCCCTTGAGCTCTTCCATGGCCTGAGACCAAGTCATATTTTCTTTTGAGACTTTGGATGTAGGAGCTTTGACCTTGTTGTCTTCTTCTGAGTGTGTGTTTTGATCTTTCTTGTTACCATAGTAACTTTCTATGATCAGAATTTTTTCTGTTATTTGCTCATTTTCCAGGCTATTTCTTGACTTTTAACTCTATGTTCAAATAAGTTTCTGTTTCCCAGGTGGAGGTGGGCATTGTCCCAATCTTCAGTTTTTTTGTGTACCTGTTTTTAGAGGTAATTCTGGGGACCTGTAAATTCTTAGCTCTTTCAAGGTGATATTATCTAGGGAGTGGTGTGTTAAGTACTCTTCTGTGCTGTGCACTGGATTATAAGCAACCACAAGTGCTCTTTTTAACCCTGAAACTGTGACCAGGGTTCCTGTTCCCCTATGTCCACAAGCTCTAGTGTACTAGAGCTCCACTACTGTGGCTCCATCTCTCTCATGCAAAGATGTATGACCCCACCTATGTCAGGGCATAGTTTGCTTCATGGACTCTTGTGATTAGCACAGATTAGTCCCACTTGCTAGGAGATGCCTTATCCTAAATAACCCCATGCTGCTTATTCAGTCAAAGGCTTTTCCAGTTATGAATTTCCTTGAAAAATTCAAATTTATCTGGCAGAAGTAGTTACCTTAAATCTTTATCAGTTAACACCTTAGTAAGGATTAGTTGAGAGCCAGTTGATGGAATGATTAGGAATCTCAGGCTTATTGAGAAGGAAATTTTTAAGAAAAGGGATTTGATAAAAGCAGTAGTATAGTCTTCTGCTTTACACATTTTGCCCAAAGTTACTCCTGGCTAAATCAAGTCATTCAAAGCTATCACATATGTCACAACTCATATGTATGCCAAATGCTCCTGACCCCTATCTTAGAGAAGAGTGAATCTTTTCCATGGTACAGATGCCTGTACTAGGGACATAAATAAGAATTTTTTTCATCTAAGGTGAGAGGAAATGATTTGAGTGTACTGAGAAGAAACAGAGACCCTGAGATATTGATAGGTATAGGAAGGAACTAATTTCTGTGTATCATTTGATAGCTTCTTATCCAATTCAATCCAATTTGGTGTAAAGAATATTTATTAAGGCTTACTTGAAAGACATTTGGTAGACACCAGAGACACAAAGAAAGAATGAAAAATAAACCATAGTCCATTCTATTTTGTGGTGCGGAGGGTGTGTAATATTTGAATAAGCTATTGTATGCATGATAATTTTAGGGAGAGTTAACTAACAATTATGGGAAATCAGAAAAGGTTTCCTTCGGATGTGTCACATGAACTAACTCTTGGAAGAAGCTAGGTTTTCTGACAAGTGAGGCAAAGAGGAAGTACATGGTAGTAATGACAAGATAAGGAAACAGAAAACAGGTCAGTCTGGCTAGAACTTAGAGTATGTGAATTCAGTGATGTAAATTAAGCCCAGAAAAGTTGACTAGAGATAAATTATGAAGGGTTATAATTGCTACACTAAGGAATTTATATTTTATCCTAAGGGAAATAAGGAGTCACTGATGGTACTGGAGTGATGTGGCCAGATTTGTGCCTTAGGAAGATTATATCACCACCTGTATTGATTGTTGTTTTTCATTCTTGAAGCGGACCAAAATGACATCACTATATTGGAGTCAGGGTGCAAGGTATCTGACTGTGACAGATCAGAATAATATGAGCTCAGAATGCTCAAGCACAGGTAGGGTACAAATAGTCCATGTGAGCATTTGGGGTGGATTCTCTAAATTTGTGCATCTCACATTTCTTTTGAGTTACTTCAATTCTGTTCTGCTCATGGAGTACAGCACCTTCTCTTGGGAGGGAGTGCCATGCTGGGTGGCCCTGTGAAATAAGGGGATAAGAATAAGTGGAAGGAAGGGGGTGAGCGTGAAATAAATTGTAGAGGTAGAATCAATAAGACATAGTAATTGATTGAATATAGTGGGTAAGGGAGATGGAAGTGTCAAGGATGATGAAAAGTTTTTGAACCTTGTAATTGGAATAATCGTGATGCCCTCTGTAAAAACAAGAAAATTTGGAGGAGAAATAGGCTTGAAGAAAGGTAATGATAATTGGACACATTGATTTTTAGATGTCTGAAGGACCTCTAGGTGGAGATACCCAACAGGCCATTGGTGGTGAAGTTGTAGAGAGAGATTAGGGTTGGACAGGAATTATGTGCAAAGAGATTATAATTGAATGCATGGGAGCTGATGAGATCACTAGAAAGAATATAGAAGGGGCAAAGAAGGTTTAGGATTGACCTTAATTTAGGGTTTGGGACATGGATGATGCTGCTAAAGAGGAGATGGAAAAGGAAGGGAACCGGAAGAGGATATCTTAAAAGTTTATGTTTGGAAGGGAATGGTCAATAATGTCAGAAGCTATAGTGATACTTGGAACAGTGAGAACAGAGTCATGGCTATCAGGGACAGCAATCAAAAGTTTGGTAATTAAAAACAAAATTGGTAATTTGGAGAGAAATTTTACTTGAGCAGCAAAATTAGAAGTCAACATATATTATTGAGAAGTGAATGGTAGGAGAGACAGAGCATGATAACTTTATATTTTTCCCTTCTCGATTTATTTTTAAAATGTATTTTATTTTTTAACATTCATTTAAAAACTTTCAGTTCCAAATTCTCTCCCTTCTTCCAGTCCCTCTGCCACCCAATTAAGAATGCAGGTAACATGATACTTATTTTACATGTGGAGTCATGCAAAACACATTTCTACATTCTCCCTGTTGTTAAAAAAAACAAAAAACAAGGCTTATATGAACTGGTGCTGAGTGAAGTGCAGAACCAGGGGAACATTGTTCACAGAAACATTCACAGTGTGTGATGACTGATGTTGATAGACTTAGCCCTTCTCAGCAGGGCAAGGACCTAAAACAATTCTGAAGAACTCATGATAGAAAATGTCCTCCACATCCAAAGAAAGAACTAGAGAGTTTGAATGCAAAGTGAAGCAGACTATCTTCTTGTTTGTTGTATTTTATTTTGTTTTGTTTTTTCTCTCTCATGGCTTCTCCACTTCATTATAATTCTTCTATGCAACATGAGTAATATGAAAATGTGTTTAATAGGAATGTATGTGTAGAACCTATATCAGATTTCATGCTGTCTTGGGGAAAAAATGTAAAACTTACTGAAGTAAATGTTGAAAACTAAAAATAAATAAATTGGAAAAAGCAAGAAAAACAAAGAAGGTGAAAAAATATATACTTCAATCTGCTTTCAGAGTTCATCAGTCCTGATAGAAGTGGATAACATATTTCTTTGTGAGTCTTTTAAAGCTGTCATGGATCATTGTACTAATCAAATTAGCTAAGTCTTTCACAGCTGATTTTTGTTGTAATATTACTGTTACTGGATATGATGCTCTGGTTCTGCTCATTTCACTTTACTTCAGTTCATATAAGACTTCCCAGGTTTTTCTGTAACCATCCCCTTCATCAATTTTTTTTATTTTTTTGGTTCTTTTTAAAAAGAGCATTTTATTTTTTCTTACAGTTCCATGTCAAGAAAAATTTTAGTATTCATTTTTACATCATTTTGAGTTCCATTTTTTTCTCCCTCTTCCCTCTCTTCCCCTCATAAAAATGTTAGGTAGTTTGAAATAGTTTATACATGTGCTATCATGTAAAAATATTTTCATATTAGTCACAACTGTGAAAGAAACAGACCAAAAGGAAAAAAATAGAAAGAATAAAGTCAGTGAAATGCTTTGATCTGCATTCAGAGTCCATTAGTTGTTTATCTGGATATGGCTAACATTTTCCTTCATGAGCCCTTGTACTTGTGTTGCTGAGATCATTGTGTTGCTAAGAAGAGCTGACTCACAGATGATCATCACACAATGTTGCTGATATTGTGTACAATGTTTTTCTGGTTCTGCTCATTTCACTGCATCAGTTTGGACAAATCTTTGCAGGTTTTTCTGAAATCTGCCAGTTCATCATTTCTTACTGCACATTAGCATTCCATTATGCACATATACCACATTTCGTTCAGCCATTCAACATCCTCTCAATTTCAGTATTTTGCTGCCATGAAAAGGACTTCTGTAAATAATCTTGCACATATAAGTTCTTTTCCCTTTTTTATTTTCTCTTTGGGATACAGACCTATCATTTCTTTTAGCAGTGTTCCATCACAGTCATATACCACAATTTGTTCAGTCATTCCCCAATTCTTGCTACCGCTAACAAAAAGCTGGCATAAATAGTTTTGTACATATAAGCCCTTTTTCTTTTCTTTGATCTTTTGGGAATACAGATGTTAACTTTCCATTTTAACTAATTATTCCTGCTAACTATGTACTAGTTAGGTTGATTTCAGGCCATTCTGAGATCCTTAGATGGAATTATTGAGTGGGTGGCAGGTTGATCCTCTCCTTTTAATCAACATGTTCCCTGTTCACAGGCAGATACAACCCTGGGCATATGCTGTTGATGAGTTAGGCTTTGTTCTCTCAGATCAAAGCATGTTTTTTTCACTGACTTTATTCTTTCTATTTTTTTTCTTTTGGTCTGCTTCTTTCATAGTTGTGAATTGTGGGTTGGCAAGAGATTGTAATCTTTCACTGAGGTGGCAGGGATATGCAAACAGGAGGGAATAGGATCTTATCTACTAATCATGTAAGGTCAAGCAGATGTAGTCTAGAGTGGTCTTACCTCCAGTATAAGTCATGGAAAGGGTGAAGGTGGTACATCCTCTGTGCATTACAGATAGTCTCTTGACCCCTTAATATTCAGCTCTGGCAACCAGTTTCTTCTTTCTACTCTTCCAGAAGGCTTGGGCAGAGAGAAAAGGTCCTTATGAAGTGGGAGACAGAAGGAGTTTATGGTTTCCTCCTCTCAGTGATAATAGCAAGTCCCCTTCCCACTCTGACCCTTGATTTTGGCAGAGATACCATTATTTAATGGTCCTCTAGTTTTGCCTCCATACCACCTCACATCTTCAAACATCCTTTTAATTTTGGTCTAGAGGGTAAATAAGGCAGGATGGTTGAAGTAGCATAGGTCGCACGTGAGCTTGGGATTCCAAGCACTATCCCTCTTTACTCCAGTACCAAGGTATTTAACTCATGCCTACATAAAGATCAAAGGCCTCCCATCATGTAGTTTAGTTTAGGATGCAGTTAGGTTGTTGGAGCTAAGAGGACAATGGAAATTTCTCCAGACTCCACAGGATTCATTGTTTACAAGAGAAATTAACTATTGGCTGTCCTACCTCTTCTTTCTTCACCATTATGGATATGGACTTGAAAATGCTCTTCCAATGTCTGAAGAGCCAATTGGATACCCTCTAAATTTAGTATCTCCTGGGCTAAAGTGCAGCTTGCTTGCTCTAGTTAGTTTATTTGTTTTATTTATACATTTAGAATGTTTTCAATCAACTATTCCTATGGTAACTTTTTGTCTAAATAACCACTGCTATCAATTTATTCTGTTAAATAGTGTAATCAGCAGTAACAAAGAGTTTTGGATCACTCTGATAAACGCACTACAAGGATGAATCAAACTAGTCAGTTTCATCAAAAGTTATGGTTAATCAAGTACATACTTTTCTGGTTGCCATGTAAGTCCTCCATACCTTAGTTCCAACCTATCTTTTTAATCTTATTGTACCTTATTTCTCTCCATGCAAGCTGGTGTTTGCTGTTTCTCATACAAGAGGCTCTGTCTCCCATATCCATGCTTTTGAGTTATCTATTCCCCATTCCTAGGTTGCTTTCCCTCCTTAGTTCCATCTCTTAGAATCCAATTCCCTTAAAATCTCAGTTTAACTTTGACCCTCTAAATGAAGTTTGTCCTACACCCCACTGTCTTTCCCAATAATTATCCTGTATTTCTTTTGAATAGACTTTTATATGCATGAATTATCTTCCCCTGTAGAATGCTAGCTCTTGAGAGCAGAGATAATTCTATTACCATTTATTTATTCTTAGTACTCAGCAAGTTGCCTGCACAAAGTAGGTGTTTAATAAATGCCTGTTGATTATTTGACTGGTTGGTATGGTTCATTGGTTGTCCTTACTAACGTGTAGACTTTGATTTCAGAGCTAGGACTCAGTGGAGACAAATGTAAAGGATGGTTTGATTCTTTCTCCCTTTCTCTTCACTCAGTTGATGAAGTTATAAAATGTGGTTATAAGTTGTTAATATCCTGTGAACACTTTAAGAGGTATGAATACCTTTCTCTGATTCATAATGTGCAACATGATTCAGTAGAAAGAAGATTTGACTATGCCTTGAAGACCCTAAAAAGGTCAAGTTGTTCACTCCACAGTCTAGTTCAGTCTAGGAGTCATCATTGGAAGAACCTAGTCCTTAAGCAAGAATCCCACCCTCCACTGGAGGGTTTTTAGAGTAATCCTGCCTTTCTTTAGCCATGGAATCTATCAGAGGAGCTGCTCAGGAAACAACTCATCAAGCATTTGGAGAGTCAGTCTGAGATTTTGAGAAACAAGGATAAGAGGATAAGGATACAGAATGACAGACACTTTAGACTGAAAGAAGCTTCAGGAACTATGACCTAGCATCAAAAAAGTGAGAGTTGGGCTACATGAGGAAAGAAAGAACTTTGAGGTCCTTACTGTTCTGGACTAGCAAGTTGTCTTGGCCACATGATTTCCCTGTATTTATGCCCTATTACCATTATGCTTGGTTTGTTATCCCTCTTCCCACAAACATTACATTAGTCATATAGTCCTCTCCAAGTTTATGAAGGGAAAATTTTTAGCTACTTTTCTTACTATAACATCTTAGTTAATTCCTTTGCTAACAGTTAATGGTGTCTACTGGATAATTGTTAAGTGGGAAGCCCATCAGTGGGGGCTTACTAGCTATTTTAGTAAGATACATGCCCCACATGGTACCTTCAGAATCTGTAAGTGGAACATCTGTTTTTTGGGAACCAAATTATAAATGCTACATTGGGGGAGTCATTCAAAGTGGGGTTATAGACAAGGAAGACATCTGCCTATGTCATTACATATAGGCAGTGCTAGAGGGATTATCAAATAGCCAATACTTGACTATGATCATGTTCATTATATAGGTAAATAGAAAGTAGTCACAGGGTGTAGGCAGCCAGGTGGTACAGTGGGTAGAGCACTAGTCCTGGAATCAGGAAGACCTAAATTCAAATCTGCCCTAGGACATTTACTAGCTGTGTGACTCTGGGCAAGTCACTTAACCCCTTTTTGCTTCAGCTCCTAATCTCTAAAATTGGAACATACTGAAGAAGAATGCACCATGGTATTTTATCTCGGAAATTGGGAACTTTCATTGTTGCATATGTTTAAAAGTGCTTTTAAGAAATAGCCTTGATTTTGTGTGCAATAATGAATACTTTATATAATTACTTTTTATAAATGGACATATCTTCAATACCAGAAAATTCCTTTCTCAATTTATTTTTTAACAACCAAGTTGTATTTTATTGTATGTATATATATTTACATGTATGTATATATGTATCTATCTGTCTATCTCCTTATCTATTTGTTTTACAGCAAAGGTTCAAAGCCTTAGGTGAATAGTAAACTACAGTGGTTGCAATTTAAAAACCTTGACCAGAGAGTACAGATTCCTCCATTCTTTTAACATTACATAAACTGTATAAACGAGAATAAAGAACCCAAATAAAGCATCCACAGTGTATGGAAGGCTTCAGCACCAGTACTGTCCTACTCTCTATCAGGATAAAATAAAGCTTTCCCATAGAGTAAGTAAGCTATTTGGAAAATGGTTGGAGGTCACCGACACTAAGAAGAAGATTTGGTAAAGTTCTTAATCAAAAAATGATGGCATGTATCTGTCCAAAAACTAAATGGATCTGCTAGCAGATGGCCTGCACATTTTACCACAAAGTCTGAAGTTGTAACAGGGATGCACATGACCTGTGGTGGGGAAAAATGCATTTTATTTGATTGTGGTGAATGTTTTGTTACCCTCAAAAGTTATTGTAATATTCAAAGTGCAATTTTTAAAACAAAAGGTTGCTGTCAAGGTCTTTTGCAATTTCAAGCTTGGGCAACCTTTCAGAGTATTTATTTTTTCAGCACCAAACAGTACAGGAGAGAAGAGTTCACATATAATCTTAATCTTATACAGCTTGACTGATGACAGCTTAATTCAATTTGGCTCAACAAACATGTCTTATTTCACCACTCTACACCTCATTTTCTTTAGTTATAAATAAAGGATTGGGGATACACCATTCTGTGACTTCACGTTTATAAGATAACTCAACAGAAGAGATCTTTGGATATCCCTGAACAGCCCAACAATGGACTTCTCCTCTGCCACTCTAGAAGAAAAATAAATGGCTCACGGTATTGTCTCCATCCTTAAAGAACCATATTCCAGGCTTTGTCAGAGGGAATCACTTTGTGAAGTTAATCCCTCTAGGTTTTTTACTTCAAGTAAACACTGTTAAAATAATTTGCAGGGTAGCTAAGCCAAATATATAGGATCAGAGATTTGGAGCTGGAAGGAACCTCAGAGACCATTGAGTTAAACACTTTTATTCTGAAAATGAGGAACCTGAAGAATATAATAGTTAAATGACTTTCCCAGGGTGATACAACTGGTAAGAGTCTGTCATCATGGTTGCTTTTGCTTTGGTGTGAGTAATTTTCCATGATATCTTATCATGAGAACTTTGTGTACCCATTGATATGTTTAACTCCTACAGTTCTTGCTTCCAAATCAGGCCACTAAGATGCTGTAGGTGAAGAATGTGCTTTTTTGTAGAATGGAGGCTAACAGTTTAACATAGATTAAAATGTGTCCATGAGAGACCTTTTTGCCAGTTACAAAGTTTCAAATGTATTTGTTAGTGGAAGAAGGCCTAGGACCATCATAGAATTCTAGCTAAAGGGACCCTTGGAGGCCAATGAATTCCAATGGGCTCATTTGACAGATGAGAAAACAAATATTTTCTTTAAAAAATATTACTTTAAGCTTAGTGATCATCAGCAAAATAAATACAAATTCATAAAATCATAAACAAATCTTTAAACTTAAACTTATTTACTATTTATTTTAAAAATAACTAACAAAAAACAACAGAACCATAACAGAGCCCACTGACTTCCGTGTGCTCTTTTAGTCTTTTCCTGCGTGTTTGTGCGTGGAGTTTTTATTATTATGGTTCTGAATCTTTCTTCATTATGTATCATTTCAGCCAAGTCTTCTCTTTTTTGCATTCTCTGTATTTCTCATGCCTTTTCTTTTGGTCCAAGCATGTGATTTTACTGGCATACAGCACATTTCCAGAGAGGAAACTCCCTTTCCTAAGGCAGGTTGAGAGATATTCTTTAATTTGTCATCTTATGGGGTTACCTTGGAGCGCCGAGAGTTAAGTGACTTGCTTAGAGTCACACAGCCAGTATATGTCAGAGAAGGAGCCTTGAGCCCTGTTCATCCTGATTCCACCCTGCTATTCCTAAGCCATGTTGTCTCTTCTGTTGTCATTTCTTGTGGTACAATAAGTATATCACAATCTGTTTAGTCATTCTCCGGTCATTTGAGATATGATTTGCTTTCATTTTTAGAAGAAAATAATGGATAAATCCACCATGATATCTTCTACTTATTCAGGCATAACACCCTTTATGAGAGAAACAAGGCAGAGATGATAATCTTGGATCTATTGGAGTGATAAACTATGGATTATTTATTTTTGTGTATATTTCTTAATGAATCGTTTCTTTATTTCAGAGTATTTATTTTTCAGCATCAAATTATAGCAAGGGAGAGTTACAAAGACATGCGTAGTCTCAGTTTTACAGCCTTTGTAGTGACTTCTGAATGTAACTCAATTCAACGATCACTTGTTAGGCATATATGAAGTTCCTAGCACCGTATTAGATCCTGTGGCTACAAAGGAGGAAAGAAAGAAGAAAGGAAAAGGAGGGAGGGAAGGAGAAAAGAAGAAAGAAGTAAAGAAAGAAAAAGAGCAAGAGAGAAAGGAATCATCTCTACCCTCAAGTAGCTTATGATCTACATAGCAAAAACATCTTGATCATCATATTGGTAAATAAAAAGTAGTCACAGATTGTGGGTAGCTAGGCAGAGCACTAGTCCTGGAGTCAGGAAGACCTGAATTCAAATCTGCCCTAGACACATTAGCTGTGTGACTCTGGGCAAGTCACTTAACCCCTGTTTGCTTCAGTTCCTAATCTCTAAAATTGGAACACATGGAAGAAGGAAACGATAAATTGCTTTGCCATGAAAACCCCATGAACTTGTCTGTGGGATCACATAGAGTCAGACTTGACTGAACAACAGTCTGGGGGTGGAGGTGAAGAGGGAGCAGAGATCGTCGGTCTTCCATGGGTAGTGATGTTTAAGCAGAACTTGGAAGGGAGGGAGAAATTTAAAGAGGTGAGGGAGGCTCATACAAAGATTCAGAGGAGGAAATGGACCTTTGGGTATGGGAAGCAGGAAGTAGTCCAGACTGGCTGGAACATGGAGTGTATGAGGGGGAGCGATGTGATCAATCTAGAAAGATAGGCTGGATAATTAACTGTAGCTAGAAAATATTTCATTTTATTTCTCTTTCCTGCCTGGAAACAAGCAGGGAAAGAACTTTTTGTTCTCCCCAAAAGATACGCTGTTATGTCTTCTGGCCTGAACCTTTGATAGCTGCCAGAAGGGTAGATGACATGCCAATAACTTTAGGTGAAATGAGGGTTTCATCTCTAATAGGAATCACATGGGAGATCTCTTGTCACACAATAGGAACACCAATTCCACAGATGCATCATTTTTGTGTGTAAACGAACGTCTCAAAAGAATGCTTGACAAATGAAGGAAGATGAAGAGGCAATCAGAGACCAGAGTTACATCAGATCCAGATGAAAGTGATGGGATCCCTGTGTCACTTTTGAATTCATCACCAAGCCTGTTTCCAGTATCATGTGACTATAGGCAGGGAACACTACAGATGCAGTTCTGGTGACTGACATCTTCAGGAAAAGGAAATGAGGGCATTAAGTCTTGGCCTTGGTCGTCAGTGCATAGGAGATGGAGGGACGCACCATGATGAGGTGCATCCATTGTGGAGGTGGCAGGCTGGTGAGGGACCAAGAATATCTTGCAACTCATTAAGACTCATCTCATCCAAACTCAGTATGATCCTACTGAACTTCTAAAAAGGCATATCAAATAACAAAATGAATCTTAATTAAAGCAAGCAAAACTTTTGGCATAACAAAAGCCCTGAGAGTCAACAAGGTGTATTAGATAGGAATCTAGTCTTAGAGTTGGAGAAACCTGTCTGCAAGAACTATCTTTGTGTGATGATGGGCAAGTAACTGTATTGCTCAGTGACTCAGAAAACTTTTTAGAGCAAGACCTCTTAATTAGGGGGTCTGAAAATCTGTTTTACATTTTTTGACACTTGTATTTCAATGTAATTGATTTCCTATGTATTTCATTTTATTTTATGCACTTAAAAACATCATTCTGAGAAAGGATCTACAGGCTTCATCAGACTGCTAAGGGGTCCGTGACACTCAAAAAAGGCTCAGAATCTTGAATACATAAGCTGCAAATGAATTGAGTTGTTTATTATCACAGGAGGTATTTATTTTCTCACTTTATATGTATGCTGCATATATTTTCATATATACTTGTAAGCTCTCCCATTAGGATGTATACTCCTTGTGAGTCAGCATTGCTTCATTCTTTGTATTTGTATTCCTGGCACCAAATAAGCACTAATTTGATTGAGTGATTGGGAGAGGGAAGTTTCCACACTAGGGTTCCCACATTGATGAAATCTCAGGTTCTTTCCACACACTCATACCAAACATGAAACAAAACAAATCAGTAATCATATGTGCCCTAGCTCCACTGAAGCAGTTTTTTATGCTACCTGCAAGTTAAAGAAAATGTGGGAAAGGGAGTGGATGGGACTCAAAGATATGGACTTTGTCTTTCATTCTACTCAATTTCAAGAGACACTTTTTCAGTGTAGTGTACAAGGCAGTATTCAAGAATCTGGAGATGTAAGACCAAGAGACAAAAAAAGAAACTAGACTTCCTCTCAATGGAACAAAATTAAAATTTACCAAGAATTACCTCTTTGCACCAGTTTTGGGAATTCTGTGTTTCATAGCATATGTTACCATTCATGGTAACATGATGCTTTTTCTAATTTAATGTCTAATTTCTAATTTAATAATTCCGAACTTTTTGAGAACTTTTTTACATTGAATCACAGATATTCAATAAATATCCATTGCCTGAGAAAATATATAATGAAAAAGTTTCTTAGAATGCAATACATTTTAATGAAATCATAATTTTATAATGTCAGCTTCATCTACAAATTCAAATTCACTTGGAAAATAGTAGTACATCAATGTGCAAGATATGTTCAGTCTATGTAAGGTATATTTGCTTATTTATTATTCTAGTTCAAATTGCAAATTTGGTTGGAGTTAAAGATTTAAAAAATATTATCTAGCATTTGTAAAATACTTTAAGATTTGTAATTGGGCCAAAAAACAACCCTGAGAAGTAGATACTCTTATTATTCTTACTTTGCAGAAAAAGAAACTAAGGCAAATAGAGGTGAAATAACTCGCCCAGAGTCACAAGACTAGTAAATAAGTGTCTTCCTGACTTTAAATCCAGTGCTCTATCTACTGCACCACCTAGGTACTCAGCAGTTCAGGGAAATGACTGGTGCATATAGGGGTCCTCAGAGCCCTTACAATGGTTATTTGGCTCCCCAGAGGTACATGACCAACAGGTTGGAACCACTGTTGTGACTGCCCTCATATGGGATTTGTGTATCTTTTGCCTCAGCCCAAAAAGTAAGATAATGACACACACAAATATAGGTTAGAGTCAAGCAATGCTCTATGTTTTCTGAGATTTTGCCTTATACAAAATTAGAACATGATTTTCTCCAAAGAACTTTCTGTATAACTTCCATGCAAACCGCTATCTAGTAACATACTTCATAAAGTTTTTGCTTTTCCCTCTTGTCAACAATTTATTTCTAAAAACTTTTTATTATTTTTTAAATGTTTATTTATTTTTAGTTTATAACATTCATTTCCACAAAATTTTGAGTTCCAAATTTTCTCTCCATCTCTCCCCTTCCCCCTAACACTTGCATTCTGATTATCCCTTCCCTCAACATGCCCTCCTTTCTATCACACTCCTCCCTTCCCTTGTCCCCATCTTCTCTCTTGTCTTGTAGGGCAAGGTAGATTTCTATACCCAATTTCCTGTATTTCTTATTCCCCAGTTGCATGCAAAAACAATTGTCAACATTCATTCCTAAAACTTTAAGTTTCAACTTATCTCCCTCCCCTCCCTCCCCATCCATCCCCACTGAGGCAATTCAACATAGACTATACATGTATAGTTTTGCAAGACTTCCCTAATAGTCATGTTGTGTAAAACTAACCACATTTCCCTCCATCCTATCTTGTCACCCATTTATTCCATTCTCTCTTTTGACCTTGTCCCTCTCCAAAAGTGTTTACTTCTAATTACTCCCTCCTATCTTCCCCCCCAACCCACTTGTCCCCTTCTCCCCTACTGTTATTCCCTCTTTAAGCCAAATGTGAAGAGTAAGCTTCACTTTTCCCCTCTCACCTCCTCCCTTTTTCTCTTCCATTGAAAAAGCTTTTTTATGCCTCTTTTTTTGAGAGATAATTTGCCCATTCTATTTCTCCCTTTCTCCTCCCATTACTCTTTCTCACCTCTCACCCTTTATATTAAGATATCATTCCTTCTTATTCACCTCACCCTGTGCTCTCTGTCTATATGTGTGTGTGCGTGTGTGTGCGTGTGTGTGTGTGTGTGTGTGTGTGTGTGTGTATAATCCCTTCAACTACTCAAATATTGAGAAATATCTCAAGAGTTACAAATATTATCTGCCCGTATAGGAATGTATATAGTTCAACTTTAGAAAGTCCCTTATGATTTCACTTTCCTGTTAATTTTTTCATACTTCTCTTGATTCTTGTGTTTGAAAGTCAAATTTTCTATTCAGTTCTGGTCTTTTCATCAAGAAGTCTTGAAAGTCCTCTATATCAATGAATGACCATTTTTTCTCCTGAAGTATTACTCAGTTTTGGTGGGTAGGTGATTCTTGGTTTTAATCCTGGTTCCTTTGACTTCTGGAATATCATATTCCAAGCCTTTTGATCCCTTAATATAGAAGATACTTGATCTTGTGTTATCCTGATTGTATTTCCATAATACTTGAATTGTTTCTTTCTAGCTGCTTGCAATATTTTCTCCTTGACCTGGGAACTCTGGAATTTGACTCTAATATTCCTAGAAGCTTCTCTTTTTGGATCTCTTTCAGGAGGTGATCAGTGGATTCTTTCAATATTTATTTTGCCCTGTGGTTCTAGAACATCAGCGCAATTTTCCTGGATAATTTCATGAAAGATGATGTCTAGGCTCTTTTTTTTATCATGGCTTTCAGTTAATCCCATCATTTTTAAATTGTCTCTCCTGGATCTATTTTCCAGGTCAGTTGTTTTTCCAATGAGATATTTCACATTATTTTCTGTTTTTTCATTCTTTTGGTTTGTTTTGTGATTTCTTGGTTTCTCATAAAGTCATTAACTTCCATCTGCTCCATTCTAATTTTTAAAGAACTATTTTCTTCAGTGAGCTTTTGAACCTCCTTTTTCATTTGGCTAATTCTGCTTTTTAAAGCATTCTTCTCCTAATTGGCTTTTTGAACCTCATTTGCCAATTGAGTTAGCCTATTTTTAAAGGTATTATTTTCTTCAGCATTCTTTTGGGTCTCCT
>CM053771.1:380163406-380193725 GCA_028658325.1 Potorous gilbertii
AAAAAAAAAAACCTGGGGTGGGGTATGAAAACAGCCTCATTTTCATCCATTTGGCTTCAAACTTTTCCCAATCCTGCTTTTTTCCTGGGAGTTTTCCAGACCTCCAGGCCCCCAGTCCAGTATTCACAGGTTCTATCAATATATCAAATTCCAAAGTGTACTGGGGCCAAATCAGGTTCAGAAATTCTGCCCTAGGAGACACAATGCATAGTATGCTAATCCACAATAGAAAGCAGAGGTTTGGGCAATTTGCAAATTACATATGATAGAGCCACTTGAAGCCTAGTCCAAGAGTAGGAAACCTGTGTCCATGAAGCCACATGTGATCTTCTAGGTCTTTGGGTGTTTTCTTTTGAATGAGTCCAAGTTTTACAGAACAATTCCTTTTATTAAGGGGATTCTAGTCTACATCTGAGGAAGCAGAGGTTCAGAAAGTAAAGTGAGTTGTACAAAGTTATATAGTTAGTGTTAGAACCAGGACCAGGATCCAAACTCCTGATTCCTTCCTAGTCCCGGACTTTTTCTGCTATACAGTGATAGAGAATCTTAGCATCATTGATTTCTAGGAAATGTTAAGAAGTCCATTGGCCAATTTGTGTTTGTGAAATATATGTTCACCTAATCTGATCTGAAAAGTATTACAAGGCTCCACCTGCCCTCAGATATTTCTACCAATGACCTATCAGACCCTAAATCATGCATTAATTCATTTGATCCTCACTATAACCCTGTGAGGTAAATAATATTCTTATCCTAATGTTATGAGGAAGGGAGCTGAGATAAGGTTAAATGACTTGTCCACAGTCACAGAGCTAGAAAGTGTCTGAGGCAGAAATTCAATTCAGGTCATCCTAACTTCATAAATGACTTCTTAGCTGCCCCTTTCTACCTGGTCTAAAATTCGCATCCTCAGAACTGTTTGTCCGAATTAAATAGCTTGGTGTCAGGGAGGAAGCCAAGGAAATTGCTGGAGAGAAACAGAAGACTGAGGAAGGAGGGATTATTTTCATTCCATTCATATACCAGTTTATTCAGTCAATCCCCAATAAATTTAGACCACTTTTTTTGCCAGTTCTTTGCAAAAATGTTTTTGTACATATGTGACCTCTCTCTCTCTCTCTCTCTCTCTCTCTCTCTCTCTCTCTCTCTCTCTCATTTCTTTAGGATTTATTCCTGGTGGTGATATTCCCAGATAAAAGATCTTACATACTTACCTCTTATTTTGTATTATAACTGTATGCATGCATGGCATATCCCCTTACTAGAGAGAGAGGAACTCTATAGGGAAAGTGTCTGAGTCTTTTCTCCACACACGATAAATGCCTAATAGGCTGATAGATTTAGAGCTTAAAGAGACATTAGAAACCTTCTTAGCCCCTTTTCTATCAAGGATTCCCCTTTAGTAGGTTGGTAAAACCTATAGTCCCTTCCTCTGAATAATTTTTTTAATGCATAAAGTAAAATACAGTAGTCATCAATTTTTTGAAAAAAATTCAAAGAGCTCAGGTTAAGAACTTACAAACTAGACCAACTTTGTTCTTTTAAAAATGAGGAATCTTTTAAAGATGAAGCCTAGCTGATGAAGTAGTTTGTGTCAAATGAAAGAATGAAAAAAAATTGTTTGCCATGTCCAAAGAACTATGGGTTTGTCTTCTGTATTTTGTTTTTGCCTCAGATAGTAAGTTAAAGACCTAGTATTCACGCCAGGGTCCTCTGTCTCTAAATTCAAGGCTCTACCTGCTACCCCACTCACGTTTGTCTACTTATTGTTGCAACCTTTGCTCTGAGCTCCAAGAATTCTCTACCCTGTACTCACAAGTTTAGGAAAAGGAGGTACTAACAATAGAACATTTCTGCAGTCTGAGGTGTTAAGAGTATAATGACCCCTCAGCTCTGTTGCCAAAGACGAGGGAGAAGGGGGAGGCCAAGAGCAAGCTGTCCTAATAGACTTGTTTTCACAGAGCTATATGTGTTATTTGGCTTATCCTTAGCACTGAGAGCTCCCACAGCTCTGCTACAGACTTTATGCTCAAGAAGCTAATAGAAACTGTTATTCTTGCAAGATGAGGTGAGAGCCCTGAATTTCTTTTTTCCTCCACAGCCTCTCAGAGGACAACTGAGGTAAAGCAGGCTGGAAGGTAGGTAGCTGGAAAAAAACAAAACAAAACAAAAAATCCCAGACTTCCCTCCCTGCAGGCTAAAAAGCCTGAACCAGAGAGAACTTCAAATAAATAAAATCAAAATCCTTTCGTACTGACTCACTGCAAGTCATCAGGGACCCTAGGAGAAGTCAGGTTCTTAGAGGTGCTAAATAAACAAGGTTCACTTTATTGAACCTCAGCTTAGCTAATCAGTGGTGGTCCCATGGAGAGCATATTGACACACCTGTCTGCAAGGAAATAGGTAACTGATGCTTAGGAGAATTGTTTTGTTTTCTCCAAATGGAATGTGCTTCACTTAGAACACAGCAAATCTTAGGCCTAGGTCTGGATGTGACCCAAGGAATTTGGAAGATCAGAGATGGCCTGAAGACACCACATGATGGTCAGGCACAGCCAGTGGGGCTTTTTATGCTGTAAAATGAGGAAGCTGAACTAAATGATGTCTAAAATCCCCTCCAGCTCTGACATTCTATGATTCTGTCTAACATTCCATGTTCATTGTCAGGACAGTTTGTTGTGGAGGAAAGGACCTTCAAATGGGAGTTGGGAGACCCAAGTTCTAATCCGGCTTCTATCACTCCCTAGCTCTGTGACATCGGGCATCCTCCTAGTTTTTTCATCTACAAAATGAGGGAGTCACACAATTTATTCTCTGTGGTCCCCTCAAGCCCCAAACTTGTACTGTTCTGGGACCTTGCACATGCCAGAATTCCACAAGGCACTGATAAACCAACCTCTGTCCTAAACACTAAACTGGGTCTGAGGTCTCAAGCGTGAAGACTTATGGAAAAGTCATTCAGAAAGTCACTAATCTCCAAGTCACTAACAGTTAACTGGTGTGCAATTTACTAGTTAACATCTCTGAAACATGGTTACGTGACTGAGGGAAAACAAACATCTGAAGTTGAGTTGTGGAGAAATGAACTTGGGATTGCTTGGAAGCACAAGACTAGGCTTGATGAACTCTGGAAGTCTCTGTCTGCCTCTAATCAACGGGCTATGGTATATGCCTTTGAACTAATACTTTTTTTCTGAAACAGAAAAAAGTACAGAAATTCAACAAATATGTGATAAACTTGGACATCTGTAGGGAGAGGAGAGTTGAAATCACTTTGGAAAGGATGCTGAAGGATTATATTTGGATGGTTCAGGTTGTTTATGAGTTTTAGTGTTGAAGTGGAGAGCATGGTTTTATGATTGTGTGAGCTCCAGAGGTAGCATGATGACTTTGTTTAAAATACTTTTTTCATTGTAGTTTCCCTTAGCAGTCATAAGAAATCACAAGTCACTAAAATGGAAGGCAGCTCCCACTCAGTACCGACTGCAATCACATGGAGATGGTTCACCTCATTTCACCTCTTGGCCAAAAGCTCCTTAAGGGCAAAGGTCTATTTTTATAGTTTTTATATTCTTCTCTGTTAATGATATAGGACTTGACTCGTAGTGGAGGCTTAATAAATGTTTATTGAACATCACTTTCAGTCTCACTTTGGATAAAGATCAAAGAATGAAAGGAAGAAAAGAGCCCCCGAAGGGCTATCAATATTTTGACTACTCATAGAGTAAGAGGATAATGGTTTTTAAATAGTCAGTGCAAGGTTCAAAAGGAAAAAAAAATGTTTAGAATGTTATAAAGGTAGATATTAACTATTTGAATGAAATGTTAGGACAGGAAACACATCTTTTTTAAAGAAAGGAGATGTTAGATTGCAACAATAGTACTTTAAAGAAACTTGAGAGAAAAAGTTAATTTGACCTCAAAAGAACTCTATTTCCTCATCTGTAAAAAGAGGAGACTAGCTCAAATGATGCTTCTGCCATCTTCCTGCTCTAACATACAATAAATATTAAATGCTTACTGTGTAAAAGGGGATAGGCAAGGTGTTGTCTTGGAAATCTCCCATGAGAACACTGAAAACAGCATAGGATTGGAGTCACAACAAAGTGATGTAACTATATCAAATAGTGAACTAATCATGAGAAAGAGACAGGAGCTGCTATGTGGTGTGAGAAGGACCCAGTAAAAGTGGTGATCATTTGCCCCACTATTTGTGCCAACCTGGGCAATGTGGTCAATCTCAGCTAGTAACATAGAAGAAATGCTTAGCTCTGCTATATGCTGAGAATAGAAATACAAACTGATCATGTACTTAAATATTAAGGGATGAAATTAATTTTAAAAATGAATATTATTTGTTGCATCTCTTCTCCAAAATCTGTGTTCTAAGGCCTCCATTTTAGGTATTTTTGTTATCTCATAACCAAGATCCTTGAGGCCTAATTGTAGGACTTTTTGACCAGGCTAATTAAGATATTAACTAAGAGCAAATGAGATATTTGTACAGTGCTTAGCATTGTGCCTGGCATGCAGTAGACACTATATAAATACTAGCTATTATTATTATGTTAAAGTCATGAGATCATAAATTTAGAACTAGAAGGGATCTAGTTCAACCCCCTCATTTTCCAGATGGGGAACTGAGATCAATGGGTTAAGTGACTTGCCCAAGATCCCAGGATTTGAACCCAGATACATTGACTTCAAAAGTAGTTTTCTTTCCACTATACCATGTTGATTTCATGCTTCAGGGTATCAGCATGAAAATGAATCTGATTGTGTCTGTTTAAGGGTAATGAACCAAAATATCCCAACTTTTGACCTCTTAGTACTACCATACTTGGGACCCAATGCCCAAAGGTTGAGATAAAGCTCATTCTGATTCCTAATTGTGTTATGCAGATACTTGCGGAGGTTTTGGAGCTGATGCTGGTGGATTACAATCTCTAACAGATGATACCAAGATGGAAAAACTGTAAGAATGGAACTGATAATGGTCTATACATCTATCACCCAAGGAACAATCTAATGAAGTTCAGAGAGGCTAGCCAAGCACTAGGTTGGCCATAGAGTGATGACCTAGGTGGTCAGTGATCATGTACTAAGTTGTAGAGTGTTGCATGCTGTCGCTGGAGGAAGGGAATACCCATAGTGATGAAATAATAGAGCTTCAAAATGTTAAAATATAAGGAATAACACCATTATCTTTACTAAGACAATTGTTGAACCTATCTAGCAAGACCTGAATAGGATGCAATTGTTATCAGTGCAAAGGCAAATTACTGACCTTAGAATCAGAAGACAAGGGTTCATGCCCCTGCTCTGGTATTGGGCCATGTCCTAGGTAAGACATTCAATTTTCTTGAACTTTAGTTCCTTTGTGTGTAAAATAAAGATAGATATTATTTGCATTGCATTGCTTACCTCACAAGATCATTGTAAATAGTAAACCTTAAAATGCTAATTAAATGTGAGTTTTAACTTCTCCTAAAGAAATGTCATCTCCTTTGAAGAAATATTCAATTAGTAAAGTACTTTCTTCCTTTTTCTACCTTTCCATTTTTTGCAATTTCAGTACTATTGCCCCATTTTCCCTTTAAGATAGAAGGTGCCATTTTACAGATAAATGATTCTTAGTTATGCATATCACTTTAAGGCTTTTTAGGTAAAAATGAGAAACATTGAAGAATAAGGCATAAAGAACTGACCTTAGAGCAAGGAAGACCTATGTTCCAGTTCTGCCTCTGCCTCTTACTCACTATGTGACCCTGGACAAGTCACTTAAACTGTCAGCGCTCTAGGCAACTTTCTAAGATTATATACTGAAGAGATAGTGACCTGCTTTGGTAGAGAGAATTCCCTATACCAATGAGGGAACCAATCCTGTCTTTGTTTATCCCCACCTCTAGCTTCCTTGACTTCCTTTGAACCTCAGATAAAGCCTTAGCTTTTATAAGAACTTTTTATGAACTTCCTCCCTTGCTATCTACCCATCCCTATTCTCACTTAATGCCAGTGTCTTCTACTTGAAAATCTCCAATTTATCCTATATACATCTTGTTACTGCAGTTATTTACATATGTGGCCTCCCCTCTCACTCCCAGACTGTGAAGCTGAAAGAAGAAATTGTTTTAATGACTTAATAAAACCAGTGTTTAGCCCAGTGCCAGATACGTAGTAGGTGCTTCTTAATAAATTCTAATGACTGACCAATTAATATCGATTGTAATTCGCCAAATGAGCTGTTTATATAGCACAACATTTTCTCGACCTGTCGCTTCATTGGTATAAGGAACCCCTAATGAGGAAACTATAGATGAGCAGTGGTGATTTATGGTCTGAGTCTCATTTTACTGCCTTAGAGAGTCGTAGTTTCACCTAAAGAATACTACCCCATGCTGCTTCTTAAAATTCAACTACATTTTCCAAATATGAATCGTCATTGATTATTGGTTATGTGGGGAGGGGCAGGGGGTTGGCTATCATCAGATAGGCAAATGAGAGTTTTGAGTATATGATATGACTTCAGTGCAGGGGAGCTAAGAAATTCTATTACTGCTCTTGTAGTCTGGGCCCTAAATGTCTTCCCAATCCTGGTACTATACTGTCAGAAATTCTACTATTATACGTGCATTCCTATGATGTTAAAAAATTATTTCCATAACTCCTTTTTAAAATGCAAATATCTCTGGGACAAGTGACACATTAAGTCACTAAAAACTTAGTTTAACCTAGTTTATTGTATCTTTTCTCCCTGGAAGTAGAAAAAGAGGTTATAGCAAAGAAAAAACAGAAGAGGAGAAAGCAAACGGAACACTTATGGAAAGATGAATGAAAGAGTGTTAAAAATAAATTTTGCCAAAGTTGATCCTGGTTCTGCATAATGGTCACTCATGAAGAAATTTAACAGATTCATCCATGGTCACTCTTATTCTATCTCTGAGATTGTAAAAATAAACCAGTTAGAACATTTCATGATCCTCTAATTCCAGGTCAACTCAGTGATTCAAATGAGAAAACTAGTTGGTGAATGAAACACTCAAATGCTTTGTGAGTAACTTTCCAAACACTCAACTTGAAAATTCTGCTCTTGTCAATGTGGCACTGTATTATATAAGCATTTGAGCACTATAAATAGGAGAGAATTTAAAACAGGCTGACTAGCAGGACCACCTTCCTAAAATTTATTCCATTGGTGATGTGGAATGATTTCTTTTTTCCCTCACCACTTAGACTTGAAGCCTGGTTGACCTGAATCTCAGAAAGTAGTAATTCTATGTTATGAATAGGAGAAAGATCAGACAACCTACGAGAGTTTGTCTTTTTCCATAAGCTCATTTCAGCTTATTTAACGCAAAAAGTAGCCATAATATTCCCATTGTCACTGCCATCA
The DNA here is from genome assembly GCA_028658325.1 of Potorous gilbertii. Taxonomy (NCBI): domain Eukaryota; kingdom Metazoa; phylum Chordata; class Mammalia; order Diprotodontia; family Potoroidae; genus Potorous; species Potorous gilbertii. The sequence goes on from CM053771.1 coordinate 380,170,800, forward strand.
TGTTGCTTTTTTTTTAAATTTTCCTGCTCCAGAGAAAAAAATTATGTGAGAAGGCCGGAGGCAGAGGAATCAGACTTGGTTAGTCAGAACACCTCCATTTTCCCTTATTTTGAATTTCACATCCTCTTCATCTGAGGGCCACTGTACAAGTGGCTCGTCTCCTGCAAGGAAGCCAGCCTCTGCCAAACCAAACAGTACACACAAAAGTGAAAGCAGCCAGTGCCCTGGCCTCACCTCCAGGACCTACCTCAGGTTGGCAGGCAGAGGTCTTCTCCCTCCCTGACTCCTTCCTGCTCCCTTCTCCCTTTGCTATAACATTAAGTCTCTCTTCAGCCGGGTCTTGAGGAGGCCAGCTGGATCTCTCCTGAAGCCCAAAGGTTTCTCCACCCTGCCACGGAGTCACCAAGAAATGAAGAACTGATGAAAGTTCTGGAATCAATGGCTTCCTCTTCTCCAAAAAGGCTGTCCTGACGGGCACATTATTGAAGCCCTTTTTAGAAACGTCAGTGGGCCATTTTATGATGGTATTACATACATAACAATTATTTCCACTGATATATCAGCTCCTGAGTCATTAAGATACCAAGAAAAGCTACAGAAACAAAAAGTTTTCCCTTAAAGTCTGGATTTTATTATTTTAGTAAATCAATTTTGGTGGAGTTATGAATTGATCTTTTTTTAAAAATTGAAATTATTCAAGGAGAGTCATTAAACTGTTATACTCTCTGATCCAGTGATTCCATTGCCCCACGGGGTCAGAAACAAAATGACAGCAGCCACAATAGCTAACACTAAAAAGCATTTACTATATGTGTACCCTAACTCTAAATGCTCTGTACAATTATAATCTCATTTGAACATGGCAACAACGCCGGCAAGTAGATGCCATCATTATCTCCATTTCACAGATAAGGAAACTGAATTCCTTATTCAGGAATCAGGGTCCAGGGTCACACAGCCAGTAAGTGTGTGGGGCCAGACTGGAATTTAGGGTTTCCTAACTTCAGGTCTAACACTAATCCACTGAGCCACCTAGCTGCCATGAAATGTTTTAAAGCTAGAATATTTTTCTGGTAGCAAAAAAAAAAAAAAAAGGAAACAAAGAAAATGTCCATCTGTCCATCCGTTGGGGGATGGATTAATAAATTATAGTGATCATGTAATGAGCATCCTTGAATTCAAACAACAATTATGAGGAATTCAGAGAAACCTTGGAATACTTTTATGAACTAATGTAGAAAACAGAAAGTAGAACCAGGAGTACAAGAGGCACAGTGACTACAACAACGTATGTGAAAACAATCCTAAAAACAGCCGATCTCAGATTCAGCATAATGACTAATCTTAGCGCCAGAGGAAAAGTGATGAAAGATATACAAGGGACGGAAGAAACTCCAGGGTTACCACGTTGCTGATGTTGTCAGAGCTGCTGTCGATCCGTTTTACTTAACGGTTGTCTTTGTTGCAAAGGATGGTTCTATTTGGGGGTCTGTTTCACAGAGACACACATATACAACAGAAATGACAGTAGTAAAAGTTTTAAAATAAATAAATGCATGTCAGTATCGAAAAGGAATTCTGCTCAGACACTGACTAGCTGTGTGACCCTGGGCAAGTCACTTAACCCTGATGGCTTCTAAAAAGAATAAGAAAAGGAACTCAAAGATTATGCCATCCAACCTCTATCCAAATAGAATTCCTCAATTTGTGATCTCAAAAGAGTCATACAGATTTCTCTTAAAGGCCTTCAAGCAAATGGAATCACCAGTTTCTAAGCTGCTATTTCAAAGGTTTAATTTTTTGTTTTTATTTATTAAATTTATTTTAAAGCTTCGACCTTGGCACAACTGTCACGTCCTCTCTTTGAACATGATCTCTTAGGTCTCTTCTAGTTCTAAGTGCTATGATTCCCTTTTTTCTTTATAATTCCCTTGCCTATTTTAAAATTTAAAGAAGGTTCCAATATCTCTAAAATTAATGAAACTTCAGACCTGAAACCTCTTGTTTATTCATCCTCCATGTCCAGGCACTACTTGAACATCAATCAAGGTAGGAATGCTCTCCCCCTCTCAATTACCTGGCATTCATCCAAGAAAGCCCATATCAATATACAACCCTCTCTAGCCTCCAGCAAGGAAGGCTACCAGGAAAATGGAATTATGATCAGTTAGTACATAAGAAGGAAAAACAATGAGCACCCTCCTAAATATTACTGTCTAGAAAAAAGGGAATAATACAGCATCTTGAACAAAGACTGAAAACGATAATGGAGTATAGCAGAAACATACCTGCTTTGAGAGTCTTGACTTGAGTTCAAACCCTGACTCTAAACTTTGGGAAGTCATTTATCCTCTGTGAGACCTCAGTTTTCTCATCTATAAAACAAGGAGATTGAGCTAGGTGATCAGCTATATCCAATCCTAAGATACCTCCTTAAAGCCAGCCATCTTCATGAGCTATATAAGTCATAGGTTCAAAGTTTAAAGGTGCCGGAGGACATTAAAACCAACTGCTTCCTTTTACAAATGAGGAAACTGAGGCAAGGAAAGTGTATGGGGCAGAATCTGAACCAAGGTATCTCCCTAGGCCAGATGCTGGGATACTTTGTTTTATATTTTCCAGCTGATTCTAAAACCTGTTTATTCTAAAAAGGAATGATGTAAGCAATGAGGCTCTGATTGAGACTTATCAAGTACTTTCAAAATGACTCTTCCAACCACAGAACAATTGAGGTTCCCTACAATCTTGGTGTTCAATGGCATCCTGATGTCATTCATCACATTTTCCCATCCCACTTATGTATGATAAAATGTTCAATTAATCAATCTCAGTTATTGACTTTAGACTAAATGTGCAATGTCTTTGAAAGTCGTTGGATGAAATGAAATGACACCAGAAAGGAAATCTATTCCAAAAGGATAAGAGATTTCATCATGTCTTCTAAATGCATTGAGTTAACTGGAATGGTGGCGTTTCAGTCAATGGCAAACCAGGAAAGAGAGCATTTTAGCAAACTTCTGAAAACGAGTTTCCTGGAAGGAAAGGAGAGGCTTTGGCTTTAGCTTTGGCCTAGGTTTTCTCCTCCACCCCACTGGCCAGACGGCCTTTTGAGTTTCAAAAGGGGATTGAAAAGACTCTGGACTTCCCATGCTCCCACTGGTATCCTGTTGATTTATCTGCAGTAAATGGCCTCAGTGTCTTCTTTGGGGGATTCATGACTCCACAAAGGAGTCCTGCAAAGAAACAAGACCATTCCCAAGGCAAGTTTCCTGCATACTCCTTGAATGAAAGAAAAGGACTTCTTATGGTAGTAAAGAACTCAGTGACCCCTTCTCTTAGTCTCTGAACGCCCTTGGAAGTTGAAGATTTTTGGAGAGATGTTTTGCACTAACGTTTCTTACTGTACCACATGTACAATGTGTTGGCATCCCATATAGAGGCATTAGGAAGAGGTTAAATCTATTGGCCTTTAGGTAGAGCAGTTTGGAACTTCCTGGAGCTGTCACATTCCACCATTATTGTAGATGTTTGGGGAAAACATACAACGTGGGAATTCAATGAGGACAATTGAGTAGTTATTCGGATGGCTGCTTGAATCTGCTTGATTCTGTAGTCTTACCGTCTTTTGGGTTGCCTTGAGAAGGCAGTTCAGAAGGGAGGTCAGAAAAAAGCAGAGATGGCTTTGAAAACTACATGCTGAATTTATTATATGTTTAAAAAGGAAAGCAAGCTGAATTTATTATATGTTTAAAAAGGAAAGCAAGCTGAATGTAATAGAGATTTGCAGGGTTTTGCACCATCAGGGGTATCCTGATAAATGTTTAACAACTGGCTGTCTTAGAGAAAAATGTACTCATGACATACTCTTAAGTTTAATCTGCATCATTACCATTTTCTCTATCACTTTAAATCTAGGCAAGAAATCAAGCTTTGATTTGTAGCATTTGTTGACTTCCAACGTATAAATACTCACACTGGAAATTGAACAATCATCTCCCAAGAGCTGATTCGAGCTGACTCCAGCACATCCCTGTTAGAATCCTTTTTTTTCTGTTATGCTATGCATATGGAGATGCCCCTTTTATCTGATGTTTGTCACAAGGGAATTAGGTAGCTTGTGAATGGAATGCTGGACTTAGGAAGAACTAATTAAAATAATAATACTTAATTTATATGGTTGTTATGAGTATCAAATGAGATAATATATGTAATGTATATGCAAACACTGACATGCCATAAAGTACTAATTATCTTTATTTTTATTTGTAAAACAATTTTCTTTTTAAAGAACAAAAATGCAAACCCAACTCCGGTGAGCCTATGAATCTGTGGGGTTTGGAGATGAGTGTCTTTACTTTGTGGGCCTTCCCTGGAAAGTTCTTATATGGAAGCATACTGTATCCCTTCAGATATTAGCTTCTGGGAAGGTAGCCCAGGAAACTGATATCATTTCCACCCCCTTTGTCTCTCTGTATAACACAGCTGGAGTGGCTTGTGTGCGATGGTGATACTTGCTACCATCCCAGGAGCAGGGTTCAGTTTTCCAGTATTAGTCAGATCCTGTAATAATAAAACATTCTTGAGACAATTGAGTGGGTTCATCTTTCATGCAACTTTTCCCTTTTTGTTTTGAGGTTCCAAACGGCCAACCCTTCTAAGTGTTATTGTTCAGTCATTTTCAGTCATGTCTGACTCTTCATGACCCCAGATGAGGTTATCTTGGCAAAGATAATGGAATGATTTGCCATTTCCTTCTCCCACTCATTTTATAGATGAGGAAACTAAGGCAAATGCAGTTAAGTGACTTGCCCAGGGTCACACAGCTAGTAAGTATCTGAGGTTACATTTGAACTCAAGAAGGTGAGTCTTCCTGATTCTAAGCCCACTGTGCCACCTAAGTGTCCACTTTTTCTAGGAGCTTAAGCCCATAACATAAGAGGACTGCTGGATCCATGGTTTCTGTTCTTCCTGTATTTGTGGCCATCCCTGTAGGGGTCTTGGCATAGACTCAAGGAAGCAATGATATGAGTTGTGTGGGGTCACAGCTCAGGTATTGTCACAAGAGGATCAGTCGTAAGAGGATATAACTGTCACTCTACCATCACCTGAACCTGCTCTTATGCATCATCTTACAGAGGAAGCTAGAACTCACTACTCAGTATGAATTAGCCTTTAAGACATAGCTGACACCTTTGTTACTGATCTAGTGTAAATGGTCTTTATTGTCATCAGGAGGGCCTGTGGCATGTGACCAGAGTTTTGCTCCAGGGTGCTACAATTTAGAGGCAGCTGGATAGTGCAGTGGATAGAGTGCTAGGCCTAAAGTCAGGAAGACTCCTCTTCCTGAGTTCAAAACTGGCATCAGACACTACTAGCTGGCAACCATAGGCAAGTTACTTAAGCCCATTTGCCTCAGTTTCCTCATCTGTAAAATGAGAAGAAAATAGCAAACCACTCCAATGTTTGCCAAGAAAACCCCAAATGGAGTCACAGACATGACTGAACACACTGACTTACCTTCATTTCTCCAAAAACACAGAAATGACCAAGATTAGTATCCAGTTATCAAGAATAATTACCTAATTAGTTTTCCTAATTTAGATTTTCTTTTGGATTTCTCTGCTTGGATTCCTCCCTGGCCATAACTCCAAACCCCCTCTACCACAGGTAGCCTGTCCATCAGCAGCCTGACAGTGTCCCCAAGGCTCCACCATGTAGATGAAGAGATTAGGATGAGCTGCCCTTGACTGGATAAGCCCTCTGGTACAAAAAAGTGGTCTCCCTATAGCATTACTATAAAGTGCCCCTAATTAAAGTGGAAGGCAGAGTAAAAATGCTAGGCCTAAAACAAAGAATCTATCACTGGCTGCTTCTATTAATGAATTTTGCAAGCTATAAGTGATCCCAGGAGACAACTAGGTGACTCCATGGATAGAGCACTAGGCCAGGAAAACCTGAGTTCAAATCCAGTCTTGGATGCTCACTAGGGGTGTGATGTTGGGCAAGTCACTTAACCTCTGCCTTAATTTACTAGAGAAAGAAATGACAAATCACTTCAGTATCTTCTCCAAGAAAATCTCATAGAGAGTCCCAAAGGGTCAGGCACCAGTACAAGGGATCCTAGCTTGAGGGATAGCAGTATCCCTCAATAAATATGGAGATATTTAAGAAAGTGTTGAATAACAGGTAAGGACAAAGGGACAAAAGTTACATTTTGATGAGGTCCTATGGTATAAGGGAAAGACATTGGGCTGAGAGTTAGGAGATCTTTGTTCTAGTTGCAATATGACAACATATGTCACTTTGAGTAAATCACTCAACCTTTATGAGCCTAAGTTCCTTGCTATTTAAGGAGAAGGTAGGCAATCTTTTAAACTCTTCTAATTTTAAATTCAGATTATTTGAAGTAAGACCAAAGAAAAGTACAAACCAAACCTAAACCAAATTTTAAAAAATCATTTGTGAACAAATAAAAAGACCCCATTGCAGCTATAAGATTCTCTGGCCTTATTTGTAGACATTCTCATTTTATTGCCTATATGGAAAAGGTGGGGCATGGGGGTTGGGAGGAGGCAGGGAGAAACCTAAAGGAAAGAGAATTATGGGAAAAAGATGAGTAATGTTGGAGTCAGTGTTTTAGCATGGTGTTGAAGAAGGTACTGTATGTGGAGTCAGGCAGCAGCTTAGTTCAAATCCCTGACGTAGCCATCTCACTTTTCTTTCTCACTGGCTGTGTGACCCTCTTTCAATCTCACTTTCTTATTTGCAAAATTGGGCTCATAATTACTCCGGTATCGATTCTTATAGGGTTGTTGTGTGGATCAAATGAAATAATGTCTATGAAGTATTTTACAAACATAAAACTACATAAATGTCACCGAATGAAAGAAACAGCAAAACAAGAGGAAGAAAAGGAAAAGGAAATGGAAGGAGAAGGAAGAGAAGAAAACTATTTATATATTCACCTTAGTTTTTTTCATTGAAAATCATTTGCATCAGACCTACAGACTGTTCGTCTCCCCTGCCCCACACTGTTCCTGGACACTGAAGGAACCCATGGTAGCTCTTTGAAACAGCACAAATTTCTAAAGATGATCCTGTTGAAGAAAAGTCACATCTCTACAAATCAAGGCTTGGTTTACTGTTTTATTTATGTCTAGACTGAAGAAGTGATGGAGAAATTGATCTTAATGCAGATTAAACTAAAAAAAATCCTGACTATTATATGATATTCAAAGCAATGCATTTCTGTTTTCATTTAGAACCTTCTTTGTAATTCCCACCTCATGAAATCCAGCTGTGTATAGACAGCATGTTAAATTTAGCCTGGGTGGGGGGGCAGTTTCCTGGAATGTCATAAATTGTTACATCATTGAAAAAGGTAAGATAAATTAATAATAGTGTCTTCTTTCCAAAACTGACATCCCTATGAGAAAATTTGTTTTCATTTAATAGGAGACGTCATAAGGTGATAGGTTAACTTGACCCAATTGCTCAAAACAAATAGCTAAGTATAATTACACTTGTAGTTTATGAAAATTTCTTTTCTTAAAAGACTTCCCTCTGCTCAACCTTTGACTCTTTTGTTCCCAAGTATTCAGTCTGCCTTCTATAAGTATGTTAGAAAAAAATCACCATAGAGCTTGTCCATTTGGGCTAGAAGGGACCTTAGAGGCTGTCTGATCCAGAGCTTCTTAAAGTTTTTCCACTCATGACCCAGCTTGTGTTTCAGTGGTGTTCGCTGGTGTCGAGTGGCATGACAACATGCGCAGGGCAACGTGAGCATGCTTTGTGTTCCAAACCAAGGTCTCAGTGAAGTTTTGTGATGCAACACAGGCAAGTACTGCCAGAAACACCTCAGATTCATTATGCATTTGGCTTTTAATTAATTTTTGGTCATTGTGCATTCAGAAACCTTTTACTGTTGTCAAGTTTTTCATGACTCCATATAAGATCATGACCCACAGTTCAAGAAGTGCTGATTCTTGTCCAGTCTTGATTTTACAGATCTTGGAGAGAGGGCTCAGGAAGGCTGAGAGACTTACTCATTGATATGCAGGTATTAAGTGGAAGACCTGGGATATAACCCCAAGCCCTTTCACTACAAACTCAGAGCTCTTTTTTTAAACATTTGTTTATTTAATTTTTAATTTATGGAATAAAACAATGATTTCCATAACATTGTAGAATAAAAAAGATGATTGTACATGAAACTAATATATAATAAAGTTATCATGTAACTTTTCCCCTCTTTTTTCTTCTCTCCTACTCCCTTGCCCTGGAGAAGGCTACTATTAGATGCAAATATGTGTGCATATATGTATATATATATATATGTACACATATATATGTATACATGTATATGTAAAACCATTCTATACATGCTTCTATTTGTCAGTTCTTTCTCTGGATGCAGATCGTGACTTCCTTCATTGGTCACTTGTAGTTAATTTGGGTATTTATAATCGCTCAGTTATTAAAACAAAGTTGCTGTCACTGTATACAATGTTCTCTTGGTTATGCTTATTTTGTGCAAGTCTGTCCATGTTTTTCTAAAATCAATGAGCTCCTCCTTTCCTACAGCACAGTATAACCCAGAGCTCTTTTCCACAATACCACACTTTGTCCCTATCCAAGCAGTCCAGATTTGTTGGAGCACAAGGGTTCATGTTGGGGGGTACTAGAAGAATAACTCTAGAAAAGTAGGTTGGCACAAGATCACGGAGTGCTTCAAATACCTGGCCAATAGTTTCAACGTTATTTAATATTGACATTTTTTTGACCAGTAGAAAGAGTAAACTAGGGCTTTGGCAAAATTAATTTGATGTCAGTGCACAAGCCGGATCGATCGGGGGTCACAGACCTGACAATAACGAGATGCAGGAAAGAAGCCCAAGGTTATCACAGTTATCCAGAGGTCAGCTGACGAGGGCCTGAGTTTGGTTAGTTGGAGAGAGATGGAAAAAACCGAGTAAAACAGGTGCAACTAATTGCAAAGCATGACTACAACACTTGTCAACTTATTAGATGCAATAACTGGAAACATTCCAGATCATGAAACTGTCTGTAGTGACATCATGCTATGAGCATCCTAGCCCATTTCAAGAACCCCAGACAGGACGCTGTGCAATGGACAGAATTGTCTGCACTACAATTCCCTCATTTTTAACGAGGTAGTTGGACATACTCATCTCTGAGATCCTTCCCAGCTCTAAATCTATGATCCTATGAGCTTTCATTCCATCTCTAGCTTTGGGGAAGCCACTTATTCTCTCTAAACTTTGGCTTTCTCGTCTTTAAAATGATGGTATTGTGATCCCTAAGGTCATTTCCTTGTAACTGACATTGTGTATTGGGTGATCTGAGAGCCCGATTCTCCTCCAATGAACGGAGAGGACAGGCTGTCATAAGGGGAGGCAGGGCGCAGCTTGATGTTCCTAGCTCATGGTGCATTGAAGCTAAAAAGCTGGAGGTAAGCAAGGGAAATAGTATTATCTTCCTTTTATGAATGAGGTGACCAAGGCTTAGAGAGGTTAAATGTTATATTCACGATCACAAAGCTGTGGTAAAGGGCCGAGCCAGGATCAAGGAACAAAGTCTTCTGAATCTTCCGAGTCTTGTCTCTTTTTCTACCCTCCAGCGCTCCTTTGTGATGGAAAGAGGAGGTTGTAGCACCCTCCTCCCTCCCTCAATCAGCTGGTAGTACATATAAAAGGAGTATGGAGGCAGGCAGACTGCTTGGTAGACAGATGGAGAAACAAAGAGACAGAGAGAGACAGACAGACAGAGATGGTGAGAGACAGACAGAGACAGTGAGAGATAGACACAGACAGAGAGAGACAGACAGAGATGGTGAGAGACAGAGACAGTGAGAGACAGACAGAGAGATAGAGAGAGCAACAGAGACATAGGGACAGAGTCAGAGAGACACACAGAGACACAGACAGATACACAGAGACAGACAGAGAGAAGAGAGAGACAGAGAGACAAAGACACATACAGAGACTCAGAGAGAGAGACTGAGAAAGAAAGAGGGAGGGAGGGAGAGTGAGAGAGAGAGAGAGAGAGAGAGAGAGAAAGTGAGAGAATTGTCAAAGCACTTACTATGTTCCAGTCACTGTTAAGCACTGGGGATATAAATGTAAATATTATAACAGCCTTTATAGGCTATTATAATATATAAGGTTGATAAAGTGCTTTACAATTGTTATTTCCTTTGATCCTCACGACAAGTCCATTTTTTGAAGAAGAAACTGAGGCAGATAGAGTTTAAGTGACTTGCCCAAGACCACACAGCTCATAGATATCTAAGGCTGGATTTGAACTCAGGACTGCCTGACTCCAAATTCAACACCCTACCCCAGCATAACACCTTGTTGTTGTTCAGTTGTTTCAAGGGTATCTGATTCTTTGTGATCTCATTTGGGTTTTCTTGATGAAGATACTGGAGTGGTTTGCCATTTCCTTCTCTAGGCTCATGAGGAAACGGAAGCAAACAGGGTTAAGTGACTTGCCCAGGGTCACACAGCTAGTAAGCATCCAAGACCAGATTAAATTCAGGAAGATGAGTCTTCCTGACTCCAGGTCCCTCATTCTTTTTACTGTGGCCCTTAGCTGTCCACCTTGGTACCACCTAGGTCCTAAAACAGCACAGTAAAACAAGATGGTCCCTACTCTCAAGGAGCTTATTTACATTCTAGGACTTAATTCTCTAAGTTCAAATCTGTCCTCAGACACTTATCAGCTGTGTGACCCTAGGAAAGTCACTTAACCCTGTTTGCTTCAATTTTTTCATCTGTAAAATGAGTTAGAGAAGGAAATGACAGACCACTTCAGTATCTTTGCAAAATACCTCTAATAGGACCACAAAGAGCTAGACACATCTAAAATGACTGAACAAACAACAACTGGTCATCTATTCTTAGGGTTCAGGAGAATAGAGGCATTTTTGTATCTACTACATGTGCACACACACACATATATTATATATTATATAGTATATATTATATATTATATATGCATGTACACATATATATATATTTAAGTTGCTATATTAGCCAGCCCATCTCTCCAGGCTAATCACACATCACTTCCTGCATTGCCTAGTTCAAACCCTGTCTCAGATACCAGCTGTGTTACCCCAGGCAGGTCCCTCAACCTCTGTCTCAGCTTTATCACCTATAAAATGGGGATAGTAACGGCCCCCACCTCCCAGGATTATTGTGAGAATCAGATGAAATAATATTTGTAAAGTGCTTAGCGCAGTGCCCAGCACATAGCACATGCTATATGTAATCGCTAGTTTTTGTCATTATCCGTAGGAGGAGGAGGAGTGGTAGTAGTAGTAGCAGTAGCAGCAGTAGCAGGAGTAGTAGTAGTAGTAGTAGTAGTAGTAGCAGTAGTAGTAGTGGTAGTGTTAATAAACAGTAGCAGTAACAACAGCAGGAGCACCTCTAGATTCATAGAACCTGGGATTAAACCCTACTTCTATATGTGAGTTGACAACGTGTGATGTCCAGTGCTGAAGTAAGCTGCCAGAATAACATGGGAGAGAATGTCCAAGAGTCAGGAGTAGAGCCAGACAGATAGAATTATAAATGCTTTCCAGTTCCTTCCTTTATGGAATCTTTGTTACAATTCTTCAGCTAATGCAAATAATATATCAATCATACAAGTCATTTAATGTCTTATAATAATAATCCTTTGTATATGCACAACACATTTGTATCTCTCTTCTAATACAAAGTAGTGTTACCCTGGCGTACTTTTATTCATATATCAACATGTTGATTTCTTTTTGGTCGATGGAAGTATCATCTCTTCTCATTTCATACTTTCCCTTCCAGTTTCTATAATCACTAATATAAGATTATAATCTCTTTGAGGACAAAAAGTGTCATGTTTTCCCCACTTTGAATTTCCAACACTTAGCAGTGAGTGTTGCTCCCAACTGGTGGCTGCTTAGCAAATATTCATTGACCATGTTATTTTCCCTAGCCTTTGTCAATAATATTCTAAACATGATGAGTTTCTCGATACATTTTGCCTTGTCAGTCCATTATATCCTAGAGTCCTAATCTATCATGGCATCCTTATTTGGTCAGCTATCAAAACCTTAGCAAAAAGCAAAAAAAAAAAAAAGAAAGTAGAAACTACTAAGCAAGATTTGCTTTGGGTTTGATTGTGTAAATTGATATAAATTTGTAATAACTTTCTCAAAAGTAACCCTCCATTCCTAGTCACTAATGGAAAAAACAGACATCAAGGTATATGCAGTCACCAAAGCTACGTGAAATAGACAAATGACAAAGTGGGAGGCTATAGGCAATATCACTTAGATTTTCCATAAGGGACTATTTCTGCTCTCAGATTACTTTGAAGTCACGCCTTAAAGTTGTGCAGCCAATTCTGCTTTGTCTTCCATCTGACCCTTCCCCTTGAATGCACCCATGCCTCATCTTTCTCTCCAGACAATCTGAACTTCTTGGGAGACAGTATGTCCAAAGAATTCCAACTTGTGTTTCACGACCTTTCCAACACACTACACACCCTTGAATGGATGTTTTACTCATGTACTCACTGTGCTTTATTTGTTTCCACAGTATACTTAACATCAAATAGTAGTGCCCCCTCATTAATTTCCCAGATCTGTTCTCATCCAGTGTCTTGTAATCAAGTTCGTTAATGGTCTAAATGGAAACTATTCATTCATGCTATTGAAAGATGCTTCCCCTCCTTTCCAGAAACTGAATAAGACCACTTATCTGAGCAATGATGCCACAGAGTAGAACTACAGGGATATAGATAGTCAAGGTATTAATTTACTTTTTATATCCTTTATATATGTACCTATTACGTTATACCTTCCACCCCACTCCCCACCCCAGTGGAGTGCAGGGACTGTTTTGTCTTTTCCTTGTATCCCCAACACCTACTAGGTGCCTAACAACTGATTATTCAATAAAAAACATAGTGAAATAGCAGTCAAAGCAGCAAAGAGAAAGGCAGCTTCTTTGTCATGATGCAGGAAAAGTAGAAGAATGGCAGAATTGGGGCTGTAAGAATTTTTTCAATTTTCATCTTAGCATGGCACTTGAGATCCATGGCTCTTGTCCTGACTTCCGTTCCTTAATTGGCTCCATAGTTCGGGGGACAGAGGAGTCAACGTGTGAGGCAGAAAGCTTTTAGGCAGCCTATGAAGCAGTAAGCAGCTTATCGTTAATTAGAGGATGGGCTCAACACTTCGCCTTTCCAAGGAAGGAATGTGTCAATATCTCCTTAATGCAAATACAAACTCCCTCCTCTGAGTCTTCATTATGTCAGTTGATATTATTGTTGGAAGTCACGGCTTCTCAAGTGTCCTCCGTTTAATGTCTTTCACATTCATGTTGAGCATGTCATCCAAAATCAGCACAGTCTCAATCACACTCATTATCTGATCTTGAAGTCGTTCTCCCAAAGTATGGAAGAGGGAATACTTTGGGAAAATATCAAAGGGCCTGGAAAATAAAGAGAGATAAAGGGCCCAAGGTTTGGATCCTCAGTTGAGCATATTCAATCCCCTTCATTATAAAAATTACACAAGAAATTTCATAAGAACCATCCTACTAGTAGAATTTTAGGTATTTCCTGTTCCCAAGGGCAGAGAAATACTGCAAAATCAACTTTTTTTTTCTAATGACATTTCAGTACTGTCTCTTTTGGCTGAAAAGAGAAAATGCAAGAGACACATAAAAGTAAAATGGGGGAAAAGTTAATTGCATTTTTTCAACCCCTTAAGAGTTGATTTTTAAGTGAAAGAATCAGACTTATTTGTATCAAACCCAGGCCACTTTAGCTTTCTCTGGTGATGTCACAGATATAGATGAAATAAATACTCTGGCACTTACTAGCTGTGTGACCCTAGACAAGGCACAAGATGTCTGTCTTAGTTTCCTCTTCTGTAAAACGGGGATGATAACAAGACCTGGGCAGCTAGGTGGTGCAGTGAATAGAATGCTTGATCCAGGAGTTAGGAATACTCATTTTCTGCAAATCGAGCCTCAGATACTTCCTAGATGTGTGACCCTGGACAAGTCACTTAACCCTGTTGGCTTCAGTTTCCTCATCTGTAAAATGAGCTGGAGAAGGAAACGGCAATCCTCTCTGCCAAGAAAACCCCAAATGGGGTCACAAAGAGTTGGACATAATTGAAATGACCGAATAACAATAGTACCGACCTCCCCAGTTGTTATGTGGATCTAATTCAATAATAGTCATCAAATTAAATAAAGTGCCTAGCACATAATAAATGCTATATGAATGTTAGCTATCATGACCACTTAGTCTTTTCCATCCAAAATTATTCTAGAGATTGAGTATTTTTATTTTGGTGTAGAGTTTGGCTGGGCTAATAATAAATCACTTTTGTTCTACCATTTGCTCCTGTCTGCAGTTTAGCACAAAACCTAGTTCACTGCAACAGTTTTGATAAATATTCTTAGATAAGTTCACCTGATTCAGAGTCAGCATGGCAGAGCACTGGACAGAATTATTTGAGTTCAAATCCCATTTCAGACACGTTAGCTGTGTGACCTTGGGCAAGTCACTTAATCTCTCTAGACTTTAGTTTCCATTCCTTTAAAATGGGTGCAGGGGGTTTAGAGTGGGGTTGAAGTCTCCTTCTAAGATGGCTTCCAACTCTAATGATCTATGAATGGGTGGAAGAAGTCAATGCTCATAAACATTCTGTGAACTTAAACTGAGCCAGAACTATAACTTAAATATCAGATGAGTATTAACTTCAGGTGCAAAGAGCAAATGAAATAATTCCTTTCTCCACTCACCCCACTCCTAAATGACACCTCTAAACAGTATATATAATTCAGAACCTTTGGAAGCAAAGTTAACAAGGACGATATCACTAAGTCATTCTATTCGTAATTGCTTTCACATAAACATGGTTGAAACAGTAACTAGGGACAAAGGTAAGCAAAGAATGATTTCTATCTCTGGTGGCTTTCTACCAACACATGGTCACCATCTTTTTGTCTCTCAAGCAGTTCCTCAATGTTGTAAAAGAAATGTCTACTGTGGCATTTACTTCTCATCACCTCTGTTGACTTTCTATGCGGTTGCTACAACCTACCTTCTGACTTGAGAGAGGATGAGGGAAATGTTGAGCTGATCTGTTCTTATCCAGCTGTAGAATCACACAAAGGACCAGGGAAATCCAGAGGTTCATAACCTTTTTGTAACATGGATTCCTTTGACAATTTAATGAAGCCTATAGACCCCTTCTTAGCATAACATTCTTAAGTAATTGAAGGAAATTTAAAATTTCAGTTAGAGGTTAATGGAAATAAAGATGTTATTTTCCCTATTAGTTTGTAGACCCCCAAAATTCAATCCATGGGCTCATTGGTGTCTATGGACTCCCAGTTCAGGACCCCTGCTTAAGAACTTATTATATAGGGCACCTAGATGGTAAAGTAGATAGAGCACAGACCCTGGAGTCAGGAGGACCTGAATTCAAATCTGACCTCAGTTACTTACTAGTTTTGTGACCTTGGGCAAGTCACTTAACCCTGATTGCCTCAAAAAAAAAAAAAGAACATATTACATAATTTTACATATGAGAAAAGAAAAGCTTGAAGATGTTAAGTGGCTAGGCCAAAGTCACACAGTTATAAGCAGAGCTGAGATTCAAATCCAAATCCTTTGACACTAGATCCAGGGATCCTCCCCTCCTCCAAGCTGCTGAAACTGTGGTGATGGGCCCCAAAACCCACAGCAGAACAATGAGACTGGCTCATCATCCTTCCCAGACTCACCAAGGACACATTGCACCAAGGACATGTGAGGCAGAATCAGCTCTTAAATAAAGCTGTACTCACAGACACCACTGAGTCTTTTGCTTTGTAATTTTACCAGTTATTACAGAAGTACTTGAATCAGAAGTGCAAAGATGTAAAACCTGTAGTTTGCGATGGTAGCAAGGAGAGTCTTTGCAAAGTCTCTGTAAAGTCTTTGTAAAGGATAGAATAAAGGTCATAAGAAAAGCAATTAGAGGAGGAAAAATAAAGGTGGTAGACGAAAGGAAAGCACAGATGGAAAAACAGGAATGATAAAACTGAGGAGAAGTAGGCCTGGAAGAGGCAGCCTTAGATCATCACACAGAGCTATCATGGACCTGGAAGAGAGATCTTACTACCTATAGCCCTCCAAGGATAGCACTGGTCACAGTAGTAGGGAGGGTTTGCAGCCAAGAAATTGCAGAGGCTGGGAAGGAGGAATACTTACCTCTGCTATTAGACTACTTTCAGGGCCAAAGCTGTCAGCGGATATAATAAGTGACATTTATGTAGCAGTTTTAAAGTCTGCTAAGTATTTCACCTACATTATCTCATTTGATCCCCACGGCAACACTAGGAGGTAATTACTGTATGTGCTCATCTCCTCAACTTATAAATGAGGAAACAAATTCAGAAAGGTGAAATAATTGGCTCAGGGTCATACAGCTAGTATATATGAAATAAGATTGGAGCCCAGGTCTTCATTACTCCAAGACCATATACCAGTGCAGCTCATAGGAAAAACGAAATTAAAAGGAGTAAGAATTAGTCATTCCTCATGAGAAATGTTCAATAAATAGTTATTGAACAAATGAATCTGTTCTCATATAATTCAACAAGCATTTATTAAGCACCTACTTACTCAGTGTGAGGAATTGTGTTAGGCACTGGGGATATAAAGACAAAATGGCAAACAGTCCCTGCCCTCATGGAGCTTATATTCAATAAGTGAATGCATTAAAATAAGCAAAATTCTCTCCCAAGTCCACTAATATTTTGACCCCAGTTTTCATATCAAACTTCATGTAGGGTGAATGGGGTTTGTTAAGCAAGTAGCCTAGATAATTATTTAAAATGCAGGTGGTTTGTTTTTTTTAACCGAAATTATTCAAATTGATTGACCATTCCAGATCTATTCAGATCAGCTCTCTGCCTCCCTTGGGTCATTTCCCCATGGCATGTAGATCCTATTAGATACACGACATCAAACTAATTAGTTTCAAATAGGATTCTATTATTATGGTTACATTATTGTAAGTTCAGTCATTAAATTAACATAAAGTAGATGCTTCAGTGTTTTAATCATTCCTTAGACTGAAAACTTGATGAAACAAAAGAATGGAGAAAAAGAAAGAAGAAAGGGAGAGAAAGGAAAGAGAGGAGAGGCTATAATATTCTTAGGAGTTTTCATTTTGAGGTTCTTTCAGGGAATGCCTTGTGGATTCTTTTTATTTTCCTTTGTTTCTGAGACATCTAGGAAGTTTTCTTTTAAGATCTTTTATAATACTTTTAAGATTTTTAAGGTTAAAGTTTAATTTAAAAGACTCCTTTTTGTGTGTCATAGCTTTCAGACAATCCAATGATTCTTGAGTTATCTTTCCTCGATCTGGTTTCCCTATCAATGGTTTTTGATGTAGGATATCTTATATTTTCTTCTATTTTTAAAAATCTTTTGATTTTGAATTAATAGCTCTGGGTGACCCTCCTGGGATGTCATTTGCTGTTGACTTGGATCTGAAGGTAATTCCATGATTAACCTTAGACACTATCTTTTTTTCTCTATATCTCTCCTCATATCGTGCCAACTATGTAGCTGGTATTGGGTTAGTGTTCATCCATTCAATTTGCCAGATTTCACTGAACTCACTTCAAGTTCACTTCTCCCCTAGTCACTAAGTCTGACAAAATTAAAATACCCTTATCTCCTTTTTATCCCCATTTGTGGGGGGGTTAGTTTTTCTAAAATATGTATTTGGTAAAGGGAGGTGGGACAGAATCAAGTTAAGTCAATTTTCATATCCCTTTGATAGGGAAGATCAAGCAAGGTAGGAGAAATGGGTGGGCAGGAGTTAATACAATGTTGCTCCATATGAATGAGGACAATTCCATTTTTACAGATCAAGTAGGTTGGGCTTCTCTCCTCAGATCATTTGTTTGATTTGAAGTTCCTTCATTTCCCATCTCTGGATGGGTTTCCTTCATTTGTCTTGTCTCTCTAAAGCCTAGTATTATGTGTTTGGGGTCAGTGTTCACAATAACACATGACTGAGACTTAGTGACGAGGGGAGCACTAAAATTCAGGCACCACTGGCATATAAACAACCAATTAAACATGAGCCTTATAGCTCACACGACCAAGGTCTCTTCCTGCCCACCCTTATTCGCTTAAATTTCTCATTGAAGCTTCAGACTTCCATTACAGAAATGATCCTTAATGAATGCATAGCTTACATGTTTGATTCCTGAGTTGTATATGAGTCCAGCGTCCAAAGAATGATACTGATAGTAATGCCAGGCACTTCCGTAGGGTCTCTCAGAGCCTAAAATTTCCATATTAGTCCTTTTTTTGGGAGGGGGGGAAGCCTAGGTTACATACTTGAAATGCTTTTAAGCGGCAGCCTTACATGCCAAGCTAAATCCACTTTCAGCTTCCTTGATCAAATCACAGAGATTTGCAAAGACTGCAGACTTCCTTAACCAGCCAGCTACCCTGGGAAGTCAGATGTTCCTTTACTGAACCTCAGACAATTCCACTTGGACATAATGAGACCGCTAAAGTGTGGACAGATTTTCCTTTTGGCTAGAAAAGGGACTTCTGATGGGTTCATGTGGGTGCACAGTCTCCAGGATGAGGTCTAGCTTGGGAGTCTGCCAATTGTACCACTCTGTTATTAGGAACAGCACCCTTCCCAGAACCTAGATAAGTCTATTCTTACTAAAAGTTTTGCAAATCATAGTAAAACTGTGGTATTCTCACCATCTGTGAAAAGCAAGATGAAGTATTTAGCAGTTTCTATCTAACTTCACTGCTGTTGTTTTGTGTGTGGTTTTTTTGTTTTGTTTTGTTTCTACCAACCTAGCCACCATTTTTTTTGGTCAGATCCCAGCTCAGACATTTACTGATCCACTCCAACTTTCTGAATTTCAGTTGCCTTATCTGTGAAGTGGCTATAATAGTACTTGAACTACAGAGAGTTGTTGCAAAGATGAAATTAGATGATGTATGAAAAGCACTTGGTAAACGTTAAAGCGCTATATGATTTATGATCAGCTGTTATTACTGACATTAAAATAAATATAAAATAGGATATCCTCTAAGTTTAAGAATGAAATTGTTGTCCTATCATCAAGTCCCACATGTAAAGTTCCTTTAACCAGGATTGATTATATATGTGGAACTGGTCAGGTGAAGAGACATACTCCATGCAAGTTTTTCTGTTGTTAATTGGCCATATTTGATCTGAGGAACCAACTGGTAACCTTAGCCCTTTTGACACATGGCTCCAGTCAGATGAGATAAAGCTTTCATAACTCTGTCTTGGTTCTCCTCCTATCTGTAGGACTGGTCCTTCTCAGTCTTCTTCATTAGAACTGCATCTAGGTCATGCTAGCTAACTGTGGCAGATCCTCAAGGCTCTGTCCTGGGTCCTCTTCTCTCTATATACTATTTTTTTTAGTGATCTCAGCATTCATTATCTCCATGCAGATCCATCTGTGCAGCCCTAACCTTTCTGCTGACTCTCCCCCACACCCTGCTATCTTACATCTCCACCTATCTATTGGATGTCTACAACTAAATATCCTATAGATACTTTAAACTCAACTGTCCAAGACTAATCTCATTGTCTTTCCCCTGAAACCATCCCTGTTTCATAGCTTCCTAATTACTATCTAGGATACCACGATCCTCTCGGTCCTCCAGACTCAAAACCTAAATATCATCCTTACTCTTATTCACTCCCATCTCCCACCCAAGTCCAGTCACTTGTCATTCTGCTTTCCTAATATCTCTCACTTGTGCCCCCTTTTCTCTTCTGACATGTCTACTACCCTGCTGCAGGCCCTCTTTCCCTCCTGCCTAGACCATTGCAATGGCCTACAGATTGGTGTTCTTGCCTCAAGTCTCTCCCCACTACAGTCGATCCTCCACTCAAGCTATCGAATTGATCTCCCTAAAGTGCAGGTCTAATTGTGTTACATTCAATAAACTCCTGTCCCCTATCACCACAAGGATCGAATATAAAATCTTTTGTTTGACTCTTAAAGGCCTTCATAGCCTCCCCCCTTCCTTTCTTTCCAGTCTTATTTTACTATTTTCCTGCACAAACTCAATGATCTAGTGATACCAGCTTCCTTGCTGTTGCTCACATACAAACTTCATTTCCTAACAGCATCTTCACTGGCTTTCCCTTATGCCTAGAACTCTCTCCCTTTTCATCTCTGCCTCTGGCTCTCTTAGCTTTTTTCAAGTCTCAGCTACATGCCATGTTTTGCTTTTCTTGGTGCTCCTTGATCTGAGATCTTCCCCAATTTATCGTACATACATCTCATTTTGTACATAGTGGTTTACATGGTGTCTACCTCCTTAAGAGCAGGGACAGATTCCCCCCCCCATTTTTTTGTGTGTTCCCAGCATATAGCACAGTGCTTGGCACATAGTAGGTATTTAAGAAATGCTTGTTGGCTGAATGACTGACATTCCCTTGTCTATCCTTTCATTTGTTTAGTCCTTTTGGCCTCTGGGTCCAATGGATGATATTTTCCCTCATTTTTCCCCTAGTCAATGTAACCATTAAAAGATGCTTTTTTAGTCTTGAATCACAACATATGAAGGGGTGGATCCAATTGAACAGAATGTGCCTACCCTCAAGTTAGGTCACAGGAGTGGGGAACCTGTGGCCTCAAGGTCACATGTGGTTCTCTAGGTCCTCAAGTGTGGTCCTTTTACTGAATCCAAACTTCACACAACAAATCCCCTTAATAAAAGGATTTGTTCTGTAAAACTTGGACTCAGTCAAAAGGGCACATCCAAGGACCTATAAGGCCACATGTGAACTCAAGGCTGCAGGTTTCCCACCCCTGGACCTTTAGGAGATTGGACTAGCTAGTCTCTGAGGTAGGTTCTCTAGGTCTCTGAGTCTTTAAGACAGCCTGTCCTTTGCCTTGTTCACTTACCCTGCACAGAATGCACAGGATTCTAAAAAGTAATATGTAGAAAGAAAACAAAACAGGACCTTTAGGGTTTATGACTACATGCAGCTGCTGTATCTAAGGGTACCACATGAGACAGATGTGATGTCCTGCTACACAGAGGGGCAGCCATGTCAAGAGAGTGTGGAAATGAGGCCAAGTGTAGCCAGGGGCAAAGGAGCGACCACTCTGCCATAGATTCACAAAGATTCACCTGTGGCTGAGGGCATGCTGGAAAGTACAGAGCTCAGAAGGAAGGAGGCAAGAGGCCAAAGAATGGCAGCAAACCAGCCTCGGGACCTATAAAATCAGTGCGCAAATTGGTGCTGCATGTTTGCTGAGGCTATAAGCCAGACCTCTGGGGAGGGAAATAGATTAGTGGGAAAGTCTTTCCCAATATCAGTGCTAAGAAGCCAGACTCAGGACCATTCTGTGTTTCTTATAGTTTTAAATAAACCTGTTCTATGTATAATGTTCTTGTTAGCCTATGCTTTCAGGGAATTTGATCACCCTTGGAGAAATGTGTTCCAGAGTTTCCCTGTGGAAAGACAGAAGGAGCTATAGAGATTATTATTAGAGAAGTTCACGAAATTAAACCTAGTTCATCTATAAGAGATCTATGTCTAATACTCAAGTTACACATGTTTTTTCCCTCATGATAAGCAATTTCATTATTAGCATTCTATTAGATCTACATAATCTATACCCATTGCAAGTCCCAGAGTGCACACTATTGAAGCCACATAGAGAGAAAGGCTCACTGGGCCAAATATATAGAAAACTATTAGAAAAACTAAGGCAGAGAGAAATTTCAGTCTCTACTTTTACTCCTATGACACAGGGAGAAAAAAATCCTAAGAGAATAAGCTGAAAAATGAATGAGAAAACAAACAAGCAAATTTCAAATGACTGCAGGCAACTGGCACAATTTAGGGAGTGATGGAAGGAATCTGGGACCTAGCGTCTCGGTGTCTCCCGTCACTGGGCTAACAACATGACTATGGATGCTTGCCCATCTCCTTTGCTCAGGGGTTGGGATACTGGCTTGGAAAAAGGGAAGATGCTCAGTAATTACACCCTCCATCCTAAGTAAAAAACTGTGATTAACAAACAGGGAAGAGCAGAATGGGGGAAGAAGAAAAATTTTCAAGAAGGACCAGTGTCATTTTCTTATACAACTACCATCATCTATGCTGAATATTTTTTGGATGAAAACAACTATTATATTATATATTTATATTATGTTATGTTATATTACATTTTATTATATTATGGTTATATTATATTATCTCTCTGTATACCTTTTATGATTTTAATTAACATTTTTTGTAACAATTTGGTTCTCTATTTGTCTAAAAGTCAATTCAAAGTAAAGTACAGACACTTTCATATTATATTATAATGTAGGATGTGATATGGTATGACATGGGGCCAATTTATCATAGATTAGGGTAATAAATAGAGTTGTTCCGTCTACTAAAGGAAAGAAATTTAGATTGGAGTTTCAAAGTAACTTTATTTCTTCATGGGTCTTTTGGCATCTTCAGGTATCTTAGAAAAGGTTGTCAAAGGACAACACTTTGTGTACAATAACAGCTCACTCAACAGCTTGCTGACTCACTAAGACACATCAAGGGCAACATTTATTTTTCATTCCTGAAAGACTGTATTGATTAGAGGAAGGGGATTAAGAGTGCCTTAGCATTATTCAAGATCAACATTTCTCATTCAAAAATAGGATTCCTAAAGTCTGTTTCAGCACCTTGCCTGGGTTTTGTTTTGAACACTATACCTGAGTTCTGTGATCACATGCAGAGAAGTGTAATGGAAAATCAAACTTGGAGTCAGAAGTCCTCAAGTCCTGCTTCTGACATCCTGGCTATGTGACCCTGAATAAAGCACT
>CM053771.1:380194225-380209706 GCA_028658325.1 Potorous gilbertii
CAGAGAGAGAGAATTACCTTTATGTTTTATTAACTCCTAACAAGTCTAGGAGTCAGGAAAATTCCAAGTTCAAGTAATATAGTGTAGCTCTGTGATCATGGCCCATTTACCCTCACAGTGTCTCAGACAACTTCTTAAGGCTGAATTTTGAAGTTAGAGGACTTGGGTTTAAATCATAGTTCTGTTAATTACCAATTGTGTACTATTCGGCAAGTCATTTTTTCTGGACCTAATCATACCCCTCAACTCACTTTCTAACTATATTCAAGCTACTGTTTTCCCATGTTCCAGCCTTCACCCATGATCTGGAAACTCAGCCTCCCATTCTAATACCTTGAACTTTTGATTCCTCTTGCCCAGACCAAGCATATCACTTCCCAGTTGTCTTCATGCCATAACTATCTTAGCTCCCCAAACTCTGAGAAAAAATGATCAAATCAGCACTATTAGACCTGAAAGGGATGTGCCAATCTATTGTCCTGTGACTGATTCCAATAACCATCACTTAGAATTGTCTAAATCGCTTTTTCATGGCCACAACTCTTTTATATGTGTTTTTTCCCTTTATTAGACTGCACTTCAGCGCAGGGACTATCTTCCTTATTTATATTTGTATCTCTAAAGATTAGCACATTCTGAACACATAGCAAGCACCTAAATTACTTTTCATTCATGTATTTGTTCATCAATTAATGTATACATCCATTTGTTTCCTCATACATTAAATAGTTGAGATAGAAGCTGTTAGATGACCTCTGAGACCCCCTTTCTGGCTCTAAATCTGTGATCCAAGTTAGAGATATGCTGTTGACCTGCATTGATGAAAGGAGTTTTGATATTAAAGTTTCCCTACATGGATGAAATCAGGACAAGGAAAAAAAAAGATTCTGAGACTCTTGAAAACAAAACCAAGCAGAGCCTCCAATTTTAGAAGTGTTAAACTCATGTGATATGCCTCTCTGTGGCTTATATGATACAGATTTTCAAGAATGTCTTCTTAAGATTATGCATATAAGTAGCCAAAGGATACATATTTTAGTTTAAAGAAATCACTAGTTTTACTAAAATATCCTTTTGTTTCCATTTTCATCTAGTCATCTAAATAGTGAGGATGCCTGAAAACAATTTCCATGTATTTTATCAAGTAAGGAAAATAACTCTGACTTCTCTATGGATAATTGCTTAATATTTTACCAAGTAAACAAAAAGTGATCATATCAAATAAATGATAAATAGATAATGAATCTTTAAATAATATTGATCCAAGGCCAATCCAGATTTCCTGCGGGTGAATAAAGCTCAAAGACGATAGCCATCCTTCTGAAACAGGCTGATTGACTCAATTTTTTTCTAGAATTTCTCTTTTTTCATGTAATATTCTAGCAAATGCACTTGGGAAGTATTGTAAATCCATACACACTGTCATGTCCAAATATTTTCTATCTGGAATGTGCGTGTGTGTGTGTGTGTGTGTGTGTGTGTGTGTGTGTTAGGCAGTTCAGTGGCAGTGGGGTCAAATGGGCAGAGCGGTCCTTGTATGAGCATTTTTCTCCCCTATGCCTTCTGTTTTGCACAGATTTGCACACAGTAGTTGCTTAGGAAATGTGCTAAATATACTTATGTTCGAGGCATGCTGAATGGTCCTATGTCACAATCTCTTTGGGAGTCTTGGATTCCTTGGTTCCTTTATTGCATTGCTTAATCTTGGGGCTGCTCTTTGTACAGCAATGAGCCCTGATGCAAAGATTGTTTTGGACAGACTCTCTGTGGTTTCTCTCTCACCTTCTGCAGTTCTGACCAGACAGCACTTTAAAAATCATTTTATGGTTTCATTCCCTTTCCATCATCTTTTTGGATGTCTGGACAAAGTGACTGAAAGGCCAACTCATTTTGCATTCCCTCCTGTCTCAGGGCTTTGGATTTTTACCAGAGAGGCAGATGATAGGGGTGTCCCATGATCTGATCATTAGACTTGGTGAGTACAGCTTAAGGATTCTAGGTATCTAGCTTTCAAGGGGAATAAGGGTCATCTGTCCTATGGATTACTGTTGTGTTCCCAGGAACTTCAGACGAGGGGAAAAGCACAGTATTTGGTAGTGGTAGAACTTTTTGACTTTCAGCATTATGTGTTTCTAACCTATCAGTGTTGGCCTCTGTGTTATTGAAAAATCTTTCTGTTTGTATAAGACAATGGAGACTAAAATATTTCATATGTTAATGGCATATGAGCTTTTATTAAATAGCTCCTTGAACTATTAACTGTGAAAGTTGGAGATTATACCTTCAAAATGTGAACCTTTGATCCTATAGGACTTTGTCAATAACCTGGGAAAATAGGGTCCTCTATGTTGCTGATCCTATGAAAAACAATTTCAAAGTGGTTGCTTTGTCTGTCCCTCCCATCATAATTCAGGAGACACTAAGTCCTTCTCCAGTAGAAATCAAAAGGAGAATGAAGATTATGCCAGACTTTAACACAGTTGGGAGAGGAAATGATAGGATTATGTGTGTGGTGAGGAGAAATAGTCTCATAGGATCTTAGATTCTGGGCCTCTTTTGTGCACCAGGGAACAGAATTGAGAAATCCACCCTCAGCTGTTCTGAGGAGATGGGAAAGAATCTGGTATTTTGTTTTCTCACATTCAAGCCCAGCATCCGAGGCAGAGAAAAGTGACTCTTGCCATCGGTTACCTTTGGGGCCTGCAAAACTCTGAAGAGTTGCCTGGGACATCTAATAAGGTAATGAAAAAGACTGGGGGAAATACTCTTTTGTGGCTCATGGTTAAGCTAACCCTTGTTAGTGTCTTTTTTAAGAGCCAAGCAATTCTACCACCAAATAAAATATTTTTCTTTCATCCATGTTGCCATACTACTGACAAGTCTTCACCTCAGAACTCATCATTCAGAAATGTGTAGTTATTTCCAGAGCATGTTTAAAACTATTGGAACAGTGGATTCAGGAAAGGAACCAGAGGCTCTATCCTGAGCAGCTCAGTGGGAGGGTGCTCTGTACCTCTCTGGTGGAGAGTTTGGCCTGTGACACATACCATATGCCAGATTTGGGCCTTATTCTCTTCTGCATGGCTCACCATCCTCTCCGGCCAAATATGGTCCATTCTCAGCTGGGGACTTGGGGAGCTTGTGCCTCTAGGACACACAGACATAGGATGACTAAAAAGGATCCGTGCTCTCTGTATTTTTACAGTAAATAGAGAGCCCTGGTTTTGAGCACATAAATCATATGTGCTTAATCTCTTTTTATTGTTTTAAACAGATTTTTCACAGTCCCAGGGCTGGAATGTGAATGTCACTACTGTATATCAGCGATCAGAGACTTGGCTTCTTCAGCAAAGTTGGGAGAAAAACAGCCCTGATAGCCAAGTGAGTTTGCCCAAATCATTAGGCTTTGGAGGGAATCCTAATGCATTCCAATTTCAGGCCGTGCTCTCACCGCCTTTGGCTGGCAGTGTCCTCAGCTATGACTGCAGTGTGTAAGAGCAAGGGGAGGCTTTGGCAGCTCAGAAATATAGGACTAGGACATATGAAGGCAAATCCATACCCTCTCCAGAATGGAAATTCTTAGGGATAGCATCACATAACTGTGAACAGCCTGGCTTTGCAGCTATCCAGTTACTTTAAGGATAATTCCCCACACCCTTACAGCTTTTCTCAATCTGTACTCAGAATGTTGGAGTTACTTATCAAGGTTTCAAAGAAAGAAATAGTATCACTAAATAAAAAGCATTAATAAGCATTTATTACTTATTATTGACAGCTAAGTGCCATAGTGGATAGACAACTGGACTTGGAGTTAGGAGGACTCCTGAGTCCAAATCCTGCCTTAGAGACTTTTTTAGCTGGGTGACCCTGGGCAAGTCATCTAATCTCTCCCAGCTTCAGTCTTCTCATCTAGAAAGTGGAGATAACCTACCTCATGGGGTTTTTGTGAGGATCAACATATGTAACATATGTAAAGAGATAGATAACATGTGAAAGTTAAAACACTATAGCAATGCTTACTGTAACTATTAATGTTGTAATTATTCATCTACTATGCACCAGGCTGTGCTAGACTCCTAGGGATATAAAGACAAAAAGGAGGTAGTCTGTGTCCTCAAGGAACTTACTATACAACCAATATCAAGAGGCATCTTTTCTCTGCCTCAGATTCTTGAATGGAAGGAACGAAACACAGCATTCCTTCTTTCATCACACCAGCTGAAAACGTATTTCTCAATCCTATTTTCTAGTCCACAAAAAATAAAAATAAAGTCCCACTAAGCATGTAATGGAAAAAATATATTTTTTGACAGAGAAATCTATTAAGTGACTTTGGACAGTCCATTAGCAAGACCAATCCTTCATCCACTATAGTCTTTGGAATCTTACTTGATATTGCCACCATTTTACAAAACTTTGCCATTTTTATCAAGGAATACAGTGAAGTTGGCAGCAGGGGTGCTTTCTTTGTAAGGGATTAGCTCATTTTCAGTAACCTGAAACCTCAAGTTGAGGAACGCTGAGGGCATTACATGCATAAGGTTTTACCTTTTGCCAATGGACACTACCAGTGCCTTGTGGTCCAAATCTAGTTGTTGGTTTTGTCAAAACCCAAGCAGAAGAACCAGGCTATCTAAGCTTTGAGCTATGGGCATGAAGGTCAAAGCATCTCCAAATAAGGGAGAAATATACCAAGAGTCTTCCTGTAGATGCATTTTAATTCAGTTTTAGCCAGATTAAAATTCAATGCATAGGGTACTTTTTCCCCAAGACACTTACAAGTTTAGAATAGTTATTGGAAAAGAGAGATTTACTTCATAGTTAATATGACTTTAAAAAAATTCTATAAAGTAAGAGACAATGAGTCTCATACAAGACTCATGTCCACTGGTCAACCCAAACACTTAACGGACTTCCACAAATAAAGATTCCAATTCTAATGATTTGGGGCCATTTCCCTTCTCTCTTTATGCTCTATTTTGGTCACCTTATCAGTGTCTGTAGATTTAAATTTCCCCCCACCCATCCCCTTCTCTCTGTTCATGTGCCCACGTCCAGAGTTCTAGATCATATCACTTCTCAAGTGAACTATGTCGCAACAGCCCCCTAATTCATCTTTCTACTTCATATCTCTTCTCTCCAACTCCTTTTCCACTCAAATGCAAAATGATATTCCTTCTTTGAAAAAATTCAATTTTATTTTAGGTTCAGTTCCTAATTATTCTATTGAGAAGGCAAGAAATATGAAGCCCTTCACAAATATGAAGTCATACAAGACAAATTTTCCTATTAGGCACGTTCAAAGTAAAACAAATAAGGAGAAAAAACATGCTTTAATCTGCACTCTACACTGAGTCCTCTGGAACTGTGGTGGGTCCCTGTGTTGATCAGAGTTCCTAAGTCGTTCACAGATGATTACCTTTACAATATTGCTGTCAATGTGTGAAAGGTCCTCTCACTTCTCAAAGTGATATTCCTAAAGCACCAATCTGATCATGTCACTCCCCTACTCAATAAATAAATGGCTTGTTGTTGTTGTGCAGTCATTTAAGTTGTATCTGAAGATAGTGGGGTGGTTTGCTGTTGCCTTCTCCAGCCTATTTTACAGATGAGGAAATTGAGACAAATAGTGTTAAAGGACTTGCCTTAACACTTAACATAGCCACTAAGTTTCTGAGGCCAGATTCGAATTTAAGTCTTCCTGACTTCAAGCTTGGTAATCTAGCTGCCCACAAATAAATGGCAGTGACACCTCATTATCTATAGGGTCAAATATAAACTCCTAATCTACCTTCTCAGCCTCATTTATGCTTTACTCCTCTCCACATCTTCTATGGTCCAGTCAGGCTGATCTACTTATAATTCCTCACACATATGAGGAGCCGTCTCCCATCTCTGAGCTTTGGCACAGGTTGTGAACTCATGCTTAGAATGCATTCTCCTTGCCTCTGCTTCTTCAAATTCCTAGTTTCCTTCAAAACTCAACTTAAGTGTTACCTTCTATTTGTGGTAAATAGATCTCCCCTCTGCTTCACTATTCATGTCTCTCCCACCTCAATTAACTCATCTTTATTTTGAATACATTTTAAAAATAGTCATATATGTGCATGCCCATACCCACCCCTGGGATAAATAAAAGTCTCCATGGGCAGAAGCTACTTCATTTATGGTTTTGTACCTTCAGCGCCTAGTACAAAGCCTAGCATACAGTAAGCACTTAACTGGTGATTGTTTGAAGGCAGCCTGATGCTCTTTAAAGGAAGGCTGGGTTTTGCCAGCATTCTGACTTCTGATCTGAATTCTGGCTTGGTTACATCCTGCTTTTGTGACCCTGCTCCATTTCTTGACTTTTGTGGTCCTACCCCATATTCCTTATCTATGACACGAGAGGGCCAGGAAAGATGGGCTCCTTCCAAATGTAAATGGTTGAACCTTCCCTTTTTTCTGTTCCTGACCCCCAGCATGGGATTTTATACATAGCCACTGCTTATTAAGGGCCACATGGATTAGAATGGATAATGGTAGGCCTGGAAGGAAACTCAAAAGTTACCTAGTTTTATTCTACAGATAAAAAGAGTGAGGCTTAGAAAAGTAAAATGACTGGTACAAAATCACACAGGTAATCAGGGACAGAGCCAGGGATAGAACCCTTAAAATAGAAACACTACAAATGTGTACATATTTCTATGGTCAGAGAGGTGGCTTGCATTCAAATGCAGCCTCAGACACTTACTAGTTCTATGACCCTGGGAAAATCACTTTATCTGTCCATGCCTCAGTTTCCTCATCTGTAAAATGGCAGAAATAATAGCACCAACCTCCCACAGTTGTTGTAAAGATCAAAGGGGATACTATTTTAAAGTGCTTAGCACAGAGCCTGGTACATAGTTGGCATAATATAAAGGTTAGTGGTTACTCTGCAGAAAAAATACATATAATTACATGCACACATATACATGCATACACAGCTTGCAAGTCTTAAAAAAAGTTAAAGTAAATCACGTTTATTTGCAGTATCTTTGCCTGTGCTTAACTACTGAATTATATAACATGTAGTAACCACTTTTTCCACACTTATTTGTTAGGTCCAGGGATTGTTTCCTCTTGGCAACAGCAGATTCATCATTCTCTAGTTTCCCCAACTCAGAAATTAAGGGCTTTCTTTCTTTATTTTTTTTTAACTTTCTCCCTCTCCTTGCTTGGCAGCATCCACAATTGAAAACAAACAAGCTGCTAATCAGTGAAAGAAAAAGGAGAGAAAAAAATTCTTAAAAATTGTGTTTAGCCCCATCTGGTCTTAGAAAAACATGGAAATGGGTGATCAAGTACATTCTGCAGGATGGCTGACTTTCAAGGGAAACAATATCTGGATACTTCTGTGTCTAGACCACAGAGGAAAAATGCTTCATTGGTAATTAACCCATTCAAAGCAGAAAAGGTCCACATGGCTCTGAGGCACATGAAGGGAGAGAGAATTCCAAGGGATCCATGGCTCCCTAAGATTCTCCATACAGCTGCATGGGGATGGGGAGGGGGATAGAGAATCAGGACCTGCTTAGTCAGGTCTGTACTACTGAAGCTAGATGGAAGATTTTAGTCGCCACAATACATTTTAATTGAATTTTTGTTAAATGCATAAAGGAAGGAAGGAGTTAAGATTCTGAGACTGAGAGATGGGGGAAAGGGTCTCATGGTCTTCTTATGTGGTCTATTAGACAAATTAATTCCATCCTCCCCCATATACTGCCACGCACCTTTTTTCTCCTGTTGCAAAAAGAATTGTGCTTGTGAGGGTCCTTTGGATTAAGCTTATGACTTAATGGCACATTGTCAGAAAAGCAAACTGAGAACGGTGTCATCTTGAATGGACTGGTTTTGGAGGAAGTTCATTTAATTCAACAATTCAGTAAGCATTTATTAAGTTCCTACTACATACCAGGCACTATGCTAGATGCCAGGGATACAAAGACAAAAACAAAATAATCCTTATCCTCCAGAAGTTTATGTCTGATTGGGGGAAAGCAGCATTACACAAATAAGTAAATGTAAAATACAAAGCAACAGAAATAACTATTCACTGACTCTTTGATGATAAACTCAAGCAAGGCATCAAATAGGGAGATGTATGCTCACCAGATGTCTTCATTATTGTGATGGGCTAAAGGACATCCAGTGAGAAATTCAAGTTGAGGATTCTCTGTGGATAATAAGGCCTTTCAGATGCTCCTTTTTGAACATCTCATCATAGTGGTTGCATGAAGGCCTAGAACTTCTCAGGGTATCTTGGAAACAACCTTGTATGAGACTTGTCTGGCTATCCACATATGATAGACCAAATGGATGAAGAATGCCTATCACCCAGATTATAACAGGCATTTGAATGGGCAGGATTATCACAGGCAGAAATAGAAGAGATGATATTCCAGAAAGAATAAACAAGATGAGCAAAGAGTAATGAAGTCAGTGCATCTACTCACAGTGCAATAGAAAGAGACAAGCCCGGGAAAATAAATTGAGGTCATGTTATGAAGGTCTATTTACAGAGACTACAGAATTTGGAGGCAATGGGGGGTCATTATAGATGCAGAGCTTTGGAATGGCATAACATGCCAGTGTGACAACCTCCAGTCAAATCTGACTTCCCTGAGGAATATTTATTTGCAATAAATAAGAGCTTCATATGAAACAACATAACCAAAAATAAATGCCACTTAGCTCCTGCATCCCATAAAAGATAGCAAAAAAAAAAAATCACCTGAAGAAGGGATTGCTGCAGGTGTTGAGGACTCCTGGTATATTAAGGAAAGAAGGACCAAGGCTAGCGCAATGAGCCAAGTGCCTCAGGGGATTGACCTTAGATTCATACAAACTGATGGTTGGCTCCAGGGGATAGTGTCTGAAGTCATGGAACAAGGAAATTGTACAAGGAAATAGATGTGATTGGTGCACTTGGAGTCTAAGGCTGCCCTAGGAATTTATCCTAAAATTAGCAGAACTCTAAGTGGGTGATTGTATAAGGAAATTGAACAGGGGTTCTTAACCTGGGGTGTTTGAACTTAAAAAATATAATTATTTCAATATAATTAGTTTTTTTTTAATCCTATGAATTTTGTATTATACATTTAAAAGTACTGTTCTGAGGAGGGGGTCCATAGACTTTACCAGAGAACAAAATAAAGCCAGTGTGATCTGACTAGAGTTGCTTTAGGGGCCCAGTTCTAAAGCCCTGGACTTCTGGTAGGTGAATGCATAAGGAAATAGACAAGAGAAACTCAATCAGGATTGAGAGCAGCTGCATTGGGCAGGGTTTTGTCCCAACACATCATCCACCTCTTAGCCACAAGACTGGAGGTGCTGGGTCAGATCTGCCTGGCCCAAAGTAGGCTTCTACCCAAATACTGCAGGACATTGGTTTCTAGATTCCAGAGTGGATCTAGCCCTGAAGGAACCTCAATCCATTCTGAGACTAGTGGGAGATAGGGTCTGGTTCTATCCAAAAGTGATAAAGGAGTCATATTTTAGGCTTGGCGCAAAGTCCTAATCTATAAGCTGAAGATGTAGACATGAGCAAATATAAAAGAAAAGAAAAAACACAAAGCTTCTATGATGAAAAACTACTATGGATGAAAAGAATCCCAAGATAAAAATCTCAGAGGAAAGAAAATACTCTGCAGTAATCCTAATTAGAAGCTCACCAAAAGAATGGATTGAACACAGTGGATGTAAGAACTGAAGGAAAAGCTATAATGAGAGAAAAACAAAATGAGAACATTTGGAAAGAGAATAAACAGAAAAGGAGCCAAAAGTGGTCAATTTTAACAAGTACTTGACATCCTAAAAAGATAGAATGGAGAAAACAGAGCTCAATGATTCAATGAGGTAATAAGGATATTACAACAAATTCAAAAGACTAAAGTATTATAAGAACAAATTGGATATCTATTATCCAAAACAACTGATCAGGAAAATAGGATAGGAGAAATTATTAAAGAAGCATTGGTTTTCCTGAAAATAATGACCCAACTAAAACCTCTGGATGCCATATTTCAAGAAATCATGAAAGGAAATTTCTTAGAACCATTAGAGTAGTCAGAGGAAAAGTGAAAATAGCAAGGATTTATGTTACCTGCTGAAAGAAACCTCAAATTCAATACAATCATAAATGTCATAACCAAAATCCAGAAATTTTCATGTAAAAAACTTTTTTTTGCAAGTTTCCGTGAAGAGACCAAGAGATCAAAGAACCACAGTCAGGTTCATATAAGATAGTAGTTATTACCATAGAGGAAATCTTGGAATATACCATACCAAAAAGCAAAACAAATAGGACTTACAAACACACAAATTAATCTAGAAACAGATTTAAAATGAAAGAGAACTAAGTAGAGACAAGGAAAGAGAAGAGAATTTAAGGTTATAGAATTGATGAGACAAGAGTAACAAATAAAATCAATTTCAGCAATAGTGAATGGATAATAGGAGAGGAAAAAAACCAAGGTCTTGGCTGAATGAAGAAAGGACAAAGTATTTAGAACACCATATTTACACATAACTGGTATTGATCTGGATTCTTTTCTTGAATCACTTCTTTTTACTTTGTAAAGAGAAGAATGTAAATTTAAGAAAGAAAATGTTACAATAAGATAGGATGGGAGAAAAATACTCATAATGAGCATAATCATGAGTGTAAATGGGGCAAATTCACCCATAAAATGTGAGAATGGTGTGCGGGATTAGAGAAAGAAAATCCAACAACACATCATTCATACAGAATATATCCATATTCATACATAAATGTTAATATAAGATGAGGGGTTGGAGTAGAATCTATTGTGTTACAGCTGAGACCACAAAACAGGGTGATACACATGAAAATGGAATAATGAAAATAGATAAGATCAAAAGATATAAACAGAGAAACTATAATATGCCTACAAACATCATAGGTAATTAAGAAATTTCAATATTAAGTATATATGTCCTAAATGATAAAATCTCTAAATAGTTTTAAAAGTTAAATCAAACTACAGGGAAAAATAAAAACAAAATGATAATTTTGAGGGACCTCAATGTGCTCCTTTCAAACTTGGAGAAATCTAATAAAAAGATTGAAGAGCAGTTAAAGACTTGAATAGAATTTTAGAGAAGTTACGTAAGTAGATCTTTGATGATTACTGAATGGGAATTATGAAAAGTATACATATTTTTCAGTTTTGCAAACTATTTTTACCAAAAAAATCCTGTATGTACTAAGGCATAAAACACTGAAATAAAAAAAGCAGAGATATGCAGCAAATACTAGCCTAATGACAACAGAGTAAATCCAAGAACTAGCATTATATTGGAAGATAAAATTTAGAAACCTTTCCACGATGTAGGTCATCACTACTTTATTTAACGTACTTCTATAAACGCTAAGAGGCTCTAGCAGTGCCAGATGTGAAACTGTATCGTAGAGTAATAATCATTAAGATAATTTAGTATTGGTTAAAAATAGAATAGTTGATAAATGGAATAGATTAGGTAAAAACTAAATAGAAATGATCAAGTCTAGTAATAGAATGTTTAATTAATCCAGGGACACTAACAGGTTAAGGACTTCATGAAATTAATACATAAAAGAAGAGCTATTTTTAGAAAGATAACAAATATAGGCAATCCACTAGGTAACTTGAGTCCAAAAAGGAGGAAAACTAAATTTCCAATACTAAAAAACGAAAGGGAAAAATTAACAATAAATAGGAAAATTTTAAAATTGTTAGAAATCATTTTGTCCAATTATATCGTAACAAAACTGACAACTTAAAACTGAATCTGTATATTATAATAACACATCTGTATTAATAGAACAATAAATAAAGAATTGAAATAAGCATGTTCCAGAAAAAGAAATTGTCCAAGCTACAAATGAATTTACAAAGGGAAAAAAAGGCCTATATGAGTTTAAAAATGAATTCTATTAAGCAATTCAACAAAAAATTAACTTTAATACTAAAGTGCTTGCAAAATTAGAGAAAGAAGGAATCCTACCAAACTTTTATGAGAAAAATATTTTATTTCTATACAAATCAGAAAGAGATAAAGTGGGGTAAAAACTATAAAACAACATCTCTAATTTTGAAGCAAAATATTGAATAAATATTAGTGAAAAGACTTGTAGCAATATTATTTTAAGAGTATTCATTACTATCACATTGGATTACCCCATTAATTGCAGTGGTTCAATAGTAGTAAAATATACTAGTCTATATGTATATTATTAAATAATTGTATTAACATTCTACATTAATAATTAAAACAATGACAATCATCAAATTTGATAAGTGCAGTAAAGGCATTTACATGTATTTTTTTAAAAAACCCATGAATTGAAGGAATAAATGAACCTTTTCTTAATGTGATGGGTAATGCCTATCAAATCCAATAACTTAAAATTGTGGTATGTTAATATAAAAGGAATTTTACTGTGTCATAAGAAATGATGTATAGGATGGATTTAGAGAAATGTGGAAAGAAATGTATAAACTGATGCAGAGGGAAATGAACTGAAACAGAACAATTTATCATAAGACCACAATAGTCATGTGAAGGAAACACTATTGAAAGACTTCAGAACTCTGACCACAGCAGCATGACTGTGGTAGTCATAATCATGACTTCAAAGACTGAGGATGAAATATGTTCCCACCTTTTGGCAGAGAGGTGATGGATTAGGGGAATGGAATGAGGCACACATTCTCAGACATGACCAATGTGTTCATTTGTTCTGCTTGACTACATTTTTTACAAGGCAAGGCTTCTACTGGGGAAAGGGGTTAGTGGTTGAAAACAGATCTAAAAAACATCAATAAAACATTTTTAAATGAAAAAAGAAGTGCGCATGATTTTGTTACTATTTTTTAAAGCTTGATAGATTTCTTTAAAAAATACTAGAAACTTGAAATCTTTTTTTACAAACCTTTTTCCTTTTCTTTATCTCTTGAAGTGTTTCTTGATGATCACTAAGTTCACAATGAAAAAGAATTTTTCAAAAATATCTCCAAGTTCTCCTCCTACCTGTTTGTTCCTTCTTAGTTTACTTTGCTGGGTCTTCCAGTCTCTTCCGATTATATGTTATTTTTCATGGTGATCTCCTTGGCTCCTGTGGAGTCCATTTAGATAATTCTCAGGTTTCTTTATAAAACCCTGGCTTTTCTCCAGTTGTGCATATCCAACTGTCTGTTGAACACCTTGAGCCAGATATTCTGTAGGTTTCTTAAACTTAACATGTGATAAGCTGAATTCATTATCTTTTCCCCAAAACCCTTCTGTCTTCTTAACTTCTCTAATGAAGGCATCACCATTCTCTGGTCACTCAAGATCACAACCTAGGTATCATCCCCATTTCTTACTCTCACCTCTAATATCTTAGGCCTGTTCATTTTACCTTTGCAACATCTCTCCTTTATGTCTTCTGTCCTCTGTTAATGCTACCATTCTGGCACAGACCTTTATTATTTCATGGCTAGACTATTGGAATAACCTTCTGGTTCGTCTCTCCCAACCTTACCCGTGATTATCCTCCACTCAGTTATCAGTGATTTTCATATAGCAAGATCTGACTATGTCAATCCCTCTGCCTAGTCAATAAACTAAAGTGGCTCCGTATAACTTCCAGGATCAAATATAAAATCTTCTTTTTGGCTTTTAAATCTTTCATAACATGGCCCCTTCTTGCCTTTCCAGTCTTCCTCCCTTCCACATACTTTACAATCTAGGAAATGCTCAGAGCTGAATGTGCTATATAAATGTTAGCTATCATTGCTAATAAGCAATGACTTCCATTTCTGAAGTCAGAATTCACTCAATTTATTGCTTTCTTATAAACTGATATTATCAGACTGAGACTTGGAGGAAATGGATTTGAGGCCAAAACTTGGCACACCCTGGTTGTGTGACCCCAGGCACAGCATCTGACTTTGCTTCTCCATCTGTAAAATGAAGAGGTTAAAAGAAAAGGTCGGCTCTGAAGTCCTATGGTTGTTAATAGGACGTTGAATAGTATGGTTAACATGACAAGATGCTTTTAAGCTATCTACTGGGTTAGGGATTCATATTCTTTTCTCTGTCAATCTCTTTCTGGGTAAACAAAGGAAAGCCATATAAGCAAAATAGAAATGATAAATCTAGATCTCTAAATAAAGAATAACAAAGATCAAATTAATATTAATTTTTTTATTTAAACCAAATTCATAGGACACAGTAGTAAAGTCATAAAGACAATTTTCTTCTCATTAGGCTGGTAGCTGTAGTGTAGAGTTATACCTACTACATGTTACTGTGTCATTTTTCAGCTGTGTCTGCCTCTTTGTGTGACCCCATTTGGGGTTTTCTTAGCAAACGTAGTGAAGTGTTTTGTCATTTCCTTCTCCAGTTCATTTTGCAGATGAGGAAACTGAGGCAAACAGGGTTAAGTGACTCACCCAGGGTCGCACAGCTAGTAAGTGTCTGAGGCCAGATTTGAACTCAGGAAGATGAATCTTCCTGACTCCAGGTGTGGCACTCTCTGCACTCTGCCACCTAGCTACTCCCATACACACTATATAGGGACTGGTAACTATTCTCCACATTTGGATTCCTGATTCAACTCAATTCAGTAAATGTTTTCAAAGTGGCTAATGTCAGGTAAAAGTCAGCAAGTCATTAACTGTGAATAAAAAAACAAGGCACAGAATCCAAGGACTTGAATTCAAGTCCTATCACTCATACCCACAAATACACATGCGTATGTATATATATATATATATATATATATATATATATATATACATACATATATGTATGTATATATATATATATATACACAAGCATATATATGCATATGTGTGTACATGCATGCATAGAAAGAGCATATATGTTTATAATATATACATGTGTACACACATATTATATTTTTATATACATAGATTATATTAATAACTATATTCACACGTACATGTGTACACATAATGTGTATAATGTTATACACATATTTCTATATATATATATGAAGAGAGTTTGAGAAAGGAGACATAGAAAGAGAGAAAGAAAGGGAGAGAGAGCACATGCACATATATAGTCAGCAATAGGACCTGAATGTGTGTGCGTGTGTGTGTGTGTGTGTGTGTGTGTGTGTGTGTGGGCGCGTGCACAAAACCATGGACAGCTCTCAACCAAAGCAACTAAGGCTATAAACTAAAAATGAATTAGGAATAAACTTTGTTAGAGGGACCTTCCACACCAGGAGTTCTCACATCAGTTAAATCATGGATTAAAAAAATAGCACAAAGGACTGTGCTAGGTACTAGTTATAAAGAGACCGAAGCAGCGCCAGATTCTTGCTTTCTGATTGGGAGAGGTTCAATGCATATATTACTGAGTAAACACAAACTATTTACAAAAAATGCAGTGATTTCAGAACGGGAGGAGATCCTAAGAACTCAGGGACCCAGAGAGATCCCAC
>CM053771.1:380210206-380249436 GCA_028658325.1 Potorous gilbertii
ATTAGCAAGGACTTGGGCATAGATATTCACCTGGAAAGTTTTCTGAGAATGTTTTGTGTTGACCAGGCCAGCTGTATTGATTTATACTTAGACTTTAGGAAATGGGAAGCCTCACTTCCCGTGTCTCCCAAGCCTTTTTGGCCCTCACCTGTAAGGATCTTCCCAGAATTTAATCAATAGACATGCAACTCTACATTTATCTTGTCTGTCATTTTGTCATCTTTTCATTGTCACATCATAAACAAGCCTGGTGTGTCAGATAAATAACTTGTGTCTTGTTTCCCACTGAGGGGAAATCGCCCAGAGTTGGGACAAAGATGGAGGAAAGTTTAAAGAATTGTTTTAGGTCTTAGCAAATCCTGGCTTCCCAGTTTGTTTGTTTGTTATTAAAATGAAAGGTTTTTTTTTTTTCCTGTTAGTAACAGTAGCGTTTGAAGTCTCCAAAAGTTTTTGTGTTAGTGGACACCTTCTTACTGAAAGACAAGTCCCATTAGCACCATTCTCCTGGAGCTGCTGGACTAGTCACACATCTATTTTATTCTCCCTTCCCACTTTTCTTCCTCCCCACTTTCCCCCAGGATATTGGTAAAATCAGAGTCAGATTAATATGAAGGACGACTTTGGGGCATAAAAGAGGCCACACAACATCAATCTAAAGAGCAGGAAAGAGTAAAGGAAGCCCTAATTCATTCAACCTCTTGGTGATTTTGTCATTTTTTATCAGCTATGAGTAGGAGCGGCTAGATGGTGCAGTGGATAGAGTACCAGTGCAGGAGTCAGGAGGACTTGAGTTCAAATCTCACTTCAGACACTTGACACGCACTAGCTGTGTGACCTTGGACAAGTCACTTAACCCCAATTGCCTCATCCTGGGTCATCTCCAGTCATCCTCATGAATATCTGGTCACTAGATTCAGATGGCTCTGGAGGAGAAATGAGACTGGTGACCTGTACCACCCTCCCTCATTCAAAGACAAAGTCAAGTGCAAGTCATGTCATCATTTCTGATGGCATGGTCTTCTTCAGCAATGAAGGATGAACACACACACATCACCTATGAGTATAGTCCTACTCATTTAACCTCTATGAACCTTACCTTTATTCATTTGCCTAACTTGAGGACCCCTTCAGACTAATATCCTGTATTTCTCTTCTCTTTTGCTGCTAAATCTTTAGAAAGAGTAGTCTACACTCATTCTCTCCAATTCCTACCTGAACTTGCTGTTCAGTCATTGCTCAGTCCTGCCTGACTGTTCAGGATCCCATCCAGGCTTTTCTTGACAAAGATACTGGGGCAGTTTGCCACATCCTATTCCAGCTCATTTTCCAGATAAGGCAACTGAGACAAACAGCATTAACTGATTTATCCAGGGTCACATAGCTAGTAACTATATGAGACCAGATTTAAACTCAGGAAGATCAATCTTCCTGACTCTGTCACCCAGCTACCCTCCTACATGAGTAGAGGCAACTAGATGGTACAATGGATATAGAGCAATAGACTTGAAGTCCAGAAGACCTGAGGTCAAATTCTTCTCCACACGTATTAGCAGTGTGACTCTGGAAAACTCCCTAAAGATCTCTTGGTCTCAGTTTCCCTACTGATAAAATGGAGATAATATAGAACCTACTGCTCAAGTTGATGTGAGGATTGAATGGGAAAATATATGTCAAATTCTTCCCAAACCTTAATATGCTATGAAAGGGCATGGTGGAGCCAGGCCAAACAGTCTTATGAGAGCTGATTGTTCACTTTTCATTGTGAGCATTTATACCTCAGAAATAGGCAATCTTACAAATCAGGGCATGATTTACTGTTTTGTCAATTGTCTAGACTCAAAAAGATATTAATAATGCAGATGAAATTTTAAAAAAATATGTGTGTATACTTTCCCCGCCCCAAGATCCTGATTGTTCAGCATTTTACTAGCATACCCCCTGTATTGCTCTATAAATACTGTTTGAGCTCAGCAGGAGGGCAGTAGAAGTTTCATGGATTGAAGTCATGACTCAGTTGGAAGCCTGGTGACTGCAGGCCAAGAAGAACTTGCATTTATATAGCACTTAAAGGTTTTAAGAGTGCTTTTTATCCATTACCTCATTTGAGACTCACAACACTCATGGTGCTATGTAAATGTCAGCTGTTACTATTTCTTACCTTTCTCCTCATTCTTTAATCCAGTGTAATATGGCTTCCTTCTCTATCATTCTGAAATTGCTGTCTTCAAGGTTACAAATAAATGCCAAACCCGATGGCCCTTTTCCCCCTGTCCTCTTACTATTTGAGACTAGACTGAAAAAAATACTTCCTTGTGCAGAGAGCTAACTCAAGTCCATTGCCATCATCTGCAGTGAACCATACTTCTAAAACTCTCCAGTTGGGGAGGGGGGGAGCAAAAACTGACTGCATTGAAATGGGGGGTTATAGAAGTGATGGATCGACATTCGTGTAAGAGAGAAGTGGCCCAACCAAAAAAATCAGCCCTCTGTTTCCTGCTTTCATAGCACTTAGCTAGCTACTGGACCATTCTGCTTAATAGCTCCTTAATAGACTTCTATATATGATCCTTACTGCAGCATTTATGGTGAACTCGAAGAACTCTGTCACTCTCATGAATGGCCGCTTTAGCTGTAAGGAAGGTCTATCCAACCAGAACAACACAACACAACACAACAAACAAAAGGTTCTACTATAGGACAGCAGAGTTTTGGAACATGGGAAAGAAGATATAAGGATAGTATATTTAATACCAAATATTCTTCTATGACTAGCTCTTTACATGACGATTACCAAAAAAGGAAAGAGGCAGAATGGAGGAATCTAGGATTTATTATGAAACCCTTACTATATAGCAAGCGTTGCACTAAGCACTTTACAAATTTTGATTCTCAAAACAATCCTGGGAGGTAGATGCTATTATTGTGTGTGTGTGTGTGTGTGTGTGAGACTTTTCAGTTGTGTCCCACTCTTCATGACTCCATTTGGGGTTTTCTTGACAATGACCCTGGAGTGGTTGCAATTTCCTTTTCCAGCTCATTTGACACATGAGGAAACTGAGGCAAACGGGTTGAAGTGATTTGCCCAGGGTCACACAGCTAGCGAGTGTCAGATTAGAGCTCAGGTTTTCCTGAATCCAGGCCTGATGCTTTATCCATTGTACTACCTAGCTGCCACAGTTGAGGAAACGGAAACAGACCAAGATCAAATGATTTGCCTTCAGAATCACATCAACTGGTATCTAAGGACTGAATTTGAATTCAGGTCTTCTTGACTCCAGGCCCACTGCTCTGCCCACTGTGGCATTTAGATGACTCTAATATAAAGAGATTATTTGGGGGTTTTTTTGCCTTCACAAAAGCCTTAAGCAAAAATCAGGCTATCTGATCCAAAAGTCCTCTTCTGTTAACAGAATCAGTCAACAAGCATTTATCAAATGCTTGCTATATGCATGTACTGTGCTACAAAATAAAAGCAAAATCAAGGTCTGCCTTCAAGGAGATTCTATACTAATGGAATCAGAACGCACAATATAAATAAAAAGAAAAGGGAATGTATTGGATTTTTATTTGGACTCTACCTTCTAATAAACAATCATTCATCATCATAGCATTTACATAGCAATTTTTAGGTTTCTGATGTAGTTTACAAACATCATCGCATTTTATCCTCACAGTAACTCTGTGAAGCAGGTGATATTGTTAGCCTCATTTTACAGAAGAAGAAACTGAGGCAGAGTTTATGTGACTTACCCAGTGGCACACAGTTGGTATTTGAGGCTGGATTTGAAGACAGGTCCAGCACTCTATCCATCTACAAAACTGCCTTTATCTGGGACATGTAAAATTTAAACATGTAAAGTATTTCTTTCCCTTCCGGCTCTTACTGATTGTCCAACCGATAAGTCCAGGCCACACCCAAATGGTCATTATTTGGTCCCTGATTGACTCAGAGTGAATAGAAATAGGAATTGTTTCTGTTTTGGCCAAAAATCCCCAGGGTCTTCCTCTCCACCCTTTTTTGGGGGAGGGGGGAAACAAGGTTAAACTTTGCTTCAATTTTACCTACCTTTAATCACCGAAATGGATTTTGGCTTACTCAAAGTGAGACCTGCTAAAGACTTTAGCTTTAAAAGGTCAAGGTCTTCCACTGCACCTGCGGCCATCTTTTGATGTCTATCTGGCATCTGGACCCAGAAGGCTCCAGAAGAGAAAGTGAGGCTGGGGACTGCACAGTCCTCCCTCGCTTAAATCCAATTCATTTCCATGTCATGTCATCTCCTCTATGATGGTCCTCTTCAAGAAAAAAAGAGGAAATAATAAAAAGAAGTATTTAAATTATTACAGATTATTGCAGAATTTGGACTAGTTTTTCATTTTCCCCTGTATTGTAATATTTGTTTCAGATGCTTATGGAATAGGAAGCAATTACTGGGCTTCAGAAAGAAAATAAACCACAAAACACAACCTCTTTTGACATTTTATTCTTTCTTTTATACTTTTCTCTCCAAACATTATCTGATTTTCTTTTACTCCAATGATTTCCACAGCCCCAATGTTCTGAGACCGCCTGCCTTTAGGTTCTTGCAAGCCAAGGTCAGGTCATAGCTGGTGCCCAAAGCAGTACAGGATGGTCACCTTGACTATAGTCTGCAAGTCGCAGTGTGATTCTCATATTCCTAAGTGTTCTTTCTCCACTTGCTCATCAAAAAAAAGGAAGAAAACAGGCAAATAC
This sequence comes from Potorous gilbertii, assembly GCA_028658325.1. NCBI lineage: Eukaryota > Metazoa > Chordata > Mammalia > Diprotodontia > Potoroidae > Potorous > Potorous gilbertii. The sequence goes on from CM053771.1 coordinate 380,214,939, forward strand.
CCACAGTACTGACCAGAGCAGAACTCTGTCAGCTGTGTGCCCTGCTGTACATTTGCTTTGGTGGAAAAAAGAAGTCAGGGCACACTCTATGGCTGGAGTGTTAATTTCCATTACCAGTCCCCAGAGTTATGAGAATTATGTGGTCTCAGGCAAGTGAGAAGGAAGGACTGTACCTCCAAATTCAGGTCTAGTTTTTCATGGGGGAACTGATGGAGATTCCCCAGGGGCCATATCTGATCCATGTAGCAGAAGTTATGAAGATACAGGGAGGTTATTTTCCAATCTAGGTCAAGACAAGTTTGGAGGGTAGTCTGCATTTGCATAACAATGGATGGCTGTCTTCTTTTCATTTAAATATATTTTGACTGGCTGAAAAAGGGAGTCATACTGAATGAAAAGCTTTTGGCTGACCTTTTAACTCAGGTCTAAATGCAGAAGAGGAAGAGTCTTCAGAAAATCATCTAAATTAGTGAGGATAAATAAAGATGAGTGTGAAAATTTCAAAGGAAATTCTTTTAATGGGTCTATCAGAAAGATTTCTATTCATTCACTGGTTCATTTATTGAATAAATCTTTATTAGGGCCTGATGTGAATGTTCTGTAGAGAATTCATGGTCTGTAACTTCAACCATAGAGGCAAATATAATTAAAACCCTTAGGGAGCCATAAAAAAGCTGAGAGCATAGAAAATGCTGTTAGCATATGGGTGCCTGCTAAGGTTCATTAATGATGATGGTGGGGGTAGAGATTATGTTAGCTCACAATTATTAAAACATTAAGGTTTACAAAGCACTTCATGAATGTAACTTGGGCTTCCAAGCCTTTTGCTTGGAAATGTCACTGAGTCAGCAAAAAGTGACTCCTAATTGGTGGAGAAAGAGCTGGCAGATGCTGCATGCCTATGTAATAGACAAAGTTGGTGCAAGAGCTTTAGGGGGAGATGTATACAGTGACAGATTCTCTTTAGGACTGGCTCGAGAAAAGAGAGAAGAAAGTTGCAGATATGGAGAAGAGCTGGTTCCTTACCCTTCCTCATGTCCAACTTCCCTCCCCAGAGATTTCAGAGAGAGATTTTTCTCTTGGGAAAGCCTGGAACTTTCCTCTAAATTTGTCAAGATACATCAGTCTTAGCTGGAGAATTCAGTCACTCTTGTATATTTTCTCATGTATTCTATTCTGCAGAACTTTTCCCCATTTCTGTTTTATTTTTTGATTAGATAAATGGGTTTGCTAGCTACTTGGTACTGGTGATAATCTTTTGTGTTATCTGAATTTGGCCGATTTTGTTTCCTCCTTAAGAGTTAGCAATTAGGAAAGAGAATTTTGTTTTGGACTTATTGTACCCCTGTCACAGCAATATTTAGAGGAGCAGATAGCTATAATTGATAGAGTACTGCTCTCAGAGATTAAAGAGCCCTCAGCCAGGACCCTTTTCCTGCTTCAACAGAAATATTTTGGAGCTCTCTCTCAATTGTCAGTCACATTTAGATAACCCATGTGGATATACATGTTTCACATGGACACACACACACACACACACACACCCCTTCACTTTTCTTTGATCCTCACTACAACGTTGTGCAAAAGGTACTGTGCTCATACCTATTTTAAAGTTTAGGAGATTAGGTCTTTTAACTTAAGTTACGTGACTTGCCTTGGTCCTATGAGTAGTAAGGGTGAAAGACTGGAATTCAGACATAGGTTTTCCTACATCTGAGTCCAGAATTTTATCTGCAGCCTATAGACATCGAGAAAGATATGTCAATGCCAGGAATTTTCATGACTGGTAAACTGTTTAAGGACTAGTTTAGGAATTGAAGTGTAGTTAACACTTGTTTATTCATACTACCAACAGATAAAGATAAACCAAGAACTTCATTTTGGTTATTTTTTTGCCACGTCTTCTCTACCCATTATTCTACCAGAGCTTCTGATAAACAGTTTGAAATACTGTAGCATCATTGTCCTATAAGATTGGGAGAGGTCCTTGGGGAAACTGAGGCATAGAGAAATGGACTTCAGTTACACTCACTGGGTTAGTGGGAGAGGACTCTTGAACTGACATGCAAAGCATAGCCAATAATGTTTATCCATGTGGCAATCAACTTGAAATGGGAGAATAGGATATGAATGACTGTTCACCTGGACTAGGGCTAAGGTACAGAATGCTCAGCTTCTTTACTAAGTTGAATTATTTTCTGTGCTATAGAAGAACATGCAAATACTAGCAACACCTTTTGAATTTCAGCATGCTAGAGCAAAGTCCCAGCAGCCCTGCCCTAGTTATGACTCTGTTTAGAATTATAATATATTCTCTCTGCTAGGTGATAGTGACTCACATGAACAGATTCACTAGCTTTTTTTCCCACCTAAAACAATGTTGAGGGGTCATCACCCTCAAAGGAGCATCAGAATTCCTATGTGTTTTCTTGCTGAGCTTTTACCACTAGAAGTCAATGGAGGCATTTGACAGAAAGGCTCTCATGAGAAAGCCAGAAATGAAATATAAGCCCTGTGATTAGGAGGAAGAGGAAAAGAGATGGAAATGAGAAGAAGAAAGGAGGAAGAAGAAGAGGCGGAGGAGAAGGAAGAGGAGATGAAAGTATAGGGAAACAAAGAGGAGGGAAGAAAGAAGAGATAGTATTGGTGCCTAGTAACCTTCACAGTAAGATATACAGAATTCTGGAGTTTTTTTCTTAGCCTCAGACATGTTTAGCTGGGAGGTACTGATCAAATTGTATAATTCATCCATGCCAAAATTCCCTCATCTGAAAGACTATAATAACATTACAATTGCCAGGATGCTATGAGGAATGCATATCCATCCATCACATTGATAACCATGAATGGAGAAAAGTTTGCTAGGCAGAAAAAATGATAACATCTTAGATGAATAGAAGGGACTTGAAGAGACAAATTATTTTTATAAAGTAGAACGGAACGAGTTTTCCTCCCCTATGTTGGCAGGGGACATGAACTTGTATAAACATAGGCTTGCAGAGAGAGAACATTTTTATATGGGTTGGGTGGTAGTGATGAAGGCACCAGGGAGGAGTCACTCACTTGATCCCAATTTGCAGGCACTTTTCACACAATGCCCTCATGTAGCCCCATTTATTTGGGCCATGAAGGAGACTGAAAAGGTGGATGCCAGGGCTGACTGGCACTAAGCAAAATAGTGAGAGCCAAGATTTTCTCTGGCGTCCATTCACCTCTCCTTTGGTTCACCTCTTAGTGCCTCTCCAGACAGGCAGTCAGTGTCTCCATTCTGCCTCTGGCTCACAGAAGCCCCCTAAAATGCTGCCTCATTCTCTTGACTTCTTCCCTCTCTTTTCCCTGCCCCCCCAACATGTCAGTCATCCCTTAAGAACTCTCATTTGTTATAACCAGACAGTAACGATTAATCAAGTAACCTACAGTAAACGGCTGTGGGCTAGTTAATGTCGCGTTCTTAGAGAGCAAGGCTTTATTCAACCCAGTTAAAATGAGTTGAATGTCCTAAAGCAGCATTAACACTGAAAATTTTAGTCACTCTTGAGGGCTGATAAAACGAGGTGGAACATCTGGGCTTCTTCAAATTGTAGTCAGATGAATAATCAGCTCTTTACTATAATTTAAATACTACTTTATGATGCACAAGGTGTTTTCTTCACACTATTTTAATGCCGGAAAGAAGCTGGGAAGTGACAAGCATGATGGTGAATTAAATCTTTTCTCTGACCCTCACAACCTCTCAAACTCTCCAAAACAGAAATTATGTCATAGAGAAAAAGCAATTCCATCCATTTCTCTGGTGTAGGACATTAAGAATTCAAGAAAGGAAAAACTTCATGAATTAACACCTAACACACTCACGTAGCAGCCTCTCCCCAGTATCTACCACACTATTGGCAGAAAGGCTGCAAGAATCAACCTGAGCCATGGACTTGCTGCAGAATGCAGCCTGCCACCCCCTTCCAGTCCTCCTTTCCAGTGCCATGGAGATCCAAACTCCAAAATGAAGAAATTTCCTGACGTTCAGATTGCCAGCACTGACACAGAATTCTATGCTGCAACAAAGCTCTGAAGGACAAAGGGAGAACTGAGGGAACCAGTAGGATATTTGTCTGGGCTTCTAATGGTGCTCACTCCTACACTCTGACCCTTGTCTCCTCCCAGGGCTGTCAAACTCAGAATGGCAGAAATTTGCCCAGGCTGTGATAGCAATAGCATGGCAGTGCTCAGTACTACTTTCCTAGAGAACTGAGGAACAGGGAAGGGGCAGAATAGCATGTGGGAGGGGTTGTGCTGTAATCCACTAAGTCTGAGGAAGAAAGCCCAGCACTGAGCTGGGGCAAGTTCTGGAACCCTCAATTCCTTCAACAACCCCCCCCCAAAAAAAAACCTTGGCTAGAGCCCTAATTTCCTAGTGTGTGAGGAGGTTGAGATAGTTTGAAGGAAAATGTCATCAGAGTGATAAGGAAGTGTCAGGGCCAGTGAGGGAGCAATAGGGAAAAATGAGGTGGAAAGAATGGAATGGTCAGGTTTCAGGAGGAAGTAAAATCAATTAAATACATTGAACCTAAAGAGGTAAACCAACAGGAAAGACATCAATAGTGGAAGGAAGTATGACCTCCAGATCTAAGAAACAAGTTCAGGCATCTATGAATAAATCCTTCAAAACAAAAGAAAGAGGGCCCTGGAGATTTTGAGGAGAGAATAAACCCACAACACACAGGTCCTAAGTATTTTAAAAAGAGAAATGAGAGGGCAATTTATGAGATACACTGCAGAAAAATTTGGTAGAATAAGGAAAAAATTTGAATCTGAACTGGTGGGGAGGAGGAACCACAACAATGGTAAAAAGAGACAAAGAAAAGAAAGGACAAATGATTGGGAATGTAAAAACAACCTGGAAGAAGAGAAGGAAAAAGCAATAGAGTTAAAAGAAAATATGCTGGCCATACAAGCAAAAATATGGTGATCTCAGAGAAAGGATGGACAGGAATAATATAAAGATTATGGGACAAATCCAAAGAACCTGAGCCTCGTAATGCAAGAAATAACATAAGAAAATTGCATAGAACTTCTGAGAACAGAAACCAAAATGCCAATAGAAAGAATCCATAGATCACTTCCAGGAAAAAAACAAAACAAAACAAAAACAATGCATTGCAAATTCCAAGACACATAGTGGTTAAATCAAACAATTCCATTGAAAAACAACAAATTCTGCAAATGACCAAGAGAAAGCCCTCCAAAAACAAAGGAAATGAAATTTGAATGACACAAGACTATTCTACAACTCTTGGAAAAAACAGAAGTGATTGGAATAATGTGTTCCAAAGAGTAATGGACTTCCAGTTGAAGCCCAAGATGACCTTACCTGCAAATCTAGGCTTAACCATGAACAAAACCAAGATGGACATTCAAGAAGAAGCATTTGAAACATTCTTAGAATGAAAACCAGAGCTGAAGAGATCATTTGCTTCTCATATACTCCAGGGCAACAGAAATGAAGAAGGAAGGGAAAAGTGCAATAGCAAAGGACAGCAACTGTATCAGAGTCATAGCAGAGGATCCATGAAGAGATTTCTAAATGTACACAGGGAGACAGAGGTGAAGGCAAAAGTCAGGTGGAGGTAATGATGTAGAAATGTACCTGAGGCATTGTAGACTGAACCTTGTAATACCCCATCTACAGATAAATTGATGTTTTGTTTTTGTATTTTTGTGGGACTAAATTACAAAATGGTAGGGTGGAATGGCATGGAATGGAGAGTGGAAAAGGATAGAGGGGAGTGTGTCAAGTTGAGGACTAGCAAAGAAATAAAAATGATTCCCATGTTCTCTCAGGAAGAGGAGAGCCTTCAGAGGAGTAGAGGAAGAGGCAGGGGGAGAAATTGAAAAGGGTGGGGGAGCAGAAAGAAAATTCTGCATCTTGGTTTTGAGGAGCGCCACTGAACAAAGCTGCTCATGAGTGAAAAGAAATGTTTTGTGAAGGGAAGTGGAGACTTTGCACTAGTTGTTTTCAGGGATTTGGTATTTGGAGAAACCAATAATTCTATCATAGGAAGATGGAGAGTCAGAGCTCCTGGGGACAGCTGTCCCTAGAGAAATGGGAAGGCATGGATCTAGGGAGAAGATTTTGATACAAATGGTGACTTGGGGAAGGTAAATGTCAATGGTTAACTGTGTAATTGGGGACGTTGGGGGAATGGATTCCTGTCATGGGGCAATGTCCTCTCTATCACCAGCATTATTAGGATTTTTCTGGGAGTAAGGCACAATGGAAAAGGGGTTTGGGTGAGGGGGCAAGGTCCACAAGGCTGTGGCAGAAATTGATTAGAGAGGAAATCTCAGAATGGGCACTTGGAAGTTCTGATTCCCTGAGTAATGCAGATAATAAAGATTTAGAGTGACTAAATAAATATACGTTCAATGAACGAGAGAGTGAGAGTCGAGTAAAGAGAAAGAATGAATAGTGAAGAAAGTGAGGAAGGTAAATCCTCTCTGGAAAGAAGTGCTGAAAATGAAATTTTTAAAACTTATGAACAAGTTGAAGGAGAGGTAAGGAAGGGGGATTCTATTTGTCTGAGAGGGAAAAAAAAAGAAGGACATAGTTAAATAACCAGACAAAATCAGGGAAGGGAATTTTTAAAAAACAAACATAACTCTGAAGGAAAAGGAGTAACAAATGGGAGGAAGGTTGGGGCTCAGGGAAAAGAGACAATGGGAATGACATCTTTAAAAAGATTATGCTAAAGAAACTAAAGATAGATAGTACTCAGTTTATAGCAGAAGGGGTAAAAGATTGTGGTGTAAAAAAGAGAGACAAAGGGAAAAAATACAAATCTAATTCTTATAACTTTAAATGTGAATGGATTAAATAATCCAATAAAAATGAAAAAGTGACAGATGAATAGAAATACCAAATTCCCCAATGTGTTACTCACAAGAAACACATTTAAAGAATAGACATACACAACATAAAACTGAGGGACTAGGGAAAAAATTTACTATGCATCAAGTAAATCCAAAAAAGCGGGATTTGCAAGCATGCCATCTGCCAAAACAAACACTTCAAAAATAAGGATAAAAAAAATTGGTACCACATTTTTTGTCATTGTATAGATGGGAAAACTGAGGTTTAGAAAGGTTAAGTGACTGGGTAAGAGCCAGAGCTATAAATAGGGTATCTACACAACAGTGTAGAAAAAACAGTACTTAGAATCTAGTTAGCAAGAATACTTAGTTATTATAGTAAGGCTTCATTGAGGAGGCAAGGGACTATTCTGTTTGATACAGTATCAGATGTATTCAATGCACTAGTTGGTTATGCTAAACTTTTCTATTTTTAATATTTCTTATAAAAGGAGGGATATATTTAGAAATATGTCATGTAAAAATGAAAGATATCAATAAATTTTTTAAAAATGAAAATATCTGCTATATGTCTTCACATGTCAAAACAGGCAGGCTACTCCCCATCTTACCCAATCCCCAGAGGCAAAAGGTCATCACTATGGTTCTGCCTATGGTTTTCTGATTCTGAGTTTCATAGTCTTTCCACAGTTCAGTGATAGTTCTACTTATGGGGTATAAGGCTGCTCTATAGATCTAGTAAAGAGCAGAGAGAAAGAACTTTATGACCCCACTTTTTATAACGTACCTGGAGCAGGCATGGAGTACATTCCCTCTAGAGATGAAAATATGAAAACTTACCTCCAAGAAAATCTCATTTCAAAGATACTCTCTGAAGTCAGAGAAGGTATTCCTAAAGGGAGTTAGCAGAGCTTACTTTTGCCCAATGAAAGAGAGGAAATCTGAAGTGGACCTAAAAAGTTCCATCCCTCCCACAGAAGAGTTTATATGTTCTTGTTCTCAAAGAAGAGTTAGATAACATGATTCTGCCTTTAAGTTTTTATTCAAGAGCTCCAATGTTGCTACAGCATTTCCCACTAAATCTAATGGTGATGCTCCTCTATTTTCCTTTTTTTTAAAAGGGACTATCTTTAGTCTTTCTCTGCTCTTGTTACAGAGAAACCAGACTGGCCCCATCACCATCTGTAATCCTATAACAAGCACTTTTCAGCTTTAGTCTGCATTCCAAAGAGAAAAACAATTCTCACGGTGGTGAAGTCCAACGAAATCAGAATATGAACCCGCAGTTGATATATTTTCTTTTGACATACATAATTTTCATGAGATTGCTGCCTTGGAACTTAAAACACCAATATATTGTATCTGAACATTCTACCTTTACTGGAAGGGTCTGGCAGAGTCTGGAGGTAGAAAGAAACAAACCTGTCACCCACAGTGAAGAGTTTTGACACCTATGTCTGGGATGATGGATGCTTGGATTAGACTTGGCAGACATTAATACTCAGTTGCCTAATAGTCCTGCACTCAAAATGCTCCTATCACCAAATGTCCTCTTGGTTGTTTGAATGGTTAAGGATAGAAGAAAATTTTATCTACAAATAAAACAGTTTCTTCTTACCATCTATTTCTGCCTTTTGTATCCCCAACACTTAGCAGAGTACCTGGCACATAGTAAGCATTTTAATGAATGCTTATTGACTGACTGATTGATTCTGTCACTATGCAAACTATGCATCTCCAGTTCTAATTTCATTAAGCCCTAGAGCAAATAGTACACCCCATTCTGGGCACAGAGGATTATTTGCCAAGCTCCATGTTTGAGCATGAATCTTATGGATTGTAGGGCTCTGTTTTCTAGGAAGATATGTGAGATGGAAACTGGCAAATTGTGATTCTGCTGTGTCTGCTGAGGTTATATTGGATCTGTGATGTATGGGAAAGAGGTCTGGATGGCTGGCCAGACTTTCTGCAGTTTACATGCCAGGCGAGCCAGAACTGAGCACACTCCCATTCCAAACCTTTGTGGGGGTATGGAGTGGGGGGAAGGAGAAGCTGCTTTAATTAGGTAGCTTATAGAGTCTAAAGGATGGGTGATTTAAGGTTCCAGTGGTGGCAATTCATTTGTCATTTGACAGGTCAGGCATAGTCTGAGGACTTTTTCTTTTAACATAATAGTTTGTCTTCAGCTTTCTTTGAACCTCCAGTAGACTAAAGACCAGCCAAATATTTAGTGGTTTTGTGATTTTTTTTTTTTTTTTTTGGTATTCAAGTTAACTGCAGTTCTTCAGAAACCCATTTAGAATGTTGTTCCTTTTCCATATGGCATTTTGAAAGGGAACATGGAATTACAAATTAGGATTGTGACAAAAAGGATGCTCTTTAAACTATTTTGTACTTTCTAAACTTCATGCGGTCAGTTGATTTATATTGTGCCAGTAAAGAGAATGATATTTGACATTAGAGTTGTGATTTTTCACTTGGAGTCTATTGTCAGACTGAATACACACACAGAGTCCTTCAGTTTTCATGCTTTCATCTATTTTGACATTTTGATTAACTCTCTATAGAAATGAATTTGGAAGAGATTTATATGGATAAATAATAGAATTAATTCTCACATTAACAGCTTCAAAGAATGCTTACCATCAGTTTAAGTGCTGCTTCTACCCCACCCTACCCCCAGGGACTCTCTTCCTTTCCTGAGGCCCCCAGCAGCTGCAAAGGAGGCTTGGGCAGTAATTGTGTTCATGCTTCTGAGCATCTGACAGCACGTAACTGCCTAAGGCAGAGAGGTGGAACTGTGGATAGAAGGCTAGGCTAGGCTTGGAATCAGGAAGACCTCAATTCTAATTACCAGTTGTATGATCCTGAGAAAATCATTAAATCTCTGTCAGCCTCAGTTTCCTAATTTGTAAAAATTTGATGTAATAATAACATTTACTTTAAAGGGTTTTTGTGAGGATCAAAAGAGTAAAGATAAAAAAAAATACTTTGCCAACCTTAAGACAATGAATAAATGCTATCAATTATTGTTATTTAAAATTTCTTATCTGATTGTTGTACATTTTGTTTTTGTTTGTTTCATATCCATTTTAACCTACTCCTCCTCTTATCCAGCAAACCATACTTTGTTAACAAATATTGAAAAGAAAGAGGAAGAAGGCAATCTAGCTATCAACCATTCATTATCTTCTTCCTCTCACCCTGCCCATATCTACGGAAAAGAAGTTACAAAAAGCTTTTATCAAATAAACCCAGTCAAGAAAAACATTTGCACACTGATCATCTTCAAAAAAAATCTTACTCTTCGTATTAGTAACCCTGTTACAAAGTAGACAGGCTTCTTTATCACTCTGGAATCATGGTTGATCCTTTATTTCATCGGAGTTGGTAAGTCTTGCAGAACTGTTAGTTTTTACAATATTGATATTAAAGTACAAATTGTTTTTTTTCAGTCCTGCTCACTGAACTCTGCATCAGTTCATAGAAATTTTTCTATTTCTCTGAAACTATCATCTTTCTCATTTCTTACAGCATGATAACACATTCATGTACCATAGTGTGTTCAATCATTGTTCAGGTGATGCTCCCCACACCCTGTCCCAATCTCTAGCTTTTTTTCACAACAATAAAACATATTTTGGCAATATAGGACCTTTCCTTCTTTCTTAGGTCTCTGGAGTATTGGCTTAGCAGTGGTATAACTAGCCCAAAAGGCAAGTGTGGGTTAGTAATTATTTTGTGCATAATTCCAAATTGCTTTCCAGAGTGGTTGGGCTTATTTACAGCTCCACCAATAGTGCATCAATGTGCCTGTTTTTCTGAAGCATTTTCACACCTCTGTCTCACACATTCCTCATCTTTTCTTTCTTTTCTTTTCCTTTCTTTTTTCTTCCTTTTTCTTTTCTTTTCCTTCCTCTTCTTTGTTATCTTTCATGATATGACAGTCAATAGATTTACCTATTCTTTTCCCCCAAGTCAGAGTAAGTATGTAGTAAAGAAGATAGACAGTTCTCCTCCTGTACTGGTTCAGTTAGGGAGATGGTATGGCTGGGTGACAGAGTGACATACTTGGAATAAGGAAGACTTGAGTTTAAGTCCTGACTGTAAGAGAATCTACTGTTCGGCCATGAGTAAGTCACTAGACATCTCAATGTCCTAGACAGCAGTCTAAGGGTGTATTTTCCTTTTTGCAAGTAACCATGATGGTTGAACCTAGAAACAGGAAGACTCCTGTTAAAATCTTATCTCAGACACTCTAGCTGTGTAACCCTGAGCAAGTCACTTAACACTATTTGCCTCAGTTTCCTCATCTGTCAAATGAACTGGAGAAGGAAATGGTAAATCACTCCCCTATCTCTGACAAAGTAACCCCAAATGGGATCACGAAGAGCTGTACATGACTGAAATGACTTAACAACAACAGTGGTAATATTTGCAAAACTAAGCTCTGTTTTTTTTCCCTTTTTATATATAGACATAAACATACACTTATATAAATGTAGATGAATGGTTATTGGATAGTTCAGGTTAAATATAAAGGAAAAAAGTCAGTCAGAGATATCCTGTGGAGCTGACTTTTTATGTTAATGAAACAGATTCTTTTCCCAATGTTTGATCCATACTAGGCACACTGAAAAAAAGCTGCTTAAGGAATGCACATATGAAATGACTTTCTCTTCTTATCACTAGTACCTTGCATTTGGTAGGCACATGTTTTAATACTTTAGTTCTTGATGCAGATGAAAATTGTGTTTAGAGGAATAGCTTATTGTTCCCTTTTTTTGACATAAGATCAGACAATCATGACTTAGAACTGAAAGGTGTTTCAGAGGTCAGCTAATCCAAACTCATGTCCCATTAAGGGATTGGCCATCATCACACACTGAAGGGCAGCTAGGGGGCATAGTGGATTGCTTGCTTGGAATCATCTTCCTGAGTTCAAATCTGACCTCAGACATTTATCAGTTATATGACCCTAGGCAAGTCACTTCCCCCTGTTTGCTTGAGTTTCCTAGCATATAAAATGAGCTGGAGAAGTAAATGGCAAATCACTCCAGCATTGCTGCCAAGAAAACCCCAAATGGGGTCACAAAGAGTCAGACACAACTGAAAATGATGAACTGAACTACAGTAACACAGGTAGAATTCACAGAGTTAGTATTTGAACCCAGGCCCTTTGACTATAAAACCAGCATTGTTTTTCCCACCGTGTCACAGTCTCTCCTTCACATGACCTGGGATAGATCCTAGAATGCAAATAAGCTGATCCTGGATTACAGCCTGATTAATTGGCAATTTGATTAATTTGGTTGTCTACCTGAACAAAGGGAACACAGGCACAGTTCAAGCACAAAACCCCTAAGCATTTACTGGGTAAGTATAGCACAAGGTGTGCGGGGAACAGCAGAACCTGATCTACTGCTCTACAGATTGTGGGTTTGGGAAGTAGCTTATATGGTTTTACAGCAATATGGAGAGGCAGGAGAAAATAAGAGGAAAACAGAGTAACAGGAACCAGGATGTTTGTGTAAGTTCTGTCCATTGGAGGTTGACATGAACTAGTTTGGGCCAGCCCTGTGGTTGCTGGCACAGCAGAGGTATCCTAGGTTCACCCAGTGACCTTCACAAAGGTCACTGCGATGTCAAACTCAAGCAATACTCATTCTACCTCCTGACTGGCTGATTTTGGTTCCCAGGTTATTTCAGCCTCTCCTGGATAATAAAGAAGCTCCAGCAAATCAGGGTGATCAGTAAACTCATTATCCATTCCATTTCTACAAGCCCATCTAGATAACTGTATTACTGCGACCCTTACCTCTCTCTGCCCTTTGCACCCTTGACCTTGTTCCTAACCAGTTCAGCTATGGGTATTCCTCCAATACTCTAATGCCTTCCCTTCATGTTCATTCCCTCCCAGACCCCTTCCCAGTTGTTCTTCTGGCACTCCAGACTTGGGGACCTTTAACCTCACCCTCCCTCAGCTTTTCAACTTCATAACTTCCTTTTTGTGTGTTGTGTTCCTTTATAAGAATGAATTCCTTGAGGGCAGGGACTGTCTCTTTTTGCTTGTATTTGTATTCCTAGTGCTTAGCCTAGTGCCTGACACATAGTAAGTCCTTTAAAAATACATGTTGTTTGACTGCCTGGGAAGAAAAGGGAATAGAGCTCTACATAGCACCTACATGCTATCTTGGTACCTACATGTATAGAGCAAGACAAGAATGATCCAGTAAATAAGACTGAGAAGGAGCCATCAGACTAATAGGATGAGAAGATCCATGATCTCACATCGTCTCAAAAACACAGGGAAGAAAAAGTACCCAGGAGGAGAAGATGGTCAACTGTGTCAGACACTACAGGCAGGTCAAGAAAGACAAGGTCTGAGTAAAGATCAACAGTTGAGAAATTGCCAATAACCATAAAAGGGAACAGTTTCAATTAAATACTGAGGTCAGAAGCCTGGGTGTAAGAGGCTGAGAAGAGAGCAGGATGTGATTAAGTGGAGGAAAGAGTAGATAACTTTCTAAGAATTTGGATGTGAAAGGTAGGAAAGATACAGGCAAAAAATTCAGGCAATGGATGAGACAAATGAAGTTATTTGGGTTTTTTTCTTCAGGATTGGAGGAGACTTGGGCTCATTTGTAAGCAGCAGTAGATAAAATGAGATGGATCATTAGGGGGAAAAACAACAACCACTGAGGTCTAGTCTCATGGATTTAACTCCTTAAAGAAACAGGAGAGAATGAGACAGTCTCTTCCTCTAAGTCTAGAGAAAATCATAGAATGGAATATTGAGAGAATTGAAGGTAAAATTTGGGGAGGAGAGTTCATTCAGCAATGTTCTCAGGGAAATCTGAGAAGAAATATCGAAAGGTGGTGTGGGTATATTAAGGAGAGAAAAAAAGCCTGTGCCCATGCCCAAAATGGTGGCCCCCAGAAGATACTCAGCAATGGAAAAAGGGGACCTGCATAGTAGAAGGCAGTTCCAGGGTAAGAAGGCAGCTAAGTCATGGTGCCAAAATTTGGGCAATCAGAAACACAGCCATAAGGGAAATGGCCTCAACAATCTCTTTCTGGGTGGACTCATCAATTTTCATGTATTCAGTGAACATTTCTATATAGTTGACTTCTAAATCTTGATATTTATCACACCTCTATTTCTCGAGTTGTAGTCCTGCTTCTTCACCTATCTACTGGCCATCTCAACTCTGATGTACCCTGGTATTTCGAGTTCAAGATATAGAATGCATTCTATTCCCTTAAAACCTAAACCCTTTCAAGCATCATTATTTCTGTTGAGGATGTCACCATCCTTCTAGTCCCCCATGCTCATCTTTACCTTTTACTAAAAATCTTCAGTTCCTTCTGCTGAGAACATGACTTGATCATGAGACCCAGCCTCCTCCAGCAATACGGACAGGGGACATCTGAGCGTCTCCACCCAGACCTCTCTGGTTAGTTTTCTCCTTCATGAGCTGGGTCATCCTCAATTCCAATGGAGGGGCACAAGGACAGGGCTGTTCTTGGCGCAAGAACACATCCAGACTGGATTCTGTTTATATTGCCCTCTCCCCCCACCCACCCGCCCCCTCTTCCAATCCTGGTTGGGTAGAATCTGGCACAAGATTGAAGGGCATGTTTCCTAAGGATTAGGGATAATCTTATCAATCAGCTATATCCTTCACAGATTGACTGACTGATTTACAGGACTGATCCCTAAATGGGGAAATAAGAAAAAGCCTTTGTCCTAATTTAGTAATTGATTGTTAATATCATAGCAAAGTACTAATTTCTCTTGTAACTCTACAACATTTTTCATATTTATAACCTTCTCTTCAGTTGATCACCAGCCTAAACCAGACCTTTATCACTTCTCACAAGGACTGTTGTTAATAGCTTCCTAATCAATCTCCTTGACTGCAGTCTTTCTCCTCACTAATCCATCCTCACAGGACCACTGGACTGATATTCCTAAAGCCCAAGTCCAACCATTTCTCATCCTTGCTCATGAACACTTCAGTTACTCCTTGTTGCTAGGATAATTTATTTCTCTTTGACATTTAAAGAGCTTCAGCAAGTGATTCCAACCTATCTTTCCAGGCTGATTTCACATTGCTCTCCCTCATGCACTTTCCCCCTATTAAAGACACTCCATCTTCTACCTCGGAACCTTTGCAAAGTCTGTCCCTATGGCAGGAGCAGCACCTGTCTTATGTAAAATTCAATAATTTACCCTAAAGGGTAAAGAGGCATGGAGGCCATTTCCAGGATTATCTTTAGTTTGGCTTCCTTGTTACCTGAGATGCATAAGGCCCATCCTATAAGGAGTTGGTGTCACAAATTTTAGCTGAATTCCTAATGCTGTGAGGGTGCACCTTTCTTACCTTATGTGTCAGGTTACTGTGGGAATATAGTTATTTCATCTAATTATTCTCTTTTAATCTCAGGAATATCCTTTCATCCTTGATCGCTAGTAAAGTCACTCATTGCATTTTATGGTCCATGAGGACCTCACTGAATTTTAAATAGTCTGAATCCCTGGACTTACATATTAGGCCTGACCCAGAACTGCAATTCTCTTTCTCCTCACATTTGCCCAGTAACTTTTAAGGCTCACCTTAAGTGGCCCTAAGTGAGACTTTTCCTAATCTGTGCAGTTGCTAATATTCTTCCCTTGCCCTTTGTAATTAGTTTATATTTATCTTATCTATATTCTCTATTCCATAGCTGTACACTTACTGCTTCCCTCCAGCAGAATGAAATCAGTCCTTTGAGGTGGGAACTGATTCATTTTTGTCTTTCTGTCCTCAGCATCTTCCATCATGCTTGGCACATAGTAGCTACCTGATAAATGCTTGTTGAACTCAATCAAATTAAGTTCTCTTAATTTATAGAAAACAGTGGCACCTAGGTGTCACGGTGAATAGAGAGCTAGACTTGTGTAGTCAAGGCGTCCTGAGTTTCAGAGTGACCTTAAGCACAAGCTACTTGATGCTGGTCAAGTCAGCCCTCTCTATCTGCCCTTGTTTCTAAGCTCATGCAAAACAGCAGCTTTATTAAAGTCATTGCCTTCTTTTTATGGTTTACAATGTGTACATGAGGATTTTCTAAGTTTTTCAATGGAATAAAGAGACAATTTGGAATAATACTGTAGAGCATTTGTATTGAGATGATAAGAGTACCTACCTCCCAGAACTGTTGTAAGGACAAAATAATATTTGTAAAACCCTTACAAACCTTAAAGTGCTCTGTAATGTATCATCATTATTCAATAATAAACCATCCTGGACTTCCTGTCAATGTTTCCCAGGTGTCCAATAGTTATTGAACATAGAGACTGAACATGAGTTGGCTCTTACCTAAATTAGGAGGGCAAGGGGCAGTCCTGTCCTGTATGCTGTGTACAAATGAAAACGTGATGCCCACTTGGAAAAATGTTGACACGATTCTATTGACCTGTGTTAGGGGTGAGTTTGGTGTTAGAGTCGATTTCCATTTGATTCCAGACTCTTTGGGACCAATTCTTTGGTTAAGAGAGAGAGAAAGGTTTTGGAAGCTGCAAGCGGGTAAGAGAAGCTGGCACTTTGATATGTCCCTGATTTCCTTCTTAGACGTAAACAGCAGCATGGTGCCTGGATAAATATCTCCCTAGAGATTTTGGAAGAATTAAAACTTGGGTGAGATCAGGGTCTCTTTTCATTCAGGCCTGCATTATTTTTGTTTCCTAAGAGGAGCTCTTAATTACTGTGTATTTTTCGGCATATTCTAATGTGCATAGTTTTTTCAATTTCTCTCGGCTATTTCTTTAGATAACATGAATTTACTCATTATTCACTATTTTGATGTTTTGGTTTTTTTTATAAACAGAATTGGTGGGAAGGGGATAGACCAAGCAAGGTTACAAAGCTTGAGGCTTCCCTTGCCCCACATGAGTGGTTAGGGAAACAGCTTTTATTTTGAGTCCTTAAACTTGTACCTGGAAGATCAATATGGCTCTGATCTGATAATCCTCAGAGAGACTGGAAGAAAGCACACCCAGCCATGGCTCTTCTCCTGATCCTCTCATAATAGGGGTTGAAGTATCCTGAAAAGTGAGCAATCATCCAGAGATAACCCGCGTGGGCATAGATGTTTTACACGGGCATACACACCTTACTTAAAGATAAATTCATACAAGCTTGTTCTTCTTTTATACTATCCCTTACAAGGCAGTTGTACATGGGTTCCAAGGGTAACAAACAGCCGACAAACATCTCCTCTAAATACCTAAACTTCCAGTCCTTGGCACAGAAAAGATTTCATCTTGTTTTATCTCCCAGATGCCACAGACTAAAGGAATTCAGGCTCCTTGTCTCCCCACCTTCCTGTTTCATTGCCAGACATCTGCGTCTTGAGTTACTCCAAGTTATCTTCACCTTTTGCTGCCAAATGTATTTCCTCTGTCTTCTGTTTCCTCCTCCACCTCTTCCTCCTCTTTCTCCATTTCCTCCTCCACCTTATTCTCTTTCTCCCTCCTCTCTGTTTCTTTCAGAAAAGAACTGGGGGTAGTTTTCTTTATAGCATATGTAGTCACATAAAACATACATTTTCAGTTTGGCTCTGGTGTGTTAACAAGTTGATCAAGACCATCTGTGCATGCATATCCAATATCCTCCTGCCCACCTCGTGCCCCAAATCTAATTCTTTCTATGTAATTTAACAGGGTCTCTGTGATATAAAGCCTTTAATAATTTTAAAATAAAATTGCCTTAATGCATAGCAATTGCTAAATGCAATACGGAAATACTGACTTCTCTTGCCAACAATAGACTCCAATCTGTGGCCGCCTTGTATGACTTACAAATCTCTATGTGATACAAACCACGTAAGATGTGTTTCATGAAAGCCACTCCCTTGGGAACCCTAATAACTAGAATCGCACTCAATTCCATTGGGAGGGAGCATTGCAAATTATTAGCTAATTAATTACACAGGTCAGGACCACAAGCTAGGTCTCTGATGGCTCATTTCCCCCGACTCTTTCTTTGCTGATATCTGCTGTGCTATACCTCCTCCTTTCCCCTGTTACCTGATTTCCAGCTGTTCACTTCTCCTCAACAGAAAACCCTGAAGGTTAAATTCTATTGACAGAAGGAAATCCAGCTTGAAAATAACTCCCTTTAGGACATTCCTATAATATAAAATACAATGATACAGATCACTTTATATGGATACTCATTATAATTGATTTCTGGATTCACAAATTCCTTGAAGGACTTACGAATTTTCTAGTGGATTTGGGATTATTACAAAACTCTTGCCAGCATAGTATGAAATCCCAAGAGTTTTCAGGTGAATCTCTCAGGTAGTTTGGTTCAATTACATCCAAAGGTTCTGTCAGAATATTTGGGCAAGTACCTGGAGATTTCTAGATGACTAGATTCACTTCTTTTCCCCATTCTCTGCTCTAAATTTGGATTTCCTTGACATTTATTATTGTGCAAAATTGGAGTTCTTTGGGTTTTTCACCAAGGTAAATCCATCATATTTGTTTTCTACCTATAGCAAAGGAATGTTCTGAGGACAAGAAATTAACTCTCCTTCTCTTCTCCTCCCACCACATATACACAAACACATACATGTATATATATGTTTATATATATTTATATATATATTTATGTTTATGTGTATATCTATATCTATCTATACTCATACACATACACACACACCTCCATACACACAATCCATCCTGAATTCTGCATTATGTTCATCAAATAAAGAGGTTTGAATAAAACAAGAAAATTGCCTGCAGTGTAAACTTCTGTCTGGAAATGAATACACTCTGTACCTTGGCAAAGTTTTCCACATCTTTGGTTCATATAAACAAATATGAGTTTCTGGGATCAAGACAGGATTGATGATATAATGGTAACGCTTAGAGACTCTATTATGTTAATGCTGAGCATGCCTTTGTATTGAGCAGTTCTCACACCGTTTCTGGAGACTGATATTCACTTTGAAGAAGAAATTGTGTCAGGAAATTAAGTGATTCACCTAATTCTCCTTGGTAAGTTAGGGGTAGAGATTTCATAGTCTAAATGGAATTAATAAAACAAATGATAAAGGAGAAGCAATAAAAGGTTCCAGAAGGATATTCTAAAGACCAGATATTTCTCCTTCCAAACATCCTGACTACACATCCCAGATCAAAAGTCTAACAGGTATGTGAAAGAGGACTCAGATTTATCCCACATGGCCCCAGAAGTCCTGTCCTGACAGGGTCTAGTGGATAAAAAGCAGGCAGGATTGCAGTTTAAATAGTTCCCCAGTGATTTGAAAAACACAGAAATGAGCTGAATTACTGGCTAAGGTGATGAGCTCCAAATCACTGTAGCTGTTTAGGCAGAGATTGATTGACTAATTCTCAGGATATTGATGATTCCCATGCTTCAGACAGAGACTGGATGGCCTTTAAGGTCCCTCCCATCTCTAAGATTCTATATGAACTTGGAATGTATCAGAAACCAATCCTTTAAAAAAAATTAATGAGTCATTTTCTGCTTTGTAACTCCAGTGGGAACTCAGCACTGGTCATAGCTAATCTCTAACTACCATGTCATAATATACTTCTCCAGTGTTGGATCACTTTTTCTGCTTTACTGAATTGTTCACTACAAAATCCTGTTTGGGGCATTCAAACTCCTTTCTGACCTACCCCTCTATGTGCCTTGGCACTATTCTCACACCTTCATCTCCACCATGTACTCTTTGATCCAGTGACTTTGGGCTCCTCAATGGTCCTTCAACAAGATATTCTATTTCTCCTCTTGAGACCTCTGTTCTGGCTCTTCTCATGCCTGGAATGCTCTCCCTCCTCATCTCTGACTACTGGCTTCCCTGGCTTCCTTCAAGTCCCAGCTAAAATCCTGTCTTCTACAGGAAGTCTTTTCTAATTTTTTCCTATTTATCCTGTATATAACTTATTTGTACGTATCTGTTCATAGTCTTCCTCATTAGATTGTGAGTCCTTTGAAGGCAGGGATTATCTTTTGTATCCCCAGCATTTAGGACACTTTCTGGCACATAGTAAGTGCTTAGGAAATGTTTATTGATTGACCATTAGCATTAGAGCTGCTAGATGGTTCAGTAGATAGTGTTTTAGCCCTGGAATCAATAAGACTCATATTCCTGAGTTCAAATTCAGCCTCAGACACTTACTAGCTATGTGACCATGGGGCAACTCATCTAACTTGTTTGCCTCAGTTTCCTCATCTGTAAAATGAGAAGGAGAAGAAAATGGCAAACCACTCTAGTGTCTTTGCCAAGAAAATCCCAAATATGGTCATGAAGAGTTGAAAATGACTGAGCAACAACAGTCCGTAGAGTTCCAAAACTGGTTATATGATTCTTTGAGAAAGATGCTGTCCAAAAGGTTAAAATGACCTAGAAAACCTTTTGAAGTAGTAACTAAAATCAATCAATAGAATAATTAGCACTATTTAAAGAAGGTTAATGGCAGAACATTTTTTCCAAAGGAAAAAAGCAAATTATTAAGTAGGTCTTTTGTAAGACATTCCAAACAGTAAGGTCAGTCTAGTAGTGGCATTTATCCTTGGATATCACTGAGGTATTCAAGTCATAATTGGCTGTAGTATTTGGGAAAATATGGGGTAAGAAAACTTGGCTCTTGTGCTGGAATGGAAGGAAAAATGATCTCAGCCCCCCAAAGTTCCCTTCCAAAGTCCAGCTCTGTTGCGGGAAGTTACAGTTAAGAGTTTCCAGTAAAACAGGATAAGAGAAGACTTCGGAACCTGAAAGTCACAGGTTAAGGAAAATGACTTCATTTTGTTTGTTTGTTTGTCTTAGTAAGACTTTGGAATGGAATTAGTCTTGGAGGATTGAGCAGCCACTTAATCTCCCTGAGTCATAAGAAGGCATGATGTCATGTCTAAGCATTAGGTTGGAGTTTCTATGATTACACACATTGTCCAACACAGTTGCAATAAAAGCAACTAACTACCATGTCCAAAACTTCAGTATTTTGTTCATTTTTGGCATAATATCCTTTTATTTCCATTTTTTGTTTTCCAATTCTTTCTTTCTGTGACAGATAGCAGAAGAATGGTTATAGTTGATCAATGAGCATTGGCAGAATTTTTCCTGTGTAACCAATGTTATTCTGCTCACTGGGGAAGGTGATACAAAAAACAGCATGAGGCAAGATCCTTGCCCTCAAGGAGTTGATTATCTAATTAAGGAGAAAAAAAAGCTAATTCCTAGAAGAGGAAAAAAAAAAAACTAGCAAAACATGCAAGTACCAATTCGTTTGAGAAGTACTCCACATTTAAAACAAGTTCAAAGAAGGGAGAGCTCTGTAAGGGTTGGAGTGGTCTATGAAGGCTCTTAAAGGGAAGTGGCTTTTGAGTTTATCCTTGAGAATAAGAAGATTTTAGAAGGGATGACTTTTTCCAGGAGAGGGCAGCTTGAGCAGAGACACAAAGGAGAATGACTGTTGTAGGACAGTGATTCTGGGAAAGTGATGTATGTGAGACGCAGGATATTCAAAACCGTTAGACTATTGAACAGAGAGAAAAAGAACTCAGCATATTCTCTTTCGAATTAAAGTGCTCTTCTATTTATTGGATGCCTTGGGGACTGTGTGGGGCGAATACTGCGTATAATAACAGATTCAACTGAGTTGTTGATACCTGAAGTGCCTTCTTTTTTATTTATTTTATTTTTTGATAAGAGCTCACCAGGTAGAGGAGATGAAAAGAGGGATGTATTGGGGAATGAAGGTTCTGGGAAAACAAATTATTGAAATTTTAAAAGATTTTAAAGAGTTAACATGTTTTAAAACTACTACTTTCTATTACCATAGTAACAACTCATTCAAATAATTCAAGCAACATTTTGAGACCTTTATCTAGGAAAAGAAATGGAGGTAAGTCATTCATCATATGTACATCAAAGATCTGCTATGGTTATTCTTACTGCACATCTTGTTGATACATTGATGGTAAAATAACAAAAATAGTAATAGCATTTATGTAGATCTTTAAGATTTGCAAAGCATTTTACAAATGTTATCTCACTTGAGTCTCAGAATAACCCTAGGAGGTAGGTGTTATCATCTCCATTTTATAGACGAGCAAATGGAGCCAGAGAGTGGTTAAGTGACTTAGAACCACTCAGGCAACTAGGAAGTATCTGAGGCCAGATTTGAATTGAGGTCTTCCCAGCTCCACGCACAGCATTCTATCTATTCCACCACTTAGTTGCCTCCATGTGAAGCTTGGCTTTGGATTCCCACACAAATAGAGAGTATTGTAATTTCTATGTAGAATTTGCCAGTTTCTTTATTTTCTTAAAGGTATGGAATTGCCTTTTAAAAGTTAGCTTTTATGGTATCACTGAAAGCAAAGGAGATTTAAATGAAGGTGCAAGATGAATATAAAACATCAGAATCCTGGCTGAACAGCCAAGGATGAAATGGGAATTGTGGCTGTGATGTTAGCACAACATGCCACTGGATAATTCATGCTGTTTCAGATAATTATGGAAAATCATGCCAAAAGGGACCTCCGGGTCACCTGGAGTACATAGCCAAGTTGAGAACAGGCAGATTGGGTTGAAAGCTTTTCGTCACTCAATTAGGAGGTCTCCTCCAATGCTCCTCTTTCCCTTGTGCAAAAAAGGTGAATCTTTAATAGAGTGATGTGCTTTCCAGTCTGCATAGTATCCATGCCTTTGCCCTTTTTATTTGAATATTATGCACACATAATTTGAATGTATCCAGAAAGTTCAGACCTATTTGGTATCCAGAAAGCTGTCTAAAGATTAAGAGCCTCACATGATTGATATACCCATACTATGGATTCATGCTCATTCCTGGAGGGGCAGTGAGAATGAAAGGTCAGAGTAACAGCATCCATGACAGATAATGTCTTAGGACATTATTTTTTTTTCTTCATATTAATAGGATTTGGTGACTCTTCAGTGACTGGAACATTCTTCTAGCTTCTGGCTTGTAACTGAGTGAGAGTCCTGATAAAGGTGATTGGCTTCCTCTATCCTGATTTGTGGGGAAAGGTGGATGTCTCCATGGTTGTTGTTACAAGACTTGTTGAGACAGAAATGCCTTTTCTTTCAAGTTTTGAGATTCACTAGTCAATCTATTTTGTTGGTGCTTTGTGGCATCATGTAGCAACATGTGACCTTAGCCTCTTAAAGACTGTGCCAGGGCAGGTCAAGCTTGGACATGTCCTACCAAGCAGGAAACCAGTTTAATAGGAGTCTATTGATAGATTATGTGGGATGTATAGGGAGACACAGCTTTTCTGCCCTTCAGGGTAGCTAGACAGATAAACAGACAGACAATAAACAGATGGATTGATGGCCAGATTGATGAACGGACAGACAGACATAAGGAAGAAGAAAAAAACCTATTCTCCATTCCATATTTCCTACTACCTTATTCCTCCTCAACCCATTCTACATCTACCCCTCCACTACACCACCACCATTCTCCTGTGTTCTATAGATAACAAAAATGCTTTCATCTTAAATCTTTTCCTTTTCCATAGTCATATTCTGGCTCTCTCTGACACCTGGCTTCCACCTGATGACTCAGCTTCCCTGGCTATACTTTCCACCACTGGGTGTACTTTTACTCATTATCCCTGAATTATTTGTGGAGGTGGGAGAGTTGGATTACTCCTTGTCCCCCTTTCCTACCTCCCACCACCCCACTGTCCTTTTCAGGCTCCCTCTATGATAATCACTTGGTAGCCTCTCTTCCTTTAGGGTTTACACAGTTTCTATTTACCACCAAATCAAAATTCAAGTAGATATTGTCTACCAACATCCATCAGGGAAGCTAGGTGGCATAGTGGACAGAATGCTGAGCCTGGAGTCAGGAAGATTCATTTTTTCGAGTTCAAATCTGGCCTCAGACCCTTATTGACGGTGTGATCCTGGGCAAGTCACTTAGCCCTGTTTGCCTCAGTTTCCTTATCTGTCAAATGACCTGGAGAAGGAAATGGTGAACCACTCCAGTATCTTTGCCAAATGGAAAACCCCAAATGGAGTCAAAGAGTTGGATGTGACTGAAAATGACTGAAAAATAACCAAAACGACATCTAGGGCAACCTCTTTTACTTGATACTTTCTTTTCCCTAGATTTTCATGACACTGTTCTCTTCTGGTTCTCCAGCATATCTGAATGCCACTTCTCAATCTCCTTTACTGCTCTTTGATCCAGATCATACCTGTTAGTCATGGGTGTCCAACAGTGATTTTGTGGGGCTCTCTTCTCTTCTTCCTATATGGTATTTCATCTGGTGATCTTACTAGCTTCCAGTCATCATCATGTGCAAATGATTGTCCCATTGATTTGTCCTTATCTAACCTCTTTCCTGAACTACAGTTTTTCATCTCAAATACCTGTTGGATATTTCTAAATGAATGTCCAAAAGGCTTCTTGAACTCAATTTGTCCAAAACTGAACTCACTATCTTTTCTGCCAATCTTCATTTCCTCAACTGTCTTATTGCTGTTGAAGATACTACCATCTTCCAAGCCAACCTAGATTTCATCCTTGACTCCCTTGCCCACCTTGTCCAATCTGTTGCCAAGGTCTGTCAATTTCACCTTTGCAACATCTCTCTAATATACTCCCTTCTCTCCTCTAATTGCCACCACTGTTCTAGGCTCTCATCATTTCATGCCTAGACTATTGAAATAGTTTGCTGATGGGTCTCCCTGCCTCAGTTCTTTCCCCACTCTGGTCCAGCCATCAGCTATCAAATCGACCTCCCTAAAATGTAGGTCTGTTCAAATCACTGTTCCACGCATTCCCCCTCCCCATGCACACATCTGATAAACTGCAATGGCTCTCAATCACCTTCAGGATCAAATATAAAACCTAAATTCCTCTAAATAGGTGATATCTGTTATCAGATACCATTTTATTAGTGTTATTGAAATATGATTGTGCAAAATAACTTCTAATTACAAAAAAGTTCCTCTTAAAATTTGTTTATCTTTGTTGTGAATTTTCCTGTTTCTTTTTGATTATGGCATCTTGATTTTCCCTTTTTAAAAAATTAAATTGACTGATTTGATTAGTTGTCTATTGTATTAGTTTTTTTAAAACTTGTTTCTTGCTTTTTATCATTTCCACAGAGTTTTTTGTTTCTTTATGTCATTTTCAGAATTTTTGTGTGTGTTTAGTTGTTGTTTTCTTTGTTGTTTTCTTGCTCTTGCATGTCCAATGTGTTGGTTTTTTTCCCCTTTTAAATACAAAAGTTTAGAAGCGCTGATTTCCTCCAAGGAGTACTCTTTGTCTGAAACCCAAATGTTTCTGGTATGTTGTCTCGTTGTTATTTAAAAAACAAATTGCTCTGTAGGTTTTATGATTTATTCTTTAACCTATTTTAGGATTATATCATTTAGTCGTTTCAATACTTTTTATCAAATGTAATTTGATTGTTTAAAGGCCCTATTGGTTTAACAAATAAATGTACCTTCTTTGAGTAAAATAAGAGCTTCCATTTCAGGACATTTGCTCAATCACATAAACCAGCATTATTCTTCTGGAGTGCTTCAGAAGTCATATCCTGATCTAGACTGACATCTTTTTTAAAAAATGTCTTCACAATATCTTTCCAGGTCACCATATCTTAAACTGATTCCCTGCTCCCCTACACCCTAATATCTGAATAACTATAACATTCCAAAAAAAACCCAACAACCCCTTCCTTGTGAAGTTTTATTGGTGTCTTTTGTTCTTATATCACACTTATTTCTACCCAGTGAGTCTTCTCTTATAACAAAGATTAACAAAGGAATGGAGTTCAGCAAAACCACTAATAAACTGTCTACATCTGACATAAGCATCATTCCATATCCATAGTCTGATCCCTTTTCTGAGGTAAAGACTGGTCATTAATTAACTGATTAATTACACAGAATTCAGTTTCATTTTTAATATTTTTTCCATTTATATAACTGTATTTATTGTGTATATTGTGAAACATATTGTATATATTGCTGAGCCATCTCCAGTCATCCTGATGAACATCTGGT
The DNA here is from genome assembly GCA_028658325.1 of Potorous gilbertii. Classification (NCBI taxonomy): domain Eukaryota; kingdom Metazoa; phylum Chordata; class Mammalia; order Diprotodontia; family Potoroidae; genus Potorous; species Potorous gilbertii. The sequence goes on from CM053771.1 coordinate 380,240,874, forward strand.
CACTGGATCCAGATGGTTCTGGAGGAGAAGCGAGGCTGGTGACCTGCACAGCCCTCCCTCATGCAAAAAAAAGTCAAGTGCAAGTCATGTCATTATTTCTCTGCTGGCATGGTCTTCTTTGGCAATGAAGGATGAACACAAATTTATTGATTATAATTTTAATTGTTTTGTAGTCAGTAAAGAATCTGTTTATACTTATATATTTGTTTATGAGGTTTTTATGTAGTAACACATGGCTAATTTTTTAAAAGATGTCATGCATAGCTGAAAAATATGTATATTCTTTTGATTCATATTTATTAATTTCCAAGAACTTATTGTATCTGACTTTTCTCTAAAATTTTATTCAAATCCTTCTTGATTTATATTTTAAAATAAACCTTTATTGATATTTTTATTTTTTTAAACATCACCATAGTGTCCCATATCCCTTTCCTATCCCCAAAAGCTATCTCAAATGACAGATAGCATACTTTTTAGAGAAAGAAAAAAGTCAGTACAACTGATCAATACATTGAAAAAGTATGAAAACATGTGCAATGTGTAACATGGGTCTCTCATTTTCACAAAAAGTCAGGTTGGAGGTATCTTTTCCTATCTTCTACATTCAAGTCCTACTTGAGTTTTCTATATATATGAAAAAAAGAATTCACTGCAGAGAGCAGCTCCTTAAAAAGGAAAATTGAACAAATGGAAAAGGTAGTACAAAACCTTACTGATAAAAATGACTCCTTAAAAGGAACAATTGGACAGATGGAAAGGGAGATGCAAAGACATTGCTTTGATTACAGAAATTTGTCATAAAAAGGAAAAGCAAGATGTACAAAAATACAAGTCATTCCCCAGTTGATAAATGGTCAAAGGATATGACCAGGCAATTTTCAGGGGAAGAAATTAAAGATATCTATCATCATATGAAAAAAATGCTCTAAATCACTATAATTAGAGAGATGCAAATCAAAAAAATTCTGAAGTACCACATCCTACCCCTCAGATTTTTTAACATGGCAAAACAGAAAGATGACAAATGTTGGAGAAGATGTGGGAGAGTTGGAACACTTATTTATTGTTGGTGGAGCTGTGAGCTAATCCAACCATTCTGGAGAGCAATTTGGAACTATGCCCAAAGGGCTTCAAAAATTTGCATACCCTTTGACCCAGCAATACCACTTCTAGGACTGTATCCCCAAGAGATCATAAACATGGGAAAGAGTCCCACATGTACAAGAATATTTATAACAGCTCTCTTCGTGGTGGCCAAAAGCTGAAAATCAAGGCAATGCTGCCATCAATTGAGGAATGGCTGAATAAATTATGGTATATGAACGTAATGGAATCCTATTGTGCTATAGGAAATGAAGAACAGGAAGACTTCAGAGAAGTCTGGAAAGATTTATACGATCTGATGCTGAGTGAAAGGAGCAGAACCAGGAGAACTTTATACACAGCAACAACCACAGTGTGCCAGGATTTTTTCTGGTAGACTTAGAACTTCAATGCAATACAAGGACTTAAAAAATTCCCAATGGTCTCTTATGGCAAGATGCCTTCCACAGCCATGGAAAGAACTATGGAATTTGATCACAGAATGAGGCAGATCATTTTCTTTTGTATATGTTTTGGTTTGTTTTATGATTTCTCCCATTCATTTTAATTCTTCTATGCAACATGACTAAGAATGTATCTGTAGAACCTGTATAAAATTGTAGGCTATCTCAGGGAGGGAGGAGGGGACAGGAGAGGGGGAAAAGAGGGAGGAGAGGAAAAAAAATCTAAGTTATATGGAAGTGATTGCACAATGAAAACAAATAAAATAATAAAAAAAACCCAGAATGTAATGTGGTGTTTGTTGCAAGGTTTTGGTTTTAGCCTAATTTCTGTCAGAGTACTTCCCATTTTTCCTAGCAGTTTTATCAAATAAGGAATTTTTCCCTAGGTAACTTAGCTTTCACTATATCAAGTACAGGGTTATTGACACCTCTTATTTCTGAATCTTTCTTGTCTGGCATGTTTGATTGATCTATCTCTTCTTTAATCAATGCCAGATGGTCTTGAGAATTTCTGATTTATAACATAGAAACATAGAAATGCTATTCCTCCTTCACCTGTAATTCTATTCCTCATGTCCCTTGATATTCTAGATCTTTCTTTTTTACATAAGAATTTGGTGATGATTTCATCCATCTCTGTAAAATTTCCTTGGTAATTTGATAGGTATGGAATGAAAAGTCTAAATTGATTTTGGTAACATTATCATTTTCTTCTCAGTCAAGTAGATTCTCCCTTTGTCTCCTTCCCTTTACCTAGTCCTATTCATCAGTTTTTTGAGTCCTTTTCCGAAAAAGATTTTTCTCTCTTCATTATTCATCTTTTTCTGTTTCCTTTAGACCTTTGTTTTTTGATTCACTACCCATATAATCACCTGATCTCTCCATCTGCTTGGCATTTTTCTATAATCAAAGCTCCCAAAGTATCTATTCTAGGCTCCCCCTCTAAATACTCTCTGTCACTGTCTCGTGCTTTTCCAAGGATTCCCCTTTTCCACTGTACTTCCGGTAATCATTATAGGTATCAGAAAGGACATTGCTCTTTCTCCTCCCCCCACACTGATCTATTCCCTCTCTTATTGGCCTGCTTTCCCCTAAATTTATCTGAAAATCGTCTCCCTGTGTCCATGTTCTTCCACTCCTCCAAGTGCCAGTTGCTCTCTCCTCTCAGGAATTCTACTGCCCTCCTGCCCGCCCCCCCCTCCCCGGACAAGTAGACTTTTCAGGCAATAAATCACCCAGGTCCCATCCAATATAAGGTCCTCATCTCCCTTAACCTACAGGAGCATTCAGTGGAATCTCCTCCCACCTCCAAAGCAAGTCGTCTTCCTCTTCCCCACCCCGTTTTCAGTTTTAGGCTGTTCTTACCCATTCATTCTCTTTCTGAGACCGCAAAAGTCACTTCCCCTCATGGCTAACTCTTGATTTGACCCTAGAACATCTTTTATTCCTCTTTATCCCCCTGCTCCTGCCTCTCCCTTTCATGTACCTGCCCATATTGAAATTTAGTCCCACAAAAACAGTATTTACCTGTAGGCAGGGTGGGATCAGGTTCTCCACCTCTTCATTGCTGCCTCTATCAGATTCCTGCCTTCACCCCAGTCTCCTTGTGTACTTTGTGTTTTTGTTGTCACTCTACTGCTATTGTTGCCTGAATTTATTTACCCCTCCTACAATTCTGTTGTTTGCAGGGTGTTCCAGAAGGAAAAAAAACTTTTCTTTTCTGGTTTTCATTCAAAAAAAATGTTTCAAACTATTTTTGTACATCCATCTTTTGTCTTGTGTGGTTAAGCTCAGATTTGCCGGATGTGTTGTTGTTGTTATGTTTGTCCTTCATTCTCGAAGGGGACCATGACATCAAGATGATGACATGACTTGCAGTTGACTTTGATTTGAATGAGGGAGGGCTGTGCAAGGTTACTAGCCTCACTTTCTTCTCCTGAGCCATCTGGGTTCAGTGGCCTGATATTCATCAGGACAGTTGGAGATGGCCCAGGATGCAATGTGAGACCCTGACCCTTTCAGCCTAAGGTCTTATAGCATTCTCACTTTGAGTGAGATACACCCATTGAATGAATAGGCTTCTTTAACTAGTTGCTCAAGGTATGGCCCCTTTAGTAAAAAAAAAAAAATCAAATTGGGAGGAGATGCAGGATAAGTCAAGTTGAATTTCATCCTGAGATACAATGCTTTTTGCAACACATTATTCCATTCCCTTTTTCTAGAGGGTACAGAATAATTATTTGTATATCCTTTCCTTAGTATTTGATGGTTTTTCTTCTCCCCAGAACTTGTTCCTGAATTGAATTGTTAAGCTTAATCACCATTTTAAATCTTCTCTGTTCCGAAGTTCAGGGCAGCTCTCTTCTATTATTTCCTTCATTACGGTGTTAAGGCTTTTGGCGTAGAGAGTGTGTTCAGACTAGTACCTCTGGTGTGAGGTCTGCCCACCCCTTCTCAGGGTTACTTTCCGCCTTTGGTGTCTACCTGCCCCACCTCACTCTCACCTGTGGCTCCAAGAATGCACAGTGGCTACACCCAGATAAACCATTTGGGGAGATGGGCTAAGCCAGTGGAGGATAGTCAAGGGGCCTCAAACCCAGTGGTGAGTTAGGGGAGTGTCTACCCCAAGCATGTAAAGACTTCCCCTGATGGAATGGGAGGATGAGAAAAATCTGCTCCAATGGCCATGAAGGCAGCTGAAGCAGGTGCTAGGGAACACTTAGAGCTTTGTCAGACATAAATGACATCAAAGTCAACCACTGCACTTCTAACCGTTACCAGTTGTCTTGATTCTGTCCTGCCAAATGGACTGGGATGACTCTGGAAGAGAAAGTCACTTCATGCAATTCCGTTTCACTTAAATCCAATTTACTCACGAATCAAAAGACATCACTGATACCATTTTACCGTTTTACCTTTCCCAAGATCCTGTGGTGACAGGCAAGTGATCAAACAGCCTGTGTGGATACACTGGTGTGGATACACTGTGTGGATACACTGTGTGGATACACTGGTAGTCACAACCCTGCACACAGGCGGCTCAGGCTATGGGGACATCTCTCTGGGAGCAGCAGTGGGATTCAGCAGCCCCCTGAGTTTCTGAGCAACCTTTTAAGGACCCCACTGCTCAGTTCCTGGTGTGAGGAAGGGGCTAGAAAATGTGCCATAAAAATTATCTGCTTACTCAATCCTGGCCTGATTACTGCAGCAGGTGGGGAATTCCACCCTGCAGCTGAAATACAAAAACAAAAAAAAAGAACAAAAATTTCTGCAAAGATAATTCCATTCACCATAAGTACATGGGATGTGCACACACTCATAGACAGCACAAAATGCAGTAGACCTGAAGGATGTTTTGAGAGAACTCAGCAGGTATTGCATCCAAATAGCAGCCCTGAGTGAAACAAGGCTGGCAAATGAAGGCCATTTTACTGAAGTTGGAGCTGGATACACATTTTTCTGGAGTAACTACAGTGGAGGGAAATGCTGTGAAGCTTGTGTAGGTTTTGCAATCCAAACTAATCTAGTCAACAGCTTGTATACTTACCAAAAGGAATGAATGACATACTCATGACAATATGATTACCACTTGGAGGAAAATGTCATGCCACCATCATTATGACCTGTGCTCTCACCATGACAAACCGTGATGAAGTCAAAGGAAAATTTTGTGAAGACCTTTATCATCAGTGTGCCTAAAGAAGACAAGTTTATAATTCTGGGAGCCTTTAATGACAGAGTAGGCTCAGACCACCAGACTAGACAGGAAACTTAGGGAGGAATGGAGTTGGAAACAGCAACTTCATGACCTTCTCATCACCATCACTGTCTTCTGTTTACTTAAATGCAATAAAACTTCATGGATTTACCCTTGTAGCAAACGTTGGAATCTAATAGGCTGTTATTATAAGGAGAAGAGACACATGTGAGAGTAACAAAGTCAATGTGTGTTGTAGAGTGCTGGACTGATCATAGACTCATCCTCTCTCAGATAAATATTCTCATTCAACAAAAGTGGCAGCCTCAAGGCAAAATGACTACCAGAAGAACCTTAGTCAACAGATTAGAACTCTTCTCTGAGCTAGAGCAGTTTCTTGCTAACTTGGAAGGAAAGTTGAGCCAACACACAGCTGGTAACAGTGGAGCAGAAAAGGAGTGGCCAACTTTCAGAGATTTGGTGTATAGCACTCCTTTTGTTCTTCTGGGTCAGAACACACAAACACCATGATTAGTCTGACAAAAATGATAGTGAAATACAGAAGCTCCTAAATGAAAAACAATAACTCCACTGGGTTTATCAATAGGACAGTTCATCCATCTCTAAGATGGCAACATTTAGCTCCATCCCTAACCCTAACCCTAAATTACAAATGAAGCTTAAAGAAATATAGCATTCTTGACTTAGTAAAAAGGCAGATGAAATTGAGCTTTATGCTGATAGTAACCATCCAAAGTAGTTTAATGTTTCCCCAAATGCTACGTTTGAGCCAAAGACCTATAGCATATCTCAATTACTCTGATTAGGCTGTGATCCTGGAGAAATAGACTGAACACTTCCATTGTGTTCTCAACAGACCATCATTAATCAACACTGAAACCTTTAAACATATATATACCTCAGGTTGAAGTCAATCCCTCCCTAGGTTCCAACTGAAAAAAAGTTCCCACTAAAAAAGAGGTTTTGAATGCCATTAGGCTCCTCTTGTATGGTAAAACATCTAATGCTAGTTCTATTTCAGCTGAGATTTACAAGGTAAGGGGTTCATTGCTGATACAAAAGTTGATTGAAATTTTCTGTGTTATATGGCAAGAGGAGGTTATCCCCAGGAGTTCAAGGATGCCCCCCTTGCCCAGTTCTACAAAGGTAAAGAAAAAAGATTGTCCTGTGACAATGATAAGGGAGGGTTTCCTTCTTAGTCATTGCAGAAAAGATTCTTGGCAGACTCCTCATTAATAGGCTGGTCCTTCACCTGGGACCTGAGAGCCAGCGTGGCTTGAGAAAGGGCTGAGGAACAGTCAATATGGTGTTTGCTGCCTGACAACTCCAGGAGAAATGCCAGGAGCAGAACAGAGGTCTGTACACAATGTTTGTATATCTGACTTTGATATTGTCAGTCATGAGGACTTATGGAAAATTATGTCAAAATTTGGTTGCCCAGAGAAGTTCATCAGTATTGTATATCAATTTCATGATAGCATTCTTGCCCAGGGTCTGGATAATGGACATGCTCTTGTGCTTTCCCCATCACCAGTGGAGTGAAACAAGACTGTGCTATTGCTCCCATGCTCTATAGCTTGATGTTTTCAGTCATGTTGCTGAGGATAAGTTCATTTTCCTTGGCAGCATACTTTCTATGATGTACACATTGATAATGATGTCGACATACACGTTGCCAGAGCTAGCTCAGTATTTGGGAGGCTCCAAAAGAGAGTATGGCAGGGAAGAAATATTAGATTGACTACCAAACTGAAGATCTACAGAATTGTTGTACTGACTTCATTGTTGTATGCCTGTGATACATGGACAGTCTATCAGCACCATGTTGGGAAACAATCATTTCCATTTGAACTGTCTTAGGAAGATTCTGAAGATGACCTGGCAGGATAAGATACCAGACACTGATGGCCTTTCTTGAACTAAACTGCCAGGCATTCATACTGGCAGAGAGTGCAACTCCAATGGGCTGGTCACTTTGTTTGAATGCCAAGCATATGCTTGCCTGAAAGACTATTTTATGTAGAACTCACATAGCACAAGCATTCACATGGTGGTCACAAGAAGCAATCCAAGGACACTCTCAAGGTCTCTCTTAGGAACTTTGTGATTGTGTCACACAGGAGACAATGGCACAGGATCGCTCAGCATGGCATGCCCACATCAGAGAAGGTTCTGTGCTCTATGAGAAAAGCAGAATTGTTGCTCAAAAGAAACATGAGGTGCACACATTTAGCGAATCCACCCCAAAGTTCACATGGACCATTTGTGCCTGACCTATGGTAGAGTATCCTGAGCTCACATGGTTTGATCACTCCCAGTCAGACACACTGTAACTTGACTCTAACATAGTGATATCATTTTGATCCTCTTAGAGAACGAAGGACAACAACCCAGCCAGGCTATTGTGTTCTTCTGGGAGATCTATGAGCCTTAGGTGGTCTCTATACACCCTGTTTTTGATAGAGATATCTTGGTTGCCTAGGAAGCATATTTTCTTTTAATATTTTTGATTTTTGCTTTCTTCTTCTAGGTTGTCCTTCACTTCTCTGTGTTTTCATTCTCAATCTATTGCTCTGTCTTGTTTCTTTGGTTAGGTTTGCCTTTGCAAATTTAAGGTTTTCCATTTACTCTTTATTTTGGCTGTGCAGAACCGAAATTCTGCTGCCATATTTCTCACTTCCCTTTTAAAACAATCTGGACCAGTGTGTTGTGGTTCCTTGTTCTCCTCACATTCCAGAGTTCTCTATCTTATCAAGTGTTTATTCATAGATGCCTGAACTTGTTTACTAGATCTGGAAGCCATATTTCCTTTTGTTACTGTTTTTTCTGATGATTTTTCTGTTTATGTACAAAGTCTTTGAGATTTCTCCTTCCTGAAATCTTTGGTACTTTCAGTCTTATTTTCCCTATCATTCACTTCTTAACTCCCTCTGCTCCAATTGTGGTTTCTTTGGTGGTGGAACTCAAAGCATCTCAACTTCCTCCCACACCAGGCAATTTATAGTTCACCAGACTACATCTTTGCCCCAGTTGAATCTTGAGTGATCTGTTAGAGCCCTAGATGGATGCTGTGCTCTATATCAGGACACTCAATGTCCTATCCTGGTAACTTGCTCCTCTCCCTGTATTCCTTAGTTCTCTAACCTAGCACCAGAAATTCAAAACCTGCTTTTGTGGCATTGACAACTCCAAATTTTTCAGCACTAGTACTTCTAGGTTGCAGCTTCAAACAGGCTTTTGTTCATGGGGAGCTGTAGCCAAACTGTCTGTAAAATCTTGAGAAAATTCTTTTTTT
>CM053771.1:380249936-380281526 GCA_028658325.1 Potorous gilbertii
GCTGTTCCTAGTGTCCCTACAGCACTGCAAAGAAAGACAAAGGGAGTGGGATACAGGAGTGGTTTTGGTGTAAACCTGCATTGTGTCCTTGGGTCTGCTAGTGGGGCTTTACCACTGTGATGTGAGAGGTTGTGAAGAGGTGCTAAGTGAGCTAGGGGCAGTGAACATCAGTTCCGTGGTTTGGGGAAAGAGGTTTCATTTTGGAGGAGGGGGGAGTGTGAATGCCTTAGACTATGGGAATTGCTGATATTGGTTTATCTTTGATACATAGTTTCGTTTTTGGAGAAGTTTGAGAACTCACAGGGTTAGGAAAAAATGTCTAGGTAACCATCTTGTTGCTCATGTAATCTGCTCTTATATTTTTGTTAAATTTGTCTGAGATTGAAAAAGACACATTGAGGTCTGCTGCTGTTACAATTTTACTTTCCATTTCTTCTTCTTCTTCTATTTTCTCTTCTTTAAGTACTTAAATATTATGCCTTTTGGGGTGTGTGTGTGTGTGTGTGTGTGTGTGTGTGTGTGTGTGTACATATATCAAAGATGATGATGAATCATTTCAGCACTACATACGTACGTGTTTGTTCTTCATTGCCGAAGAAGACTCTGCCATCAGAGAAATGATGACATGACTTGCACGTGACTGAGTGAGGGAAGGCTGTGCAGGTCATGAGCCTCACTTTTTCTCCTGAGCTGTGTGGATCCAATGACCAGATATTCATCAGGATGACTGGAGATGGCCCAGGATGTACTTTCGTATCTGTACACTCAGGGGCTAGCAGTGCCTAATACACACTAAATGCTTGACAAAGGGTTTGGTTTGGTTGGTTGTTTTTGTTGCTGTTTAATTCATTCATTCATGATCCTAGAGAGATGGACTGAACACTTCCATAGTGTTTTCAACAGATCATCATCAATCAATGCTGAGGTCACTGACTGTTTACCTCAGGTTGAAGTCAATCCCTCCTTAGTTGAACTTCCAACTGAAGAAGAGGTTTTGAGGGCCATTAGGCTCCTTTCATGTGGCAAAGCACCTGGTACTGATTCTATTTCAGCTGAGACTTACAAGGTAGGGGGACCATTGCTCGTACAAAAGCTGACTGAAATATTCCAGGTTATTTGGCAAGAGGAGGTTATCCCCCAGGAGTTCAAGGATGTCTCCATTGTCCATCTCTATAAAGGTAAAGGGAATAGATTGTCCTGCAACAATCACAAGAGGGGTTGCTCTCTTAGTCATTGCTGGCAAAATTCTTGCTAGAGTCCTCCTTAATAGACTGATCTTTCACCTGGAAGATGGTCAAATACCTGAGAGCCAGTGTGGCTTCAGAAAGGGCCAAGGAACAGTTGATAAGGTGCTTGATGTTTGACAACTCCAGGAGAATTGCCAGGAGCAGAACAGAGGTCTGTACACAACATTTGTAGTTCTGACCAAGACCTTTGACACTGTTAGTAGTGAGGGCTTATGGAAAAACTATGTCAAAATTTGGTTGCCCAGAGAAGTTCATCAGCATTGTACACCAATTTCATGATGGCATGTTTGCCCGGGTTCTGGATAGTGGACAAAGCTGTTGTGCCTTCCCAGTCACCAGTGGAGCGAAACAAGGCTGTGTGCTTGCTCCCATGCTTTTTAACATGATGTTTTCAGCCATGTTGACAAATGCTTTCAATGAGGATGAACATGGAACAAGGTCAGCTACCACACTGAGAGCAAATTCTTCAATTTGAAAAGGCTACAAGTCAAGACCAAAGTGGAGAGAGTATTGGTGCATGATTTTCTGTTTGCAGATGATTGTGCACTCAATGCAACCTCTGAAACTGAGATGAAACAAAGTATGGATCAATTCTCTGCTGCCTGTGCTAATTTTGGCCTAACAATTAAAATCAAGAAAACACAGGTGCTCCATCACCACCACCGTCACAGCCACACCATCCATACATGGAACCATCAGTTACAACAAATGAAAAGTTTTGAATGCTGTGGATAAGTTCACTTACCTTTCACACATTGACAGTGAGGTTGATGCATGCATTGCCAGAGCTAGCTCAGTGTTAAGGAGGCTCTGAATACATATATATATATATATATATATATATATATATATATATATATATATATATGTATATATATATACACACATATATATGTATATACATATATATAGTGCACATATATGCATGTATATATACACTATATATATAGTGCACATATATGCATGTATATACACAATATGTCTATATACTCATATACACAATGCAGATATAAAACATATCGTGTCTATTGATATAATTTCATTATCTTTGGTATCTAAGAATAATGTAGTTTTCCTCTTTATCTCATTTAACCACACATAAAAGTTAAGTTATTCTTTGTTGCGAGTCTTTATTTTTTGCCTTTTGGAATATCATGTTGAAAATTTTTTGTTTTTTTATGTTAATAGCAACACAGTCTTGTGGGATCCTGGTGATGATTTCTTCAGCACCAGAATTCTTTCTTTTTGCCTTTTTTATTTGAATGGGAAGTTCTGGGCTAGGACTATAACATTCCTAGCTATTTTCAATTAGAAGTTTCTTTCAGCAGGCAGTTGGTAGATTCTTTCTTATTCACTTTCCCCTATGGATCTAATAAATATGTGAAGGGTTTTTTATGATTTTGGGAAATATGACACTTCAGTTTTTTGTTTGGTCAGAGTTTCAGGGAATTTGATGATTCCCTTTTTGTTGTTTTTTCCAAACAGCTGTTTTTAAAAACAGATGACTAACACATTCTTCTAGTTTTTCAGTCTTTAAGCTTTGTCCTTATATTTCTTACTGTCTCCTAACATCGTTAAGTTCTGTTTACTCCACTCTGTTATCCATGGAATCAACTACTTGGCTAGTGTTTTCTACCTTCTATTATAAGCTGTTTTTCCTTCAATTTTTTTTAGGAGCACTACTTTCATTTTTATCACTTGTTTCCTTTCAACCATTCTTACAGTCCTTTTGGTCAGGTTATTATTTTCTCTGAGGCTCTATTTGAATTTCTTGTGGAGTTAGTCTCTTTTCCTGGGTTTCTCTTCACTCAAAATATTTAATAAATGTGTTCAGAGTTTTCTTCTCTTTTCTAATATTTTTAATTTCATTTCCAGATTGGAACTCTATGCCACATCCAGGCTCTATCCTCTCTTATATGTATTGTGCAAGCCCTGTTTAGTCTGGATTCCTCTATAGACTGGATGACCCTGTCTCTGCAGTTCTAGATGGGATGATTGGTTCTAGACCTCTTCCACAATCCCTTCCATATTCTGTTTCCTGATGGCCCTGTGTAGGTGTTGACCTAAGCTCCACTTCTATCTCATTCTCCTTTGGTAACTCCCTGCTGGCAATTGGTTCCGTCTTTCCCTATGGTCTTGATAGACTTTATTTGGATGTCAGAAATTGTTCTGGTCTCAGGCTTCCTAAAAGTGCACCTATTACATACTTGCTTTTTTTTTTTACCTTTCTTTGTATCCCATCTTTTTTTTTTACCTTTCTTTGTACCCCATCTTTTCTTTGTAGCACAGTTCTGGAACATAGTAAATGCCTGATGTTTGACTTCCTGTTCCTTAAGCTTTCCCTGTCCCCTGCTGTGACTCAGTGCCCTACGTCACTCACTGCATGGCCCTGTCTCCATAAGAGTACCCTATTGGAGAAAGACTCTTTCTCACATTACTGCTCTAATGTGCCAAGACAAAGATCCTATTGATTTCAGACCCATGAGGAGCTAGTGCTGGCCTCACATGCTGCTCTGCATGCAAACTCAATGTGGAAATTCACTTCAAGTTTATACAGCCTTCGGGCCCTATAGTAGCTGGAAGAGCTTCCAATACCCTTGGCACATTCTCATTCAGAAGGCTTGAAGGTATGGGGCCCAACTTACAAGAGTCAGTTTGAGCTTTCACCTCTCCCAGTACAACCTTTCTCAGACCACCCTATAGGCTTCTGACTCTTCTTGTGCTGCATAAAGGGACTCAGTGATGCCTTTCTTGGCCTCCTTGATCACTGATCCATTTCAGAGGTTCCCAAATTTATTTGACCTACCATCCCCTTTTCCAAAAAAAAAAAAAATTACTCAGCACCTTGCTGGAAATCTACATTCTTTAATCCTTTGACAGTTTTTTTAAATTTACATAATTTCAAATATGTATATAAATAAATACATATTTAAATGATACATCTTAAATTTAATAATTTATTATAAATTTGTGGGTTTTTTCCCTGCGTTGAAATTTTGATGCTGCAGTATTGCATCATGAAACCATATAGTATCATACTGTAATCAAGTCATTACCTGCACATATTCTTGCCAGTGCATGCTGGATGCCCAACAATTCGAGATACACAGGCCTACTAAAGCTTGTTAGTTAAGACTTGTTGAAGTACTTGACCACTGATCAGTTCTAATTTCATTTTGTGTATTTATTTGGAAAATAATGTAACCACTACAAGTTTAACTCTGGAAACATATACGAGTAATTTTTCAAAATTCTCTTCTCTTCTTTCCTTATGCTTCTACTGCCCCTTTATTTTTATTCAATGCCCTCCACCTACACCTCTGCCCCCCATCATTACAGCACCCCCAAAAGGGTGATATCACATACTTTGGCAACCTATTATCCATTTAGTTCCCTTTTAGATCTTTCTTGGGATGTTTGCGGAAGAGTTGGGTTCCTCTAGGACCTTTCAAATCATCATCTTAACAAAAAGTCCTGATGGAAGTTTCTTAAAATGTTTTCCAGCAAGATGCCAGAGAAAAAGAAGGAAAAAATGACATAATTCTCCTTTATTCAATACATATTATAAATCACAAAAAATGTGAATAGTTAAAAATATATCAAAAGAAGATCATCTACCCACTGATCTGTTTCCAATAAGAAGGCTATTATTGCTCACCTATCAAATTCTTAAATATTTCCAGGAATAGAGAATTTAAGGAAAGTTAACAAAAGTTCACCTAGAAACTTTAATGGAGACTGAAAAATCCCAAGTTATAAGGAAAACAGTGAAAAAAGTAATGGGAGTTAACAGGTACTCTGTTGATTGTGTTTCAGAATAGGAAAAATGAATTAGACATGAAGAAAACAAGGCTAAATGTTTTCCTGACTAACTAAAAGGCCTACTGAGAACAAACATTGCCTATCTGTGGAATTCTTGTTATACTTAAGTGTTTTCCCTTTGTTTCTGTGTTATCCTTCACCTCTTACCTGTTTTCCTAGAACATTGGTAGTTGGCAGCAAAAACAGAAGTATCTGACTATTAGGACATATTATTCAAATGATCTATACAGCCCTGGCTAAAAAGAAACCTGAGACTGTGCCAAAAAGAGGCCTGGAGACCTGGGAACAATTGTGGGGCATAGATCAGGTTGGCAAAACAATTTGAGAGAAAATGACTTTTCACTTGACATTTTACATTGTCAAGAAGTAGAAAACATCTCTCAGTGACCATGTCTACACATCTTGTGTCTGAGCTGTCATTTTCAGCTAGCTGGCTCTAAATAGCTCTTTTACCTGGTGGTGTCACACAGATCTTGCCATGCCAGTCTCTTTTAAAAGCTTTGGCAAAGAAAGAAACAGTTCTTTGTCAAAGAAACAGTTCTTCAGGGTTAGTTAGATAGAGCCTCTGAGCTCTCCAGAGGGGTCTCACTTGCACAGTGTTTTATATCCCAGATTCATCAGAACAAGCCCAACTAGTAACAAGATCGGAAAACAAACACCAGAAAGATGAGAAAAGCCCAAAGGCAATGCATGATGGGAAAAGATGACAGCCTTCAGTTCAAATAGCTCAGCCAAATAATGACTAAGGGGAAATACCATCTGCAAGTATTTGAAAGGAACATGGAGCAAGGATGGAGAGGAATTTCTTAAGAGTTGTCCAAAGGGGTATAACTAGGAGAAACAGGATGAAATTGAGCAAAGAAAAATGTAGGCAGAACATGAGGGAGAAAGTGACCATGTAATGGATTCTGTCAGTCTGTGGAATAGTTATTCATAGGAAGCGGTGGAAATCCCATCACTAGAATGATTTTCAAGTGAGCTGGAAACAATCACTCTCTAGTAGAGGATGATTTGACACTGGACAAAGAGGGACTTGATCAAATACATCTTTCCATCTTTAATTCATATGTTCTGAGATGGAACGCAGAACAAGAGAACAGTCTAATGAAAACCTGAGAGACGGAAAAGAAAACCGATGGAGCCACACAAGAGCAGTGACGATGCACAAACTCGAGAAGGAAAAAACAACAAAAATGGGCCAAAAGCACAGAAAGCTACTGGAGAGGTCTGAAGGATTCGGCCGAGACTTGGAAAAACACTCCAGAAAGGGCAAACTCAAGGGGAGATGGTTTATATATTTCCGAAGGGCTTCCTTCTATTTTCAGCATCATGTTTTTGCAAACTACATGTTCTAAATCTAGAGTGGTGTGCTTGCTATTATCACTTTAAATATTATTATTTATTATTGTTGGGTGGTTATTGTCAATTCAAGCTATTCTCTAGTTTTCTTGAAAAATTGGAAATGACTAAAGGATGTAAGCTGGGTATATCAAACGTGCAGATTATGAGTTGCCTTTAGCCTGCCTCTCTCCTGAGTGTGGAGAATCAGATTAAAATATAATTGGGAAATATCTAACAAAATAAATAAAAATACAATAGAACATAAGGAATATTAGCTTGTGACTTTCTAAGTCAATACATGGCCAGATCCACTTTAGTGGCCCCTGTTTCTATCTCAGTTTGAAACCACTGATGTCAACATTTGTCTCTCTATAAAGCTTTGCCTATAATCAAGCCCTGAGTGTCAGGGCCTCCAAAGTTTCAATGCCACCACTTACAGAACCATTTTAATCTGTAGAGAACTGGCCTGAGTCATCAATCTGATATCACACCAAGAAGACTAGACATCTAATGGCAGGCTAACAATAAAATGTCCACCCAGCTGCCTACGTTGAAGCGGGGAACAAGTATCCAATAAAAACAGAGCAATAGAGATAGTCAATATATCTATGCTCTTCATGCTGAATATGAAGAGGTAGTGTGTGTAGTGGATAGGGAGCTAACCTCAAATCCAAGATCTGGGTTCAGGTCCCACCTCTGACAGTTTTGGCCGTGTAACTCCAAGTGACCCTTAATTTACTTAACTTGTCAGTATCTAAGCAGTTCTCTAAAGCATTAAGTTACAGAGAAGATGGCAATTTGTTTGGGTGAAGGGAGTTTACTCATTCAGGGGTTCCTTTTACCAAAATCACCAAGTCCACTCTCTCTTCGTACCATGCTGCTTCCAGTCTGACAGTCATTACTATCTCTCCCCTCAAACTTCACTAGAACCTTAGCCTTTGGAGCAATGGTATCCAACAGGGAAATTTTTACCTTATCTTGCCTGGAACTGTGTCTCCTCACTACTTTTTGAACATTTCCATAGTATATCACCTCTCTCCTTTCCCTTTTCCATTTACCTGTTTTGTTCTGCCCTCCTTAGAAACCTTGACCTTGAGGTCAGACACCTATCATGGTTGCTTATATTTCTTTTTGGGGGGGAAAGGGAAGGAATCAGGGTTAAGTAACTTGCCTAGGGACACATAGTAAGTGTCTGGTTCTGGATTTGAACTCAGTTCCTCCTGACTCTATCCACTGCACCAACTAGCTGCCCAAATTGCTTATATCTATCTGTCTATCTCTATCTATCTATCTATCTATCTATCTATCTATCTATCTATCTATCTGTCTGTCTATCTCTATCTATCTATCTGTCTATCTCTGTCTATCTATCTATCTATCTATCTATCTATCTGTCTATCTCTATCTATCTATCTATCTGTCTATCTCTGTCTATCTATCTATCTATCTGTCTGTCTGTCTGTCTATCTATCTATCTGTCTGTCTATCTCTATCTATCTATCTATCTGTCTATCTCTATCTATCTATCTGTCTGTCTATCTCTATCTATCTATCTATCTATCTGTCTGTCTATCTCTGTCTATCTATCTATCTGTCTATCTCTATCTATCTATCTGTCTGTCTATCTCTGTCTATCTATCTGTCTGTCTATCTCTATCTATCTGTCTGTCTATCTCTGTCTATCTATCTATCTGTCTGTCTATCTCTATCTATCTATCTGTCTGTCTATCTCTATCTATCTGTTTGTCTATCTCTGTCTATCTATCTATCTATCTATCTCTATCTATCTGTCTATCTCTGTCTATCTATCTATCTATCTATCTGTCTGTCTATCTCTATCTGTCTGTCTATCTCTATCTGTCTGTCTATCTATCATCTACCTATCATTTGTCCACCTATCCCAATATATATTTTAATTGCATAATATTGAGAACCATTATTATCTTAAGGTAGGCAGTAGCTCCCAAAGTAGAACCTGGAGATCTAGAATTACTCAAATGAATAAATTATGCCTGGACCTGTCCCTCTGATCTAAGTAAGGATACAATCCATACTGAAGTGCCCAGAAATCAAGCCATCAAGCAAGAGACAGAAGTTACTGATCAAAAGCAGATGCTGTAAACAGGAAGTGAAGTCAGAGTCATAGCGGCTAGGAACACCAGAGTTTTTGGGAAACACAGCGAGTTAGACTCACAGACTGGAGGAAAGTTGGGTTAGAGATAATGAACAGAAAAGACAGCACCAAGTCTTGCTTTCTCCTCCCTTTTGGATGCAGTCTTCCAGGGAGGAGAAGAGGTCTCATTGCCTCAGATATCTTTTCCAGTGTTGAAGCACAAATCCACAAAGAAACTTGTGATTAAATAAATCTCCCTTGATTATTCACTCATCTCCCTTAGTCTTCTTTTTCTGGCATCATGCTGAGTGGATGATTCAAACATCTGCATCTATTACCACTTAAATGTAAAAGGAGGCTTGTTCTCAGAGATGCTGCTTGGCTACGGTCTGGCTAAAGGAACACTTGCTTTCATATTTGCGGTATTGTTGCTCAGTCTTTTCAGTCATTTCCAGCTCTTCATGACCCCATTCTTGGCAAAGATGCTGGAATGGTTCACACTTCCTTCTCTAGCTCATTTTACGTATGAGAAAACTGACTTGTCCAGGGTCACACAACTCAGAAGTGTCTGAGGTCAGACTTAGCTCAGGAAGGTGACTCTCCCTGACTCTAGCCCTGGGACTCTGTACACTATGATGCCGCTTAGACGCCCCGCTTTTATATTTAGTGAAAGGATAAAATAAAGAATGAAAAGAACCAAGGAAAACCTTTGCTAAGTTTCCTTGAAGCAGCAAGTTGGTTTTTTTGGAAAGTTTTAGGTTTCATCAAGGCTAAAGAGAAACTCACCATCATTATCAAAAGTATTTAATAAGACACCACAGGCCACTGACCTAGAAACTACATAAAGCATTCTACACAAAACCCTCAAGATGCTTGATATCTGAGATCCTGGAGCTGGGAAGTTCCTTATCAATTATATAGTCCAACTTTCTCATTTTTACTGATTGTAATGAATAAACAGCTCAAGGTATTAAGCAGCATGCTATAGTAGAAAGAACAGTGGTTCGGAGTCAACAAATCTGGTTTCTAATCCTACCTCTGACTTTCTCTACCTATGTGAGCTGGGTAAATTTACCTAATCTCCCTGGACCTTTGACTCATCTTTTGGAAAATGAAGGAATTAGACTAGATGGTGTCTGAGGTTTTTTCCAGCTCTAAATCTGTCATCAGTTTCTGCATTGAGTGTAACTGAAAAAGTAATTGTATTTTATGGCCCAAATTAGAGAGCTGCCTAATCATCAAATCATAGCATGTGAAAGTTGGATACATCTTAGAGAATGTCCATCATAATCATCCCCAGTTAATGAGGACACACTTTCCTTTTTCTTGCCATCACAAAAGCGCTTCCATAATAAATGTATATACATATATACATAAGTAAAAATAGACAAGACACATGAATAAATGCATACATTCATGCACATATTATACATGCATATGTATAGGTGTATATTTATGTATACTCTATATACACACCGTCAGTGAGATTGTGAACTGGTCCAATCCTTCTGGAAAACAATTTGAAAATATGCTAGAAAAGTAACTAAGCTTAATGCCTTTAGATCTAGGGATCTCACCCCTGGGCAGAGAACACAAGAATGTCAAAGACAGCTTTCCAGCTTTCACACACACACACACATGCATGTGTGCATACATATGTGTGTATGTATGCATGCCCATATATATGTATATATGTACATATACATAAAAGTTCAGATTTATATGAGTATATTTATATGTAAAAGCCTATATGTATGTATGTGTATAAAAGTTCATATGTGTACATATAAAATTCTTATAATATATATTGTAATATATATATTATAATCTTATAATATATATAATATATATGTAAAAGTTAATATATACATATTTATGTATATATGTATATATACATATACTAGGCTTGTATATATGTGCATTTGCACAAAGTTCATATATACCTGTACATAAAGTTCATATATGTATATGTACACACAAGTTAATATATGCACATTTATGTATATACACGAAAGTTCACATATGCACATAGGAAGTTCATATGTGTATATAAACATATATTTGTATATCTTTGTGTATGTGTCCACACACACAAACTTTTCCTCTGTCTTTGACATCCTTGGGGTATCTGCCCAGTAGTGAGATCACTAGGTCTAAGAGTGTGAAGTTTACTTATTTTTCCAGCATATTTCCAAATTATTTTCCAGAAGAACTGGATCAATTCAAAGTTTCCCCAATGTGTTATTATTGTGCCTGTCTGAAGCTATATTTTTATGACAAAGCTTTATGACAAAGTCCATGTAATCATAGACTACCATTGTGATGCTTGTATGTTCTATAGAGCTTTTCAGCTCTAGCCTTGTTGCTCTTTTCTTTCTTTCATTATGACATCTAATCATATTTCAGGTGTAGTATCACATTTTACCATGATGAAGAGACTAGACAAACTGACATATTACTACTCAGGGAAGCTGAGTTTGTTTTTCTCTGATTCCAGAAAGCTAATCTTTCAAAGACACTTTGGTGGCAATGGAACATGGAGCCTGAGGGACTCTTGGATGTGTGATGAAGCAGACACTTTGAATAAGTGTGATCTCCATGAAAACGTTGCATTTTAAGAGTCCAGGAGGGTTGTGTTACTGCAGCTGCCTCTAATGTAACTCACAAATTGTTTCCAAAAGTCTAGGGCAGGATTAGTCACTTGTTTCTTCCTGAGAAACTCCCTCCCACTTTTCTAAGTGAAGGAGGAATGTCATAATATTTAGAGTAATACAATGAGCTGGTGAACTACTAGCCAGACCAATCCCATAATGGGACTTCTTGCTAAAATTATGCTTTTAATAAAGATTGCTAAGGATCATACCTGGGCAAGGCTGAGTCCATCAAGAATTCCGGGATCTGTCCATAAAGATTTTAATCTTATTAGAAGGAGTTTCCTTTAACTCTGTGTGATCTGTTACTTCCACCAACAAGGACTTACTGGGACACTGCCGTGTATCTAACAAACAAAACAAATCAACAAAGATTTAGCATGGAAGATGCGGTAATTCAATGTAATAATAATTTATTAAGCACCTACAATGTGCAGAATATTGTAGGAGACACCGTGTCTAGGACACAGCCCCTGCTCTCATGGAGGTTATAGTCTAGTGATAAATAGGGAATATATATGAATAATAATAGTTGAAATTTAGATGTGAGAAATACCTACCACTTATTGCCTTAGACTAGAGTTGCCTAGGGATATTGAAAAGTAAAATGACTTACCCACCATGCACTCTGACTGCTAATGAATCCTTAGAAATGATGCTCTTTTTAATGTGCCTTTCCCTGTGGTGAGGTATCTCCTGCCACCTGTCCTTCACCTTCAATCCCTAATTTATACTAGTTTGCTTTCAACGTGTTCTAGGAGAAAATGGGACGTATTAAAATGTCGCCAGTTAAACACTCCTAAAAGATACAGGTTTTATCTAGTTAATATGAAATTTATGAAATAAATTGCTTTGTAACACTTCCAAAGAAACAGTAATTCTGTATGTAACAATGTAAGTGTATGTAACTCTATGTGTGAGTGTGTGCGGGTATCTTGTTGCTTATAAACAAACAGTAAATAGCTCCCTGGAGATTAGTTTTGCATGAGGTATGGAGAATAGATTGCATGAGGCATGCTTTTCCCACAGTACTTGCACATGTTAGGCGAAACCTTAACGCATTACAGCTGGATGGCCCGTGAGCAGCTTGCTGTCCCTGCTTCAGACTTCTCTTCTGGATTCATTAGTACCAGGAAAAAATGTGACAAAATACAGAAGCTTGAACTTTTCCTAAATGTAAGGTTACCTTACGATGGACCAGCATCCCTATTTCTGAATGAAAATGCCATGTGGTTCTGGAGATCATGGACCAGCTCAACTCTAAAATGTCCTTTCTAAAAGATACAGACTCATAGAATTCATGAACTGAAGGGTACCTGGAGAAAAGGCCAGGTTCAAGTTGAATGTCCTTTGAGCAATCCTTCTATTCACAGTGTTCCTAAATGTGTTGTACAAAGTCAAAAACACTCAAGAGGGAAAGTATGAGGGATTAGTTTTTTGTAAACCAAAAATTAAACTAATAATCTGAGGTATTCCTAAATCATAGGATTGAGAACTTCTAGGGACCTTTGAGATTAACACAGGGTTTAGTTCATCCACCATTCGGCTCCTCTCCTGTGTCAAAGTACCTGATGCTGACTCTACTGCACCTGAGATTTAAAACTCAGGGAGTTCATTGCTCATACAAAAACTGACTGAAATTTTCTGAGTTACATGGAATGTGTATGTTATACCCCAGGAGTTCAAGAGCACTTCCATTGTCCATCTCTGTAATGGTAAAGAAAAAAGATTGCTCTGCGACAATCACAGCAGGGTTTCTCTCTTAAGCATTGCCGGCAAGATTCTTGCCAAAGTCCTCCTTAAAAGGTTGATTCTTCACCTGGAAGATAGTCATCTACCTGAGAGCCGGTGTGGCTTCAGAAAGGGATGAGGAATGGTTGATATGGTGTTAGCTGCCTGACAAATCCAGGAGAAATATCAGGTGCAGAATAAAGGTTTGTACACATTCCTTGATCTAACCAAGGTGTTTGATACCGTCCTTCAAGAGGATTTGTGGAAAATTATGTCAAGGAGGAGTTGGCTAAGTGGCACAGTGAAAGAGAGAGAGAGGGAGAGGGAGAGGGAGAAAGAGAGAGAGAGAGAGAGAGAGAGAGAGACAGAGAGAGAGACAGAGACAGAGAGACAGAGAGATTTAATCTTTTACTATTCCTTATTAAGTAATTAGATTAAAATAAGCACATGAGAGCCAGAGGGGCTTTAGAAGTCATTTAATCTAATTTCTTCATCTTAGAGATGGAAAAAAATCAAGCCTAGAGAGGAAACTTTCCCCTTAGCTTTACCAAGGGACAGGGACTCAGACCTTCATAATCCCTGCTCTTTCCTCTCTAGGACACTGTCCATTGTCCACAAGATATTTGTATTCCTTTAGATAAAAATTTTTTACTAGATAAAGGAAATTATTGAAATTGCTAAGATGAAATGTAATTGGTAAGAAATAGTACCTTATATTTTAATAAATACTTGTCGATTCACTGGCTTTGGTTTTACTAAAGGCTTTCAGATACAGGAGAGATAGGGAACTTCCAGTCCTATGATTTCACTGCTATAGGGATCTGCCAGGTGGAGAAATTCCTTTTAGCAACTTCTCTGCAACTCTAAAGTCTTAAGGAATTGCCTAGATCATTAAAAGGGTAAATGATTTTCCTAGGGTTATACAGTCAGTATATAACATGGGTAGGACTTAACCTCATGTTTAATCTGGCTTCTAGGCTGGTTCCCTATTGATAATATCAATGAGGCAGTTAGGCGGTGTAACCTGGAGTCAGAACTTAGTTCAAATTGAGTCTCAGATATTTACTAGTTGTGTGACCTTGGACAATCACTTAACTTCTGCTTGCCTCAGTTTCTTTGACTGTAAAATAGAGGTTACAAAAACTCCCAGGGTTGCTGTATCAAATGACATAATTGTAAAGTGTCTGTCATAGTAAATGCTAAAAAAAAATGTTTGCATAGTACCTGCCTTGTGGTGGGTACTATATGAATGTCAGCTATATTTATTATACTATATTTCCCTTTTTTTCCATACTTTATCACATTTTATTGTCCATCTTGTCTGAGACCAAGTTTCAGTACATAAACATGTATTTATGCAATTACACATCATCAACAACATTGCTGACCATGGCAATAAATGAGAAGCCTGTTACTTTGCTTAAAACAAAACAAGTACATCTGGCCACAAGAATACAAGTCTATTAAAGAACCAAATGCTCATTGACTATCTACCTTTATAAATGGGAAGTCTTTACTGGATTCATGAATTCATGCCCAGAGATGCCAGTAAAATTCTATCATCAATTTGGAGCTCAACAGGAAAAACAGGCTTGTTAAACTGAGTGGGATAGGGAGAGGAGAAGACAGGAGAGAGAGGGAGAGAGAGAGTGGGAGAGAGAAAGACAGAGAGAGAGAGAGACAGAGACAGAGTGAGAGAGAGAGAGAGAGAGAGAGGGGAGAAGAGAGGAAAAGAAAAGAGAAGAGAGGAGAAAAGAGAAAGAGACTCTTATTTGGCATCTCAGTTGTATTTAGCAAGGGAATGGCCTAAATTACTTTAGTAACTATGTCTTTACTAAGTGATGAGTCAAATGTTAAGGTAAAATGTCCTCAACAAGTAGATAAAGCTCTCTAAAGTTAATTTATCTCTATGCTTACCACAACCAAGAGCAAGGAGCCCACATTGATTCCCAGGTGTATACTTCATATCAGAACTAACATCAAAGCGTTGCACGTCGTCTTCATTTTGAAGATATCTGACTCAGATTCCAGCTGCTGAGGGAAAAAAAAGAAAGAAAAAGAATCATAGGATTGAACCAAAGTTTCACCAAAATACATGCAAAGTAATTTACTCATATTCTTTCAGCGTCTCCATGGGCTGACAGCTCCTGGTTTATTTAGACTTGTTTTTGTGAAAGCGCCCACTGGCCCTCAGGCACAGGATGCTGAAAACTTGAAATGGATCCTATTGGTGTGTTGTTGGGATTTTTAAAAATTATCCTTCATGTTCACAGGGCCGTCAATCTCTCCGCCAGCTTTGGAGAAAGCCATTAACTTCCAAGGGCAAGCGAAGGCCAAAAGCAACAGAATGGGAAAGACGTGTACCCGGGGTAGGGGATGTTGCTGAGAGCCGACTGAAGGAACCTGGCTTGTCTTGCCCCACACTGTCAAGCTCTGTCTATCTCCACATTGCCCCAGGACGCGTGTACATTCTTTGCCCAGATGCTGTATATTTTGCTTTCCACCCTGCATAAATTCTCAATATAAACCCAAGGCGCCATGCACATACATTGTCCAAATTCTTACAAAATGTTTCATTTCTTGGATAAACAACAAAGTATGAGAAGTAATTTTTTTCCCTTAAGTTTCTCCCAGGTTTCTGTTGGAGTCAGAGAAAGTAAAAAATTTCAGAAGTCTGAGCTTACATGTTAATCATCATCACTCAAGGTGTCCAAGACGTCAAAAGTTTTCCCCAGCCAGGCTTCTTCAGAAGCGATTCCTTCCAGGAGCGTCCCTACTTGGGGTTAGTTTTGCCTTAACAGATTTCCTCCAGTAGAGAGTCAGTAGATTCAGAATGGAAAAGACATCTGAGGTTGTCTGACATAAGGTCACAATTGCTCATTTTCAGGACTCAAAATAGGCCAATAATCACTATTATTGTTTATTTAAAATATACCTGAGGATGTGTTCTAAATGTGATAAGCTTGAGATTTTGAATTTTTGAAAACTGATTAGTTAGGAATGAAAATATTATAAAATATGAATTTAATTCAACTTAAAAAGCATTTATTAAGCACTTACTCCTAGGCACTGTATTAGGTGCCAGTAACTTATTTTCTTCAAGGGATATGTCAGCAGAAAGTAAATATTAATAATGTAAAAACAGACACAAAGTATCAAGATGTGCTATTTACTCTTAGGTGGAGAACACCTTTGACTAATCAGTGCCAAGGGATTCTGCTTATTTGATTCTAATTCTGGCTTCAATATATTTATTGAACATGACAAATTAAAAGTACAGAATATGTTCTAAGACTTGAGGATCTGATAGCCTTCCTGAGAAAATAAGACATAGGCAAGGGGAAAAAAAAACTTCTAACAACACAGAACCGGATTTAATGACCAAATAAGAAACATGAGCGATATTGTCCATATCTGCTTAGAAAAGAGTCTGATGCCTGGAAGGTCATCTCTAGAGGGAAGGAACAAGTTCCTTGAAAGAGTCAGTATTTGACCTGATCCTTGAAGGATGGGTAGTTTTCAAACAAGCAATGAAAAGTATAGAGGTCATTCCAGCGACAGTGTGACAGGGGAAGGGAGAATGTAATGAGCAAAAGTGTTTTCACGGTATTTGGAAGCAATAACGAACAGAACAGCTTGGGGCAAATGGTTATTTTAAAGGAATAGGCGAGAAGATAGTTGGAAAGGTTAAGGCAAGGGGGTAGCAGATTATAGAGGGTCTAAGATACCAAACTAATGAATTTGGACTTGATCATCTAAGTAATGGGAAACCTTAAAGACATTAGAGCAGGAGATTGAAATGATGAAAGTCGTTATAGAAAGGTTAAATTAGCAGGTAGAGGGCTAGAAGTAGGCAAACCACACAGGAGAAAATTGGAACAATCCAAGAATGATATGATTGAAAATACCAACCTTTAAGTAGGGAGTGGTAGGATTAGTAATGAAAAGGGAGGTATGTATTGGAGAGAAATTTATTTTTTAAATAATTAATTTTTAGTTTTTAACATTCACTTTTATACGATTGTGAGTTCTAAATTTTCCCCCTTCCCTCCTCTCCCTCCTCCCCAGATGGGATGCAATCTGATATAGATTATACATGTACAATCATATTAAACATATTCACACATTAGTCATGTTGTAAAAGAAGAATCAGAACAAAATGGAAAAAACAGGAGAAAGAAAAAGCAAAAAAAGAGAAAATTCTATGCTTTGATCTGCATTCAGACTCCATACTTCTTTCTCTGGATGTGGATAGCATTTACCATCATGCCTTAGATCCTTGCATTAGTCATTATACAATGTTGCTATTACTGTATACAGCGTTCTCCTGGTTCTTCTCATTTCACTCAGCATCAGTTCATGTAAGTATTGCCAGGTTTTTCAGAAATCTGCCTGTTCATCATTTCCTATGGAACAATAATATTCCATTACACTCATGTACCACAGCTTGTTCAGCCATTCCCCAATTGATGGGCATCCCTTTGATTTCTAATTTTTTGCCACCACAAAAAGCTGCTATAAATATTTTTGCACATGTAGGTCCTTTTCCCATTTTTACAATCTCTTTGGGATGCAGACCTAGGAGTGGTATTGCTAGATCAAAGGGGATACAGAGTTTTCTAGCCTTTTGAGGCTATAAATTGCTTAGAGAGAAATTTTGAGAGAAGAGTTGACCAGAGTTGATAATAAGGAATTTGGGAAGAGAGAAAGGCAGCTGTTTTTGAGTGTTGGTTGCTAGGTGAATTGGTGACACTAAAGGAGGGATTACTGCATTACAGATTTAGAACTGGAAGGGACTTTAGAGACCATTTGGCTCAAACTTGGAGCCAAGGTCCAGGGATCCTTACCCATTATTTACCCTAGCCCACACAGAAAAGAACTAGCAAAGTCAGGACTTGAACCACAATGCCTCCCAAGATGTGTTAGTTGAAAGAAGAAATCATTCTTAAGGTACTAAACCACAACTCCTCCTTTTACTTTCAAGTTTCAGCTCCTCTAAAATTCTACTTCAATTCCCTATGGGATGCAGATGTCCCCAAGCTGTAAACAGATATGCTCAATATAAAAGTTTGGTCAAAATGGAAAGGTTTAAGAGTATGGACCTGACAAATGACTGGGTATGTTGCCTGAGTATTAGCCTAGTTAAATTGGCTCATTCTTTTAGTACTGATAAACTTTTTGACCACAGAAACTTACCTGGGCCATTTACTAGGCATACGATGGTTGTGACCTACATTGATGGAGGGAGTTCTCATATCAGGAAATCTGGAATCTTTTAACTATTCATTACATTATCAATGAAAGCATACAAATCATAAAAAAAGAAAGAAAAAAATAAGACAAAACACCTAAATTTTAGACAACATTCTGGGACATTTAGAGAAAGTATGATTATTTATGATTTAAATGGGATCTGTAAGCCTGCATCAAATCTTATTTTTTAATGTATTACAGAGAGTGAGTGCTAAAGAACAGAGAACACTTGCTCCTCATTAAGCTAAACCTAAGATTTGTAGTTTGAGACAAGCAAAGAATATTCTGTTCCCTCTGACAGTCTCTCTCAAGGACAAGGGAAAGAAATGTTTCTCCAGATAGGAGAAACAAATTAACCAGAAAGTTCAATGGAAGACACGGTGTAGTTTCATTTGCTGAAGCATTCATAAAACCCAGACTCTTGAATTGGAAATTTAATAGATGGCTCTATAGATTTCGCAGAGAAGAACTAGAACAAAACAGGAATGTCATTGATTCCTAGAGAAATGAAGAGACAGGAGGCAGTAGGAAAGTGTCATAAGAAAACCATTATAGGACCAATTCTGACACTAACAACAAACCAACCAACTCCCAAACCTCCATTTAAGGAGGGGCCCAAGGTCAGCCTCACTTTATTTCCAACCCAGCTCTTTATTCTTTTGGACTTTTTCAGTCATTGCTATCACCTTTGTCCTGTCCATCACCTTTTCAGATTACTTTTGTGACTTTCCTTTCCCCATTAGATTTTGTAAGCTCTTTGAAAACAGACACTGTCTTCTTTTTCTTTTCCTACTCAGCACAGTCCCTGGCATGTAATAGCCATGGAAGGTCTCTTCCAGACTGAAATCTGTGAATCTTAGTGACCTGCCCAAAGTCATACAACTTGTTCATCAGTTAGGTAATAAACATGTATTAACTGATAGCTGACAAGATGTATGACGTTGAGCAAGTCATTCAGGATCATAAATTTAAATCTGGAAGAGACCTTAGAGATTATCATAATCAACCCTCTCATTTTATAGATGAGAAAACTGAGGCCCAGAGAAGGGAAATATCTTTCCTAGGGTCACGCTGATAGTTGGTAGAGACAAAATTTAAATCTGAGCCCTCTGACTCCAAATTCAGCGTTCATTCCATTTTGCCAATGTATATTGGAAGGCTTCCATTTCTTCATTTACCAAATAATGAAGGGGTTGGATTAGATTACTAAAATATTTCCTAACTCTAAGTTCCATGATTCTAGATCTTTCTCACAACTCTTCCTCCTATTTTTCATCTTTCTTTCCCCCCTTTTCTTCCTTCCCCACCTCCCTGTATCTCTCATCTCTCTCTCTCTGTATCCGTCTCTCTATATCTCTGTCCGATACATGTAATATACATATGTCATCTATATTATTTGATCAGAAATGAATCTGAAAGAATATGAAACTAGAACAGGCAAAAAGACAGAAATCAATTCTCCAGGTTTTTTTTTTTTCCCTTCAAATCAAACAAGTGACTGGCAATAGAAAGTTAGAAAGAGAAGCTGATAATGTGATACGTCTTGTAAGGATACAGTGATCATAGTGTAATGGTAAAATCAAAATCATCACACCCCACTTAGCCCTCATATATTTGTCATGTAAGAACACATCTTGATTTCTCGTCTGGACATCTGGACATCTCCCGAGATGTAATAAGAATTCTTTTCAGATTAGCTGAGTAACTCTGTCATGGCATCTGAGGCCTTTTGAAGATGTCAAGGTAGTTGAAATTAGGCATTCTAGCAAGCGTGAGACAGGAAAGAATATTCTAGTCCAATCTCTGAAAAGGAATCAATTGCATTGGGGAAGAAAACACCTTAGCCTCAATCTCACCTGGACTCTGCCACCTCCTTTGGTGGGAATGAGGATCTTATGAACTATAAGAACTATGTACTGTGAGGACCAGGGGACTTGGAATTTTTTTAATCAATGTCCTAACTGTGTTCCCACAGCAGTAATAACTGGCACCAACATTTGCACTGAGATAAAGAAAAATTGGAGAAGAGAAAAGTAGATGAAAATCTCTAAAAAGGACCTAGGAGAAAAACTACACAAAAACTAAAGGGAATGTCTTGAAGACTCCATTGAAAAAGAATGTCCAGGAGCTATCAGTTGTGTTGTGACAGCTATAGTACGTAGCTATATGTGCTATACATTTGAGATCATTTTTTCCTGGACTTTAAATGCCCTGGTGGGAGATTTTATCAAACTTTTGGGAAGATCTTTTATGCCAACTATATTAGTGTAGTAAATACCCATTTCTAAAAGTTAAGTAAATCTGGCTGACTTTTTTTCCAGGTTCCAGGAGTCAAGATGGTGGAGTGATCAGTAATTGCTATCTCCTTCCCCTTGTTGACCTTGAAGAACCCAGAAAATATATCTCTGGGAAAAACCCTGGAAGAGTGGGAACAGCACAAGGGGCAAACAGACTCTCAGCCCATGAGGCTAGGAAGATCATGAAGTAGGGTTCCTCTTGCTGTGGCTAAAGGGGATCAGTTCAGGATCAGAACTGTCCCAGACAGGCTCACCTCAGCAAACTGAGAGAAGATCTTGAGCTCCACGGGAGTGAATCCAGCAATTTCCAACATTAGGACCTCAGGCATGCCTCAGGAACCCAGGGGAACTGGAAAGACACTAGCACAGACAGCTGAGCTTGCCTATGCTCTAGTTCACTAGAGAAGACCTCTGGCATCCAGACCACCCCTCCCCCACACTTAATGAACTAGCTCCAGGGTAACTATGGGGAAACTCAATAAGAGCTCACCTGATCTTTGCTTTCAAACACCAGCCAGCTCAGCACCAAATAAGCTGCAGCATTTTAACTTCTAGCTGAAAGAACTAGAGACCACAACACACAAAGCCTCAAGTTTTAGGCACAAGAACTGTGGGACAGAGCTCCCTGTGCCACAGATGCAGAGATCTATTTTCGAAGCCAGGAAAAGGATGCTTATCATGAGTAAAAAGCAAAGCAGAGATCACAGAATCTTTCTATGGGGACAAGGACCAAAACACAAATACTAAAGAGGTCAGCATTGAAACTGTACTCCCATCTGAAACTTCAGAAGGGAATATGAAATGGTTGGAAGTACATGGAGCCTTCTTGGAAGAGCGCAGAAGGATTTTAAAACCCAAATTAGAGAAATAGAAGAAAAACTAATGACTTTAAAAATATGAAAAAAGACATTTCAGAAAAATTTAAAAGGAAAATTGGACAAATGGAAAAGGAAGTACAAAACCTAACTGGAGAAAATAATTCCTTAAAAGGAACAATTGGACAGATGGAAAAGGGATGGCAAAGTTAACTGAAGAAAACTATTTGATAAAAAATAGAATCAGGCAAGTAGAAGCTAATGAATCTATGAGACATCAAGAATCAGTCAAACAGAATCTAAAGAATGAAAAGACAGAAGAAAATGTAAAATACCTAATTGGAAAAACAACTGACCTGGAAAATGGATCCAGGAGAGAAAATCTAAGGATTATTGGGCTACCAGAAAGCCATGATGAAAAAACAGCCTGGACAGTTATCATCCAAGAAAATAATCATCCAGGAAAATTGCCCAGAAGTCCTGGACCTGGTGGGTAAAATATTCATTGAAAGAATCCACCATTCACCTTCTGAAAGAGACCCCAGACTAAAAACACCAAGGAATATTGTTGCCAAATTCCATAACTATCAAGTGAAGGAGAAAATACTGCAGGCATAAATCCTGAGGAGCTACAGTCAGGATCACACAGGACCTTGCAGTTTCTACATTAAAAGATGGAAGGAATTGGAATACAATTTTCCATAAAGCAAAGGAGTTGGGACTATAACCAAGGATTAATTACCCAGCAAAGTTGAGTATAATATTTCAGGCTAGGAGATGGACATTCAATGAAATAAGGGATTTTTAGACCTTCCTGATGAAAAGGCAGAGCTCAATAGAAAATTTAATCTTCAAATGCAGATCTCAAGAGAGGCATAAAAAAGGTAAACAGGGAAAAAAAAACTTGTTACACAACATGGGCAAACTGTTTACATCTCTATAAGGGAAGTTGATACTTGTTAATCTTGAGAATTGTATATTCATTATGAAATGTAAAAGTAATATACATAGATAGAGGGAGTGGGTATAAATTAAATGATGTGATAACAAATATGATTTAAGGGTGCAAGGAGTTGTAACAGGAGATGTGAAAAGGAGGAGGCAGAAAAAATAAATTCCATCACAGGAAGAGACACAAAAATATGTTACAGTAGAGGGAAAGAGGGGAGGGAGATGAGCATTGTTTGAGAGGTACTCTCATCTGATTGGATTCAAGGAGGGTACAACAAACTCAGTTAAGTGTAGAAATACAATTAGCTCTATAGGCAGTAGGAGGAGAAGGGGGAAAGAAAAGGGAGGGGAGGCTAAAAGGAAGGTTAAAGGGAAAAAGGGATTAAAAGGGAGGAAGGCTGAAAGAAGGGAGGGAAGACTGAGGGAGGCGGCGGTCAAAAATTAAGACTATTGTGGAGGGAAAGGGAGAAGGGAGAACTAAAAGCATAAACAAGGGGAAAGGGATTGGAGGGAAAGACACAGAAAGTAATCATAAGTGTGAATGCGAATGGGCAGAGACAGATAGTAGAATGGATTAGAAACCATAATCCAACAATATGTTGTTTACAAGAAACACATTTGAAATGGGGGCATACACACAGAGTAAAGGTAAAAGGTTGGAGCAGAATATTTTGTGCTTCAACTGATGTAAAAAAAAGCAGGGGTAGCAATCCTAATCTCAGACAAAGCAAAAGCAGAAATAGATCTCATGAAAAGAGATAAGGAAGGAAACTATTTCCTTCTAAAAGGCACCATAAACAACAAAGAAATTTCATTACTAAACATATATGCTTCAAGTGGTATAGCATCCAAATTCTTAGAGGAGAAGTTAAGGGAGTCACAGGAAGAAATAGACAGCAAAACTATACTAGTGGGGGACCTCAACCTCTGTCTCTCTGAACTTGATAACTCTAACCTCAAAATAAACAAAAAAGAAGCTAAGTAGGTGAATACAATTCCGGATAAGGTAGGTATGATAGATCTCTGGAGAAAATTTAGTGGGGATAGAAAGGAATATACCTTTTTCTCAGTGGTACATGGAACATATACAAAAATTGACCATGTACCAGGCCATAAAAACCTTACAATCCAGTGCAGAAAGGCAGAGATAGTCAATGTATCCTTCTCAGATTATAATGCAGTAAAACTTACATGTAATCAAAGGCCACAGAAATATAAACAAAAACTAATTGGAAACTAAACCATCTAATCCTAAAGAATGAATGGGTTAAACAACAAAATATAGAAATAATCAACAACTTCATTCAAGAGAATGACAATAACAAGGCATCCTACCAAATTTTATGGAATACTGCAAAAGCAGCTCTTAGGGGAAATTTTATATCTTTGAATGCCTACATGAATAAAATAGAGAAAGAGGAGATCAATGAGTTGGGTATGCAGCTGAAAAAGCTTGAAAAAGAACAAATTGAAAATCCCCAAGTAAATACCAAATTGAAAATACTGAAAACCAAAGGAAAGATTAATAAAATTGAAATTAAGAAAACTATTGAACTAATAACTAGAACTAGGACGTGGTTTTATGAAAAAAACAATAAAATTGATAAACCTTTGGTCAATTTGATGTAAAAAAATAAAGAAGACAACCAAATTACCAATATCAAAAATGAAAAGGGTAAACTCACCTCTGATGAAGAGAAAATTAAAGCAACAATAAGAAATTATTTTGCCCAACTGTATGCCCATAAATTCGACAATCTAGATGAGATGGATGATTATTTTAAGATATACAAATTGCCCAGCCATCAATGAACTCCCTAGGAAAATATCTCCATGCCAGAAGGATTCACAAGTAAATTCTATCAAACATTTAAAGAACAGTTAATTCCAATACTATATAGGCTATTTGGGAAAACAGGAAGGAGTCCTCACAAATTCTTTTTATGACACAAATATGGTTTTGATGCCTAAACCAGGAAGAGTCAAAACAGGGAAAGAAAATTATAGATCAATTTCTCTAACGAATATAGTTGCAAAAATTTTAAATTAAGATTTTAGCAAAAAGAATATAGCAACTTATCACAAGAATAATACATTATGATCAGGTAGGACTTATACTAGGAATGCAGGGCTGGTTCAATATCAGGAAAACTCTTAGCATTATCGATCATATCAACAACAAACCTAACAGCAACCATATGATTATCTCAATAGATGCAGAAAAAGCTTTTGACAAAAAACAACACCCATTCCTATTAAAAACACTGGAGAACACATGAATAAATGGAACTTTTCATAAAATAATAAGCAGTATCTACCTAAAACCTTCAACAAGCATTATATGCATTGGGGATAAACTAGATGCGTTTTCAGTCAGATTTGAGGAGAAACAAGGATGTCCATTATCACCACTATTATTCAATTTGGTACTAGAAATATTAGCTGTAGCAATAAGAGAAGAAAAAGAAATTGAAGAAATTAGAATAGGCAAAGAAGAAACTAAGTTATCACTCTTTGCAGATGATATGATGATATACTTAGAAAATCCCAGAGAATCAAGTAAAAAGTTACTTGAAATAATAAACAACTTTGGCAAAGTTGCAGGTTACAAAATAAATCCACACAAATCTTCTGCATTTCTATGTATTAGTAACAAATCTGACAGCAAAAGATAGAAAGAGAAATCCCATTTAAAACTACAGTAGACACTATAAAATATTTGAGAATCTACCTGTCAAAACAAACCCAGTGATTATATGATCACAGTTGCAAAACACTTTTCACACAAATAAAGTCAGATCTATGTAAGTAAAAAAATATCAGTTGCTCATGGGTGGGCCAAGCCAATATAATAAAAATGACAATTCTACGTAAATTAATTTACTTATTGAGTGCCATACCAATCAAACTACCAGGTAATTATTTTGTGGAGCTAGAAAAAAATAGTATCAAAATCTGACTGACTAATTGACATCAACTTAAAATGGGGATAAAAAGCACACCATTGGGGGATCATGAGATTTACTGTACTTACAAAAAACTCCAACATCTTGGAGATATTCTTAGAATTTGAGTCATTCCTCTAGGGACCCAATTAGTCATTGAAAGGAAGAGCAATAGAAGTTACTATTATTATTTCATTTCAAAATGTTTGCTGAATTGAATTCAGAATTTATATGAGATGTAATAGGATTATAGATTTAGGGCTACAGGAGAACTTGGAGATCATCTAGTCCAATGCTTTATATCATAAATGAAAGACCTCAGATCCAGTCAGAAAAACATGATTTTGTTAAGGACCATATATGTAGTTAGTAGAGCCAGAGTTCAAATCTGGGCTTTCTGATTCCCAAACTTTATCGTACAACTTCCTACCTCTTGGCTTCAGATTTCCTCAGTTATCAAATAAATGTTTGGCCTAGATATTCAAAGTCTCTTCTAGCACTAGAATATGACCCATTGTTGTGCCATTGATAATATCTGATTATTAGTATAAATTATCCTGATGGAGGATGAATCTAGAAGAAACAAAAAGAAATCAATTAGGTCTTACCCTTTCCCCTTTCCCACCCTAAATCAGACAAGTGCCTGGCAAATGACAATGATGAAGGGAAGCTGCTAACCATATACAGAACAACGTGTGAGGACTGCAATGATCTAATTCTTTCATTATGACAAGAGTCATGGAATATTATTGTTAGCAAATGAATTTAAAATCCCAAGAGGAATGACAAAAATTTTACATTATCTGATTCATGTTTTGAAAAAGATTTCTCATGGTTGCTTAGATTGATAATGGACTTCATCCACTAAAGAAAAACAATTTATATCTGTTATCCTTACTTTTGAATAAATTCAGAAGCTAGCAAATGTCTTTCGGGTCCATTAGAACAACAAACATGATAGAAATCTGTTTCAATGAACAAAATGGAAGCGACAAAAGGCAAGATAGTAAAGAATGCAATTTTAGAAATATAATAGAAATGACTCCTAATTCAGGAGATTCCATACCAGGGATGGAATGAGAACGAGATGAAAGTGGGTATGAAAGGAATCATCTTACAAACTGACAACATGATGGTCCAAGGAAGAAATATATCCTAGCTAGATATACAATTTTTATATACCTTTTTATGTACCTCTCTCTCAATAAAATGTGAACTCCTTGATATCAAAGACTATTTCATTTTTGTCTTTGTGTTCTCAGCCCCTCTCATGGTGAATAGCATGTCATGGTAAATACTTAATAAATACTGGGTGATTGGTTAATTGGGGAGAGAGTTTCACTGTATCAGACCTAAAACATTAATTAGTGGATTCTCTGTGTGCTATTTCTTGTTCAGTTATTTTTCAGTCTTGTCCAAGTCTTCTTTACTACATTTGGGGTTTTCTTGCCAAAGATACCAGAGTGGTTTGCTATTTCCTTCTCATTTTACAGATGAAGAAACTGAGGCAAACCAGATTAAGTGACTTGCCCAGCATCACACAGCTCGTATGATTCTGAGGCCAGGTTTGAACTTAAGATGATGAGTCTTCTTGATTCCAAGCCCTCCGCTTGGAGTGCACTGGGCCACGTAGCAGCCCATTTGTACCATTTGGTTAAAAGTTATGGCTGTTCTACAATTGTGTCTTATTCTTTATCATTTGGTGACCTGCACTGTCCATAGGGTTTTCTTGCAAAGATACCAGAGTTATTTGCCATTTCCTTTTCCCATGGATTAAGGCAAACAGAGGAGTTGCTTGCCCAGAGTCACACAACTGAGGCCACTGAGTATCTGGGGTCACATTTGAACTCAGGCCTTCCTTACTCTAGGCCCAGTGATCTGTCCACTGAGTCACCTACCTACCTCCTAATTAAAAGAGTAGACACAAGGAAAACAGGTTGGGGTGAAGCTTGAATAACCTGGCATTTACAGCACATTTTTATTTGGACTTTATTTAGAGAACTAACAGCTGGTTTTTGTCCTGCTAACTTCATGGTTCCTGTGTTATTAGAAATATTTATGGAGCTTAATTAAGCCATATTTGTTTAGTCATAGTCACTAGTTTTGCCCAGACCAGCGTAATAAAGCTACAGAAAATAATTACACCATTTCTTTTCTTTTCAATTTTTGAAGGGTCAAGGTTGGGAGGAGGACACTTGGATTTGTGACTTCATCAGGGGATAGAACTCCCAGTATGGCAACTCCATCCATTTTATTGTAGCTCCCCTGCAACTCAGAGTTGAGATTGAATGACTTGCTCAGAGTCATGCACAACTGTTACCCAGATTTTAACTACCAGACCAATCCGGTTTCTGTTTCTCTGTTCTGTGTCTCTACTAGTGTTCTCCACATGGTGATTCACTGTTTTTCACCAGTGAATGAGTGTTCACAACATAGTCAGATTCCAGTGCAGTGTGTTCATGGTGGTCCATCATAAGTTCTATTTGGGATTGTAATGGTTGTTGAAACACTTTGAAAAGTAACAAAAGCTATTATATTATTTCATTTCAAAATGTTTGTGGAAATGAATTCAACTGAAAACAAATGATCCCTCACACTCCTCATGCATACTCCTCTTCACATGTCTTTTATGTCCATTAGAGCAACAACATGGTAGAAATATTATTGGGATGAACAAAATAGAAGGTACAGAAGAAGAGATAGTAAGATACGCTTCACACTTCTCGTTATCTGATGCCTTATATCCTCCACCCTCTTCTAGTCCCCTAAAGGGTAGAAGACTCTCTTTTTAAAAATTTATTTATTTTTAATTTTCAACCTTCATTTTCACAAGATTTTGAGTACCAAATTTTCTCCCCATCTCTCCCCTTCCCCCACCCCAAGACACTATGCATTCTGATTATCCCTTCCCCCTATCTGCCCTCCCTTCTATCACACCCCTCCCTTCCCTTATCCTGATCTCCTCTATTTTCTTATAGGGCAAGATAGATTTCTATACCTCACTGCCTATATTTCTTATTTCCCAGTCACATATAAAAACAATTTTTTAACATTTGTTCCTAAAACTTTGAGTTCCAACTTCTCTCCCTTCCTCCCTCCCCACCCATCCCCACTGAGAAGGCAGGAAATTCAATATAGGTTACACATGTGTAGTTATGCAAAAGACTTCCATAAATGTCAGTATGTGAAAGACTAACTATATTTCCCTCCATCTTAACCTGCCACCCATTTATTCTGTTCTCTCTTATGACCTTGTCCCTCCTCCCATTTGCCCTCCCTTCTATCATCCCTCACACCCCACTTTTCCCCTTTGTCCCTACTTTCCTGTAGTGTAAGATAGATTTTCATACCAAACTGAGCATGCATACTATTCCCTCCTTAAGCCCAATGTGATGAGAGTAAGCTGCACTTTTCCCTTTCACCTTCCCCCTCTTCACCTCCATTGAAAAAGCTTTTCCTTGCCTTGTTTTATGAGAGATAATTTTCTCTATTCCATTTCTCCCTTTCTTCTCCCAATATATCCTTCTCTCACCCCTTAATTTTATTTTTTTAGATATCATCCCTTCCTATTCAACTCGCCATGTGCACTCTGTCTATACGTATATAATCCCTCCAACTGAGGGGTAGGGAGACTCTTGTTTGCATGGCAGTAAAAATACCTTTAGCCTGGCATGGAGTAAGTGCTTGATACACTCTCTCTCCAATGTATTTATCACACCAGTAGCAGAGTAACCAATAGCCACATTTTTTAAAACTGATCTATTACATGCCATTTCTTATTCCTGTTTTCAACCACATCGTCAGGGATCAGGATCACCACACCTAGTACAGAACATCATCTGCTACAGTCTCCTGCCTGGCTTGGGTGTTACTGCTCTTGTGATAGCCACCAAAAGCAAACTTTGGACTTGGAGAGGTATTTGACCTTGGCAAGCCTTTCAGTTTGGCTTACAAATGCCTCATTTTTTTTTTCTCCTTTTCAAGTCAATGTGCATCTGTTTAGTTAATGATTTGGATGTCATTTTGGAACCAAATAGGGCAAAATGAAAAACAAATTTGTGGCTGGTTTCATGGCCAGGGTCTATACTGCCAAAATGAAGGTCTGATGACTTGGATTATATTAGGGTGGTCTACATGAGTAATCCACATGGTTCACTAGTTTGCTTTTGGTTGTAAAATAGTTGATTTGCCACTGATTATGGGGTTATCTTCTTCTTTCCTAAGGATTTTAATTCTTTAGAAAGTGAATGGAACATATTTTTGCCCATTTGGAAAGTGTGGGGAATCAAGGTGGGAAAAGTTCATGTAAACTAAACTTATGCAAATCAATTCCGTCCAAGTATTTGGGAAGCACCCATTATGTTCCAGGCTCTGCACAGAAAAATAAACATGATATAATCTCTCCCCCCTCAAGAAGCTCATATTCTACTGAGGGAAATGGCAAGTGCATACAAAATACATATGTAAACCTACAATCAGGAGGCTAAAGGTGGCAGCTGAATGGAAGAGGAAAGGCCTTATGTTCACTCACACTCAACACTGACTTTTGAAAAGAACTATTAGGAATTCCAAGGAGCAAAGGAGATCAGACAAAACAAAACAAAATGAAAAAAGGATTGTAGTGTACAGTAAGGAGGTCAGTCTTCCTGGAATGGAGAGTCTGAAGAAGAATAAGGTTCCACCAGCCTGGAAAGATAGGTTGAAACCAGATGGTGCAAGGTTTTAAATGCCAAGCAGAGAAGCCTACATTTTATCCTAGAAGTAAAAGGGAGTCCCTGGAGCTTCTTGAGGAGGGGAGAGACACAATGAGACCTGAGCTGTAAAAGTATCCATTGGGCAGTTTTGTGGAGGAGATGCATGAGGAGAAGGCAGAAGGAAAGGGGGACCCGGCCTAGATGAGAGGCTACATGAATGAAGAGGATATATAGGAGAGATATTGATTTTTATTTATTTGCTTCATTTGTTTTGGTTCTGGAGACATTTGGGGTTAAGTGACTTGCCCAGGGTCCAAGAGTGTGAGGCTATATTTGAACTCAATTTGTCTTAACTCCAGGGTTGGTGCTGGCCACTTAGCTGCCCCCTTTTTGGTTGTGTTTTTTTTTTCGGAGGCGAGAGATATTGTGAAGGGAGAATTGAGAAAACTTGGCCCCTGCCTGGGCTCATATGGGGGAAAGAATAAAGAATGGAGGCTGACTGTGAGGTTGTGAATCTGAGTGAATGGAAAGGTGACAGTGTCCTTAACAGTCATAGGGAAATGAGGGAGTGAGGCACACTTCTTGGAGAGGAGGAATAGGTTCTGTGTTTTGGATACCTATGATACATCCAGGTAGAGATGTCAACAAGACAGAAATGCAGGGAGGAGATAAGGGCCAGATATATGACCTTGTGAGTCAGCTGCACTTGGCTAGGTGTGATGCCTCCCACACCGAAACTGTGCTGCTCCGGAGGTTAAGGTTGGATTACCTACATTTGGGAGTTCTGAGCTTCAGTAGGCAGCCAGGGAGTGCAGTGGATGGAATCAGCTGGACTTGGAATCCAGTAGGCCGGAGTCTAGGCACATGATTTTACTTTTCTGGCCCTGTGTCCTCAATCTGTGAAATGAGAATATAATAGCGCCTGCCTCACAGAGTTATTGCGAGGATCAGATGATACAACAGCGCATGTAAAGTTCTTTGCAAACTTTAAAACGAGCCACAAATGATGAGGATGAGGATGGGGATGATGATGAAGACAGCCTAACCTGCCACTCATATGACTGCTAGGTGACCAAAGCAAGGAGAATTGACCTAGGTAAGAAACAGAGCAAGTCAAAGCTTCCAAGCTGCTCAGTGGTAGGGTCAGGCCAGGGAGCAGCTGCTGCAATGTCAGCCTCCCTGAGATAAGGATGCCCAGGCTCAACAACAAAACAGAAAGGCAAGAAAAAAGAAAAGAAAAAATCATTGTACTCTTTGGAATGATGGAATCATCCAGAGAGCATGTTTACAAAGAAGAGGATTGCCTTATACTCAGTTGCCCTAGGCAAGGACAAAATGTATTCGAAGGCAAGCTGCATCACCAAAACAAATCTGAGAATAAATCAAATTAACAAGCATTTATCCAGGAGCTGCTGTGGATGACATACCCTGTGGATGACAGTGATATGTTAGTTTCTTCAAGAAGCTGAAATCTCAAGTAAGGCAGTATTGTAACTCATTGGGCTGAGTGGTCTGCTGGTCCCCTTTGGGAGGGGTGGAGGCCTCAGAATATTCAAAGTTTTGGTCAATATTTTTTTATTTGTTCACATTAACTTGGTGGGCCATAAGGAGATTATTTTGCAGCCATGTCTACAAGTTTCCATTTAAATCTTTTGGATTTCATTATATTATATTTAGCTTACTGTTCTAGTTTTTAAAGGTGCTTTTGAATTCAGACAGTGTGTTAGCTA
>CM053771.1:380282026-380349015 GCA_028658325.1 Potorous gilbertii
GAGAGGGCAGATTGGTGATAGGGGAAATTAAAATGCTCAGTGTACTGGGGTGGGGGAGGAGACAAATGGGGAGAAAATTTGGGAACCCAAAATCTTGTGAAAATGAATGTAAAAAGTTAAATAAATAAATTTATATTAAAAAAAAGAATATTTGAGGTGGATATCCCAAATTTATGCATTCTGCATTTACTTTGTGCTGCCTCAATTCTGCTTTGCTCAAAGAAGACAGTGACTTTTCTTATGTGGGCACACTATGCTAAGTTGTCCTGTGCCAGTGTCTCCCATGTTGCACAGTCAAATTCAAAGTTCTTGTGAAAGACCTTGAGAGTGTCCTTGAATCACTTCTTCTGACCACCATGTGATCACTTGCCTCATGCAAGTTCAACATAAAATAGTCTTTTTGGCAAGCATACATTTTGCATATATCAGGTACAAACAAGAAACTAGATGGTTAAAACCAGACCTGTATTTGATACTTCAAGCTTGACGTTGTAGAAACTACTTACGTTATATGCTCATCTTTGGCAAAAGTCCTAAGAAAGTTAAGTCACAAATATCATGACAGTGAATATTTTTGTAAATAACACTTGCTAATGGGCCTCTTTTGTAAATGTGGTTCATCATATAGGGTTGAACTCTCAGTTCTGGAAAATACTGTAAATGCAAACTCTGAAATTAGAGGCTCTGAAATTCAAGTCTATGAATAATTGAGGAATGCAACCCAACAACTTGAAAATCTTCTCTGAAGGGGAAAAAAAAGAAAAGATGCAAAATGTAATAGAGAGACAACCAATTGAAGTGAACAGAACGCTAAAAGTGTAGCCAAGAAGTGAGTTCAAATCCTGACTTCCATACTTATGAGACATGTGACCATGAACAAATTATTTAAATTCTCCAAGTGCCAGTTTCTCATCTATAAAATGGAGCTCATGATATCTACATTATAAAATTTCAGGAGGGATTCAAGGGAGATTATAAATACTTTGCAACTTTTAAAAGACCTATGTAAGTGTCCATTCTTATTAAATGGAGTTATAAATGTAGTAAATTTTGTGATAATGGTCTTTGGGGGTAGGAGAATAGATTGATGAGACATTGGAGAAAATTGGAAGGTAAATGAGGGCATATAGATCCCCAAATTCTCAGTTTCTGCTTCAGTTTTACCCTTGAAGGACTTCCCTATGTCAA
The DNA here is from genome assembly GCA_028658325.1 of Potorous gilbertii. Classification (NCBI taxonomy): domain Eukaryota; kingdom Metazoa; phylum Chordata; class Mammalia; order Diprotodontia; family Potoroidae; genus Potorous; species Potorous gilbertii. The sequence continues at coordinate 380,283,215 of CM053771.1, forward strand.
TCCATTACTCTCTTTACATGTGGCCAGAGGCAGAATAGTGGTCAGGAAGCTAATTGCCCACCTTTTGCTGCTTGCTGATGCTGTAGCCTAGGCTGGTCACATCAAAAGAACTGAGTCAAACCCCAGAGAACAGCCATGAAGACCCTAGAGTAGTAGCAGCATTACAGCAGTGAGACTGAAAGCAATTTCCCAGCTATAGGGTAAGGACAATGCCCTAGAGAGTTCCATTTCTGAGTATTTCAGTTATAGTCTATTCTCATAGTCTTAAATCAATGAACTCCAAAGTAAGATACACCCACAACAAAAGGTGCAGGAACCAATTGACTGAGGTGTGTGCCTTATCATAAGATAGGACACATTCCATCCTAGCCATTATAGCAAGGCATTTCTCAAACTCCACCTCACCACCTTTTTTCACCCTGTCTCTGCCCTTGCTTCTGCTGCCAACAAAGTTCCCAACATTGCCAGAGCCCAGTCCCTCTTGGGTTCACCACTATATTGCTACTGCCCATTACAAACCAAGTCCAATACATGCCATAACCTAAACTGCTACCCCTAGATGCCAGGAAATTCTTCATTTATTATTTTCTAGATACACACATGTGTATGTAATTGTTGAACTCAACTTACTTAGGAAATTTGGTCCACAATCCCATTCAATTTACCTCATGGCTAAGTTTAGGCTCCAGTCTCAAAGTAACCTGATACAGTTAAAAAAAATGATTCTGGAGTTGGAGCACTTAGGGATTCAAGTCCTGACTCTAACACTTAGCATCTGCATAATCTTGATCCAATCACTTAAAATGAGGGGGTTGGATTTGATGCCTTCTAGGACCCTTAGAGGACTAAATCTATATTCATATGATGGTTTTCTTCTTTTTTGAAATAAATTTTTATTTCTATTCTTTGGGGTTTTTTTATACCATGTATCACTCTCTCTCTCTCTCTCTCTCTCCCTTCCCAAGACCCATCCTATATAGCAGATATTATTTTTTTTAAAAAGTCAACACAACTGATGAATACATGGAAAAAATCTGAAAACATGCAATACTGTAGCACCAATGCGATATTCACAGTGCCTACAACTGTGAATATCCCAGAGCAATTCAGAATCTCAAAATACAACAGAGTATTCACGTGGAAGACAGAACCAAAACATTTCTTCAGATACCAGAAAGCCAAATCCATCATAGTAAGAAAAATCCATACACAATAACAGTGCAGAGAACAACATCATCCCCAAGCCTTCCATCTGCCTGCTAGGCTTCCTACAAACCAGCTCCATTAAATAATCACAAACAAGCTCTCTCACTCACACTAGCCAGCTACCTGATTGCCTGCCTCCTTCCAAACTCTGACTGCTCTCATGACTAACTTCCTCTCACTTCTGCTCTAGCTGTGCCTCTTCCTGCTCCATGTGACTTAGACTCATGTGACTCAGGTTTCTATGTGACTTAAGCAGGTCACATGGGTCTATTCATGAATGGGAAAGATCTTCACACTTGATCTCTATAATTTTGTTTCATTTACTTTTTATTTTTTTGGTATGTTGTAGTTAATTGTGTATATTGTTTTTTTAGCTCTGCTTACTTCACTTTGCATCAGTTCATACAGATCTTTCCATGCTTCTCTGTATTCATCACATATCCATTACATCCACATACCATAATTTTTTTTAGTAATTCCTCAATTAATGGGCATCTACTTTGTTTCCAATTCTTGGCTAAGAGATTAGCTTTTCTTGTCAATGACTTCCTTGAAATATAAACCCAGTAATGAAGTCTCTGGTACAGAGTATGGATATTTTAGTCACTTTACTTGCATAGTTACAAATTACTTTCCAAGATACCATTTCACAGCTCCTCAACAATGCATTTGTGCACCTATCTTCCTGCAACACCTCCAACATTGACTGTTGCCATTTTCTGTCTTTCTTTTCTTTTGTCAACTTCCATTGTGTAAGTAAGGTAAAATCTCAAGGTTGTTTTGAATTGAATTTCTCTTATGATATTATAGCTTACTGCCTCTCCCAACTCCATTACTCTTATTTAGGTAAGCATTTAAAAACAATCCTCCTTTTAATGAGCAAATTATTTTAAATAATATTTCTTTTTTCTTATCTTTTAAAATATCCATTGTGCATATATTTTATTCTTCCCATAGCATAAAAATACATATATTATTTATATATATTAGGTGTGCATATACACTCATATTTATGTGTATATATATATATATATATATATTATATACTCATATCTATCCATATATATTATACACACATTGAGGGTACCTGCTAGAAAAAAAATTATTAATAGACATGAATGATCAAAAAAAATTGGAGACTATTCTTCTAGACCAATGAGTATTGAATCAGAACCAACGCCTGGTGCCATGAGCTACATGATCTCTAAAGGGTGAGAGTTGGAGAAAAGTAGTAAGTATCTGTAGGCTGAGCCCAACAATAAGGATTCTACATTTTTTGTAGAAGCCTACTCATGCACCCAACAGACACTGCTCCAAACACTTGGCTAGTAGTTTCATTGTAAACAGCACTTGATAATCAAGTTAAATATTATATATACTTCCTTGCTGGTTAATAACTTAATAAAGTAATAGGCTTTCTATAGACTTGCAAAAAGCAGGACACTAACCAGTGTGGAATATTGGTTTTCTACCACCTCAGATGTCTCTGGGATGCCCATCAAGTGTCTGCAGCTATGCACTTCCATCATTCAAGCTTCACCCATTTTGTTTCGTCTTTTATAACATTTTGTTGACTGTGCCAAGGCAAGACTCTTCTGCCAGATGTATTGGCTTATTTTCACTAGCCCTTTTACTTGAAGGAAGATTGAGATACTTCCTGTTTTAGGGTAGTGTGCAATCTCTCCTAACCATCTTTGATTAATCCTGACTTTTATGGGCTAAGAGTTAGACACAAAGTTGGTAATAGTGATACTTGTTATTCACAGACTATTTTTTTATTAGACAAAAGATGGATATTTGACTGGAGATATGTTTATCACATTAATGGTTGTTCCACAAAAGAAAGCCCATTTTGAATAAAGGATCTATATGGTAAGAAATGGGGATCCAGAATAGGGATCCAAAATGTGGGTAATTGTCTTTATACAAACTTCTCCAGGTCTTGTGTACTCTGGTAACAGTGACACATTTATCCTGTCTATGTTTGCTATAGCAACAGCCTCACACTTCTAAAATGTGGGCTGTTTATATCCCACAGCAATCACACTTTGGACCAAACAAAGGGGTTTTGTGAAGGTTTCCACCAGGAAAAGACATATTTCCATGAATATGATGGGGTGGAAATGTTTACTTAACCATTCAGCCTAATAGCCCCCAAATGGCTGCTGGCTTCTGCCAAAACTATTGGGAACAAACATTTCTAATGGAAGCCCCCAGAGGCAGGGTGTTTCTACAGAGCGGCAGGGCAGTCACCAAAAGCATCCTCAGGGAATCAGCCAGCCTAAAGGAAATCTTGCATCTGTCTAGTCTCTGTCTGGCTCAGATACCTGGATCCTACAGACTTCTGGGGTTGAGTGTGATTGCCATGGGTTCTCTGGCAATGTCTACATGAATCCAACCCAGCAGAGGCAAATGTTCCTGACAGCAGACCTTTGCTTTAAGTCTGGGGAGAAAAAGGAGTCTGAGAATTGGGAAACTGGAATATCAGCAAGGTAATATAAATGCAAGAACATGTATTTGTAAGGAAATTTATGAAATTAAATGTTTTATCCATACACATCCTCTAACAGTGGTTCTGTCAGTTATTGATAAAGAACTGGTAGCCTAGCCAAAGATCAGATCTTTCATCAAGTAGATGGACTTATTCTAGGGAATGCTAACACTAGGCAACACAGACACTTTACCTCAAAGAATAGGTGAGGTTTATCTATCTGGAAACAAAAAGGAATAGATGAATTCAGATGTTACTCTTAGCTCCTAATTTCCTTTTATCTGTGATCCATTGATTCAGTAAAAAAAAACAAAACAACACACAAAACATAACTTTTATATTAATTTTGAGAGATGAAAGGGGTCTATGTGAAGAAACTTATATGGCTATTCTGGGAACTACTGGAAAAGGGGAAAATGTGACAAAGAGCTAGTTTTTGTTCATCACTTTAGAGCCCTGTGAATAGATAAAAATACCTCCACGATTGTAAAATCTTTGTATGTAACATATTTCTTCTTCAAATTTGAGTTTTCCATAGTTGTTTTCCATAGAATTTTTCCATAGTTGGTGTTGTCCAAATGATGGAGCTTTTTCTTGTACTAGGCTGCATTTATATTCAATAATTATATACATTGCTATTAAAATAGGAAAGCAAAACTTAGAGTGGAGCATTCCTCTGCACTCTTCCCCACAGCATTCACTCTCTATCCTTGTTTCTCCTCAACAAGTACCCACTCTGGGAGATTGGGGTTTCCAGAGAGAACCACTACTACAGCTACTATTCTCAGGATGCTAGAAGTAATCCTTGTAAGAGGCTCTTCCTACTAATATCGTATTTCCTGAGCCCCTACCAGTGCAATGCCTAACAAATCAGTCAACTGACTCAATTAATTCATAAGCAAATGGATTTACTAATAATTAATGGCAATTATAATAATTATAGAACACTCCCTCCATAAATCTGAGATGGACTCTTCATATCAGGGTCCAAGATGAAAAGTAATTACAAACTTAAAGTACCATTACTGGAGGCATAAATGTAGGGAACATGTGTTTACAGAGCTACTCACAGCTCTAGAATCACAAGTCTTAATGCCTCTTTCTTTCTCTCTATTTTCTCTCTCTCTTTTCCTTCTTCCTTCCTTCCTTCCTTCCTTCCTTCCTTCCTTCCTTGGGGACTGTTGCAGAATTCACTGAGGAGCATGTCTGTGTTTGTGCCACATCTTGAAGGAAGTATGAATCTATTAGGTGAAGATGAGGAAAGGACGCAATCCAGGAATGGAGGATAGTGTGTTCAAAGGCACAGAAATGGGAGAATGGGATCCTATAAGGGACAGAGAAGTAGTCTTGCCTGGATTGCAGTATGTGAGCACTCTGCAGAATATGGACATTTCAAGGAATCCATTTAGTCCAATATTTATTAACATCTACCATGCGCCAACCTACTAGGCTATGTGCTAAGGATAGGAAAATAGAGAAAACATGTATATAAAATTATATGTATATATGCACATATACATGTGTATACATGCATAAATAACACATATATGGATGTGTGTGTATGCCTAGAAATATAGGTTGGGGAATGAGACAAAAGTGTGAACAGATTTTAAAAACTAAAGAGAGGAGTTTAAATTTTGTCCTAAATACATTAGGGGGCATGATAGCTTATTAATTAATTAATTAAGAATGAGACTAACATGATCTGAGCTGAGCTTAAGGAAAATCTCTTTGGCAGTCATGTGGAACATAAATTGGAGGAGGGATGGACTTTTAAGGAAGTGAGAGCGATCTACTAGGAGCCTTTTGCAATAATCTAGGTTGTGTTGATGAGGGTCTTAACTATGGTGATAACTGCATGAGTATACAGAATGGGACAAGCTCAAGACATGTAAAGGAGGTTGAAAGAACAAGTTCTGGCAATTGGAGATGAAGAGTGAGGGAGAATGACAATGCCAAGGTTGCAAACCTGGAAAAGTGGAGGAATGTTGGTATCTTCAAGAAAAAAGGGCATTTGGGGAGAAAGGGAATGCATTCTAGTTTGAACCTGTTCAGTTTGAGATAGCTCCAGGGTATCTGATTAGAAATGTTCTCAAGTGAGTTAGGGATGTAAGAGAGAAACTGGGGCTGGATGTATAAATCTGTGAATCAACTGCATGACGATGTCAATTAAACCTATGGAATCTGTTAAGTCATTGAGAGAAAATAGAGAGAAGGGAAGAGAGACTACACCTTAGCCTTGAGGAACAACTATAGTGAGGGGGCTTGATAGGGGTGGGGTCTCAGTGTGAAAACTGAGGACAGATGTAGAATAAGAACAAGAAGACAGGAATGTCACAGAAACCTAAAGAAGATAGAGAGTATTATTTACAGGAAATTGGTTCAAAATATCAAATGGAGCAGAGAGGTTGATAAGGAGGAGGAGTGAAAAAAGTCCATTATTCTGGCAATTTGGAGATTGTGGATAACTTTAAAGAAAGAAGTTTCAGTTGGGCAATGATGATGTGGACACAAACAGTGCCCTAAGGGTCAGTATGGGTCACTTTCCCAGGCTCTCAGAGAGGGTTTGAGACTCTTTCTATAGCCCATCCTGTAACTTGAGGGGGACCCTAATGCCCTTTTCCCCTTATCTTGAAATACCATGTAACTTGTACTAAAAAGAATTGCTTTTGTCTTCCTTATCCTGTGTTCCCTATCCTGTCATTCATCCTCCTCATCCTGTGTCAGGGCAACTTTTTCTTATCTTGCAAGCAGCCACCTTCCTCACCTTGTCTGTACTTATCCTGTCCCTCAATCTCCAACTCCTTATTAGAAACCCTGAAAATTACATCATATTCCTAGAGTCTGGGTAGTTTTAGGTTAGTGTAAGTCTGGTCCTTTTCCTATATCAGTGCCTTTCTTTATCTCCTTGCTAAATCTCAGGCCCCTGTTTTTGTGTCAATAAAATTCCCAAAGGCTACAGAGACTGTCTAAGTGAATTCTTTCACACCTGAACCAGCTCTAACAATTCTAAACTTTGTCAGTAGTGTAGGTCAGCACTTTCCCTGTAATTTATAGTATTAAAGAACTGACTGGAGCATTAAGGAATTAGATTACTTTCCTGAGGTCCCTCAGCCATAATTTATCATAGCTGTGACTCAAATTCAAGTGCTCTTGCCTCTGAGGGTGGTTCTGTGCTCACAATGTCACACTACCTTTTAAGTTTGGAAGGGTCCTTCTTCAGATATGATGAAATATGTAGTATGTATGCATACATTTTCTATATGTGCATGTATTTATAACCAAGATCCGGTATTATATGCAATGGAAATACAATCGAAGTTTTATTGGTAAGGTCAGTGACAATTCTCCCTTTTCCCCCTATTATTTTCTAGAGTAATAAGGGCCTAATTCAAGCCTTCATCACAACTCACATGCAACTCTAGCAGCCTAATTGATATCCCTATTTCAATTCTCTCCACTTTCCAGTTTCTCTTTCCCTTGACTGCTAAAGAAATGTGTCTAAACTGCAGATCTGTATAAGTTTCAGCACCACTGGAAAGATTCTAATGACTCCCTATTACCTCTACAAAGACAAATTGCTCTGCTTGGCATCACAAGTTGGATCCAACCAGCCTTTGCAGTTTTGTTTTTAAAAATTACTCACATTAATACTATCTTTGGTTTAACCAGTGTCCTTAATATTCCTTAGACTTGGCATTCCATCATTTCCCATCTTTGTACTTCGGCATACTCTGTCCCCCATGCCTGAAATGTATGCCCTCCTCCCCTGTGCCTATCCGGATCCCTTGCTTCTATCTTCTCAGCTCCATTGCTGAAATGAGGCTTTTCTTGATCTACCATGTGCTAATGCCTTCCAAACCAAAAAGCAAGATAAAAAAACCTCAAACATGTCTTGTATTGATTTTGTACATTTTATGTATGCTTATAGATGTACGTCATTTACCCTGATAGCATATTAGTTCCTTGAGAAGAGGTGACTGTATCACTTTTACTTTTGTATCTCCAGCTACTAGCAAGATAATTGATGCATAGTACATACTTAACCAATGCCTGTTGCTAGATTAAGATAAATGAAAAAAAGGGAATAAACATTAGGAAAGAGAAGACAAAAGTATCCCTATTTGTAGCTGATGTGAGACTTCCCTTAAAAAAATGAAAATCAATAAACTAATTACATTATAATGAGACCATTCCTCTCCTTTTCTGTTTACTATAGCTCTACTTACATAGTTTTAATTCCTATTAGATGTTTTTGATACTGTCCAGCAAACATAGAGAGGCCTGAATCTATGTCAGAACATAAAAGTTCTGGCCAATCCAGTATTTGTCCTTCAGTGACCCACCTTGCTTCCCTCTTCCTCATCTCCTATCACTCAGAAGTTTTCTACTACTATCTCCTCCATCCCTGTATCATATGATGAAGTGATCTTACTTATCAAGGCTAATCCCTCTATCTAATCCCATTGGATCCCATAATCCTCTAATACTGTGCCCTGTCATCCCCATGCTTTCTCTTATTTATGTTCAATCTCTCCCCAACCACTGGCTCAGGTTCTGCTGCCCAAAATATACCCATCTCCCTGTTCTGAAAAAACCCTCACTTGATCCTTCCACCCCTGCTAACTCTTTTCCTATATCTCTTCTTCTCTTCGTAGGGAAATTCTTTCTCAAGACGATGTAAAATAGGTGCCTTCATGTTATCTCCTCTCTTTTACGCCTCACAATTCTTTCACCAGTATTGCTCTCTCCAACATCACCAACGATCGTTTAGTTGTCAAATCCAATGGCTTTTTTCTCAATCTCCTTGACCTCTCTGCAGTCTTTGACACTGTTGAGCATTGTCTCCTCTTGATGCTCTCTCATTTTTGGGTTTTCAGGATACACTCTCTCCTAGTTCTCAGATCTTATGTCTTCCTTGATGACTCCTCATCCAGACCACTCCCTCTAACCACAGGTGTCCCTCAGGACTCTGTCCTAGGCCTTCTTCTCTTCTCCCTCCATGATCCTTAACTTGGTGATCTTATCAGCTCCCATGGATTTAATTATCATCTTTTTGCTAACTATTCTTAAATATGCCCATCCTGCCCCAGCCTCTCTAATGATCTCCAATTATGCATCTCCAATTGTTTCTCAAAAACCTCAAACTGGATGCCCAGTAGACATGTCCAAGCAAAACTCATTGTCTTCCTAAATTCTCCCCCACTCCTATATCCTTTATAACTGGAAGGGGAAATACCATTTTCCCTGTCATTCAGGCTTACAACCTAGGAGTCATCCCAGACTCCTCATTCTCTCTCATCCCACCCTATCCCATCTGTTGCCATGGCCTGTCAGTTTCTCTTTTGTAACATCTCTTGAATTTGCCCTTTCTCTCTTCTGATACTGCTGCCATTCTAGTGCTGGCCCTTACATCACCCCATGTCCAGATTACTGCAATAGCCTTGATCCTTCTGTCTGGTTTTGTTCCTATACCTTTTTCCTCTTATATTCATTTGCCCAGGAAACCAAAACTACATTGGATGGGGAAAAAAATTGGAAGTCCTTAGAGAACTTTTAGTAGCTTTTTAGAGGTCAGTCTACAAATTGATACACATATGGTATGAATTAGCAATGAGGAATACTAGTCCTCATCCACAAGCTGCCCAACCAAGCATGGTTTTCTAGGTGTATCTATTCTTCCTGTATGTCCTGTGAATGATATATATACCACAAGATTGGGGGGGGGGGGATGGTTTAAAGCTACTTCCCCTCCTCTTGCAGTTTCAGTAAATGCCCTTATTTTGAATTGTGACCTCCCACTGACTAGAAAAAAAATAAACATAGCAACAGGATCTCTTGAAGTATTGCCTTTGAACATAGTTAACAGTATATTATTGTATTAATTTTCCAGCAAAGAAAAATATCTCCAGACTACTTACGTAACATTATTAAGTTCAGGCATTCAGTATGTTTGTAGAATTACCTTCCCAAAGGCTATGGTGTCCCATCAAGCCACCAGAGGATGCTCAGCCTGTAACTGACCAAGTTGCTGTTCTACCCTTGCAGTACAGGACTTCTATATCTGTGTTTCCCTTGACCTGTGGACATGCAGGTTCTTGGCATTTTACATATTCGTTTCCCCTCTATATGAACTTCTTGGGGCCTCAGGTTCCCAGGATGATGAAGTGTCACTGGTGAGACCTTGTCTTTGGTACATATTTGCCCTCAGAGGGTTTGTAGTCTCCTGGGAAATATAAGTACAGAGACATATGTAATTTTAGTGGAAGAAAGAACAGAAACTCCTATCAAATCAGGAGAGCTTTCAGAAGAGGAGAAGTCATTTGAGCCGATTTTAAAGGAAGATGAAGATTCTGAGACAGAGTTGGAGAGGGTTCAGAATGCAAAGTACCTGGAACAAGCTTGTATAAATACATATATGACAAAGGATGGAACTGATAAAGCAGATCTGGCTGGAAGAGACTGTCATACAAGGCTTCAAGGATAAGGAAGAGCTCTTTAGCTAGATGGAGCTCTTTAAGTTGCTGATTGAGAAATTCATATTTAACCCAAGCCTAGAGATAAGGGGAAGCCCTCTAAATCTTGCTGAGCTGTCAGTTAGGATTCAAAAGTACCCAGAGAATAAGTCTTCTAGGCTTCTTCTAACCTTCAGCAATTGAGTCCATAAGGAGTTTACATTAGGAAGTTAATATAAAAAACTTTCAATATCAGAAACTGTAATTCTTTTATTTCTAGAGTAACATTTGAGCTGTATAGTGTTATAAAACATACTCAAGACTATTTAGACTCAGGCTGCCACTTCCCAAATCCATATTCGATTCCTTGAAGAGTAGGTAGAAGCTAAAGTAGTCCAGGAGTATTAGGAAAGAGAGGAAATCAAGAAGGAATAAGAGATGAAAGGAAGCACTGAGCAAGATAAGAATCTACTGGTATAGAGAATACAGTGACTGAGAGACTGCCCCACATGAGGGATGGTCTACAACTCATTTTAATACACTCTAAGGAGGCTACAAGGTCTGGGTAGTTTGTTGAGTGAAGGAGAGCAGGGGGATTGGGGGGGTAGAATAAGATGACTATCTAGTACGGACATCTCTCCCTCTATCAAAAGGCCAAATGAATTGGGTCCCTGGAAAGCTTGTACAAGATGATGAAGTAGGGGTAGCTATACTTTTTGTCAAACATAGCAAAAAGAGTAGACTTGCATAGATCATTTACACAACAGTCACACTGTTGACCATCTGTATTTAAGGGAAGGGGCAGGAAACCTGATCTCCCATGAGCCTTTTTTCCAACCAATACTTTGGCTAACACCATGATGTGTCCAAAGTCAGGAGCTTGTTCTGCATTCATCATCGCAGTGGTTTGTGCATGTAAGGAGAAATACATTGCATGGCCTAAGATGCCCGACATTACACTTAACTTGGCGTTCAGGCCATTGACTGCCACCTCCTCCATTGTCAAGGTTGTTTCATGGAAGAGATGATACTCCAAGGGGGTAGAATCAGACTTGTTAATGGACTCTGACATCTTTATCTTCTGCTTATGGGCAAGGAAAAGAGGGGATGTAGAGGAAAAGGAGGCGTTGTGTAAGTTTGTTAACTATTTGAACAGAACCCTCTTCCAACCCTACTTCTTCTTTCCTTAGTCTTTTATTATCTCTCCCTTTAATCATCTGATCTCCCTCAAAACAACAAAAAACTCTCAACCATCACCTCTGTTTCCTCCAATGCCCAATGAACCTTGCTTCCCCAGTGCACAGAATCAAAGGATCTCAGAGTTGCAGGACCCATTAGAAGTCTTTTAATCTAAAACCTACCTAAGATGTAAGTCTCTATTCTTTATCATCCTCACTGCTAAAATAGCCCTTGCAAATTTTCCACCCATCCCCTTTTTCTCACGGCTCCCACACCTCTTGTATTGTTCCCAGAGCACAGGGTTGTACAACCGGAAAGCTCTTAACACCACAGCTTCCTGATGATTGATGAAGGAGTAGAATTGCTTGCAACAGTTCGGGTAGGCAACGTCTGAAGGCATCATCTCCATCAAGATGACGTTTTCTTTCCCTTTCACAATAGCTACTATGGCTTTGCTGGGTAAGGCCCAAAGTACACATTTGTTGCTTCTTCCCTTGACAAAAGTATGTCATTTGATTGTTTTGTATGCCACAACCTGGTAAAGAGAAGAGATAGCCAGGAAAGACAGAACATGATCAATGGCATGAGAGAGAAAAGTTCCCAGAGAAGAGATACAGTTTGGGGTAGACACCCAAGATAGGCGTAGATATCATGTGCCTCTTTTCTCCTATTTCCCAGGAAATTTCAGACTCTTTGTGTCGTCCCTTCTTCCACCCAAAAGAAACTCCAAAAGTAAAACCTTTGGTAGGCTGTGGTGGAGTGGGGCCGGTGACAGGATGTTGGTGTGCATATTAGGAGATCTGCACATTCCTCAGTGATGCAACTGTCTGCCAGCTAAATTCAAAAAACTGCTGGTACCTGGAAAAATTCAGCATATTCTCTGCACTGGAAACCTTTGCACCAAAGAAAGTTACAACTACGTAAAGACTCTAGCTGGAGATGTTCACATTGTTAGAGGAGGCTTTGATGAGAATCTGAATTATCCAGTACAGAAGGTGGTGACTGTTGGACAGTTCAAAATTGGTTTGATCCATGGACATCAAGTAATTCCATGGGGAGATATGGCCAGCTTAGCATTGCTACAAAGGCAGTTTGATGTAGATGTTCTCATTTCAGGACACACACACAAATCTGAGGCTTTTGAACATGAAAATAAATTCTGCATTAATCCAGAATCTGCCACTGGAACATATAATGCTCTGGAAACAAACATCATTCCTTCATTTGTATTGATGGATATCTAGGCTTCTACAGTTGTCACTTACGTGTATCAGCTAATTGGAGACGAGGTGGAAGTAGAAGGAATTGAACATAAAAAATCCTAAAATAGGCCTTTTGGTGGTACCATTTCATTGTTTGAATCAGGTAATTAAGCATTCAGAAGCCACAGAATTGTGACATTTTTAAAGTATCATGCATTGAAAATTCTTATTTGGTGATACAAAATTTGCTACAAGCTTATTGTAAACTATAGGAATGCATTTAGTTTATAGGACATGATTTCTAAGGAATAACTTGTACCACATGATACAATGGATGTATGTAAAAAAAAAAAAGTTTAGCTCTGTAAATATCCTCAGTGTTAACATTCAAGACTTGGTTACCAACATAGAGAATGAATAGAAGAGTTCCAGACTGCCTCACTGTATACACTATCCTCCTCTTTATACGGTGATAAATACTCACTTTCCACTTAAAAAAAGAAACCTTTGGTAGAGATACAATCTCTACCTTGTTGCAGGAAAATCAGTCATGTGGAGAAATAATGATGTTAATAGCTTAAAAGGTACCAAATTAAAAAAAAAATTTCTTGATCTCTAAAACAAGAGTGTGGGGTATGTCTTAAGGTTTTTATAGTTCTTTATATACTCTTGCTCATACCGTTACAACAATCCTGTGAATTAGATATAATAGGTATTATGATTCCACATTCTATAGATGGAAAAAGTGAGATTCAGGAGAGACATAATGCTGTCTTGATCATAGAGCGAATGAGCATTAAATGGCCAATAACCCTGACTTTCCTAATCCTACACACACACACGTCAGTTTACTGGACCTCAGTCTTGATTTGTTTGATCTGTAAAAGAAGAAGTAGAAATGTTGCTTTTTAAAATCTCTTGCAGTCCTAACTTCTCTGATCCCAATAAGGATTAGGCCCCCTCCCTAATCTTTTTTGTCTCCTGTATGGGACAAGTCCCCTTCCTTTAAGCAAGGGCGAGCTTGTTTGTGCTAGGAGTAAATGTACCTTTTCAAAAAGTGTTGCTTTATGATTGAATAGAGAGAGACTGAGGACAATGGCCAGGGAAGTGGTAGTAGCAGAATGAGTAGGGGAATGATTTGAAATGGAAGAGGTGACCAGGTTAACAGACTGGTAACCCTAGGGATGGGGACAGGTGCAGAAGGGAAAGGAAAGGACAAAGCATGGCCAGAATTTTTATTAAGAAAGGGGCTAAGAAGAGGAGAAAGAAGGCAAATGTAGTTTTAGTCAAAGCAGAACAAAATCTTAGAAGAAAATAAATGGAAAAAGTTCATTTCGATTTGGGAGTACAAGGAATTCCAATAGCCCAGTGGTGGAGGGAACTTTCCAGAGAACATTTGTCACCCCAGAACTCAGATCTGTAATATCATCCACACATTCTCCAACATTTAATTCCTAATTCATAAGTATGGTTGGGTCACTTCTGCTAAATAAAAAAAAAATGGCTTAGTTTGAGTGTTATTAGAATATCTTATGTTTTCTTTATCTATTATACTTGTTGTTTTCTGCCTTTTCTACGGGGAGAGTATAAGTTTCTTGGTCTCATACTTAAAACTCCTATCCCAGCGGCTTTTCCAGATAAATTTCATATTACTGTACTTCACTTTATATTTCTTCCCAGCTGATCTTTTTGTTCCTGGATCTTGGCATGCCATCACCCATTTATGATCTTTTATGAGGTTAGGTAGTTACTGTTATTGTGACCATTTTCCAGTGGAAATTGAGGCAAATATAAGTTTAAGTGACTTGTCCAGGGCCACCCAATGACTAAGTGTCTGAGGCTGAATATGAATTCAGGTTTTCACAACTCCAAGGACAACTAGATGGTGTAGTGGAGACAGCACCCTGCCTGAAGTCAGGAAGCCTCATTCCTGAGTTCAAATCTGGTCTCAGACACTCTTAGATGTGTGACCCTGGGCAAGTCACTTAACCGTATTTACCTCAGTTTCTTCATCTATACAATGAGCTAGAGAAGGAAATGGCAAGCCAATTCACTATCTTTGCCAAGGCAACAAAAACAAAAACCAGCAAATAAATGGGATTATGAAGAGTTGGACATGACTGAGAGGAATGAACAACAAACTTCCTGACTGCAGGTCTAGCACTTGATCTACTGCACTACCAATTGACTTCATGCTTTTCATTGTTGCATTGGTCCTTCATTCTCGAAGAGGACTAAGACATCAGGGAGATGGTGATGACTTGCAGTTGACTTTGATTTGAGTGAGGGAAGACTGTGCAAGGTCACCAGCCTCATGAATGCTGCCCCCATGTATAACTGACTTTTCTTATCTTGATTATTTTTATGGGAGTTCCATTTTATATCAATTCAGGGAAACAGACATGAGCTATATGATTAATCTATATTTGAAAATTATAGCAGTTTACAACTAAGTGGCAATGTAGATAGAGTCCCAGGCCTGGAGTCAGAAAGACTCATCTTCCTGAGTTTGAGTCTGGACTCAGCTAAGTGACCCTGGGCAAGTCACTTAATACTATTTGCCTTACTTTCCTGAGATGGAAAATGAGCTGGTGAAGGAAATGGCAACATCACTCCACTATCTTTGACAAGAAAATCCAAAACGACCAGAAAGACTTGGACATGTCTGAGACAACTGAGCAAAACCTTCTAGTATGAACATAGTGAGCCAAAGTGAAAAACTGACCTTCTTGAGTCAGTTGCCAGAATGAAATCTGGTAAGAGTCTAGATGGAGACTTTGGGCAGTACCGAGTTACTTTGTGTTCATATATTTAAGTGCCTTTCCTCTATAATAGAATGTAAACTCCTTAAGGGCAAAAACTATCATTGTGACCTTTAATCATCTAGTACCACTTAGATTCTTAGAAAAGTACCTAGCACCTTGTAGCTATTTAATAAATGCTTAAATTGATTTGAGTCATAGACTCTCAAATTTCAAGGAGAATTAGATAAGTCATCTAGACCAACATATGCCCATCTAGCCCAATCCCAAACCTAGCATATGATCATATAACTTCAACTTCCCACCTCCCCTTTCATTGTTTTAAAGGAAGAAATTGAGGCCCAGAAAATCCAAGTCATTTGCCTATATTCATATCTTGGGAAGACAGATTCCAATCCAGGTTCTCCAGTTCCAAATCTAGGGCTCTTTCCCAAATATTAGACAACTTTTTCCCATCAATAGATCAGCTAAGTGTGTTGTTACCAGTGACTCAGTACTGAGAAAGAACACTTCAAGAATTGCAGGGCAGAGGGATGCTCCTTAGACCACTCTTTGAGGGGAGAGGTCGCCCCTTATTTATAGCCTGCTCTTAGGAGGATGTCATCCTGTTGCCTCTACAGTAGGAAAAGCAATGAAATAGACTACAAATAGAAAGACATTTCACACACCACCCCCTCAACTAGATTCCCATGGTCCCCAATCTTTACCTGAACTTAGTCATAAGTTGGTAAAGAAGGATGTATTCCAGCTGACAGGTCACCAACTGCATCAAGTTACCCTTAATTTGAACTAAATTATTTAGGTCTAATATGATTTCCTTATTATCCAATTGAGAGATTAACTTCAACACCTTTTTATTTGAGGTTTGGATCAACTGCTGCACTTGCTGGAAAAAAAAAGACAAAAGCAAAGTAAGACTATGGTTCCAAATACCATTCAGATGGCTGTCCCATGAGACCCTTCACAAAGTCTGGTCCTAGTTGTACTCCAAACCACGTAGCACTCATTGACAGGCCCCAGTTCCCCAAATCTAAACTTGGAAGGCAAAGAGGAATCAAGATAAATGACATGATGAAGATGGAGGATGGGGAGTCAGGAAGGACTTGTCAAATGTCTTATTATGTTCCAGCCACTGTGCTAAGTTCTTAACAAATGTTACATCATTTGATTCTAACAGCAACCCTGGGCTCTTGAATGATTGCTAAAAGTGAAGGGAGCTCTGAACTGTCCACAAATTTTTAATCTGAGGATGGTTCCCTGTGGCCACTTAGCCTCTCTCCAAGTTTATGCCCCTCACTAAAAGAGTTCATGGAATAGCAACATTTTTTAAAAGTTCACTTTGTCTGGCCCAAGCTGGGCTCATGTTAGAACTGAATCTTGTAAATTTTTGTCATTCTTTCCTGGATGATCTAGAATTGTAGTAGACAGATGAAACATCCTAAATTGAAGACTTCTAAGTTTGTTGCAAATTCTGATCCACACTTCCTCTCCCAACTTGAATGCAAATTTCTTGTGGGTAGGGACTTTCATCATCAGAACCATCCCTTTTATCCACTATCAGGAGCATGGATTATTCAGTCCCTGACCACCAAGATACAGCCTCGCTCTCTTCTGCAGTAAGTCACTTAATACCACTAAGAATTTTCTCTCTACTCCTTCCCAATTTATATTCCTCCTTCCCACCCTGCTTGTTTGGTAAAGGCTTAGAACTCGGGTATAACAGAAAAGGGAGATCCTTTTCTATAGGGACAAGTCCTACAACATATGGCAGAAAATACCTAGAGGGAATAGCCTAGAATCAATCTCTTGGAAGCTTTGATCACATTGGCAATACAGAGAAAAGAGAGAGACCAGGTAATTTTATGGGTCACGGATTAGACAATGAGGTTCTAGACTAGAAAGAGGGAGAGTAATGAAGAGAGTGAGAGAAATACTTGTTGGAAAGGATCAGAAAAATGAATTTTTAAAAATAACAGAACTAGTTGAAGAGAAGGAGAGGGTGGGAAAGTCTATTTAACAGAGAACAAAAGGTTGGGGGTGGGGTGATAACCAGATAAAATCAGGAGTTAAAAGGAACTAAGTTAAACCCCAAAGGTAAAAAGGTAACAAAGAAGAAGAGGTGATCAAGAATAAGGAGAAAAGAGCCTGGGGAAATAGAGCAAACTGAAGGAATATAATACTGTGTTTTCAATGGAAGAGGGGGGAAAATGATAGCTTCAAAAAAACAAAACAAAACAAAACTCAATATTAGAGACAGATAGACAAAAATATAAAGCTAACTCATAACTTTAAATGTGAATGGATTAAACAATTCAATAAAACAAAGAAGAGTGATGGAGGACTGAACCATAAAACAAAATCCCACAATCTGTTCCTTACAAGTTACACGTTTCTTAAAAAGACATGTCAAAAAAAAAAATCATATTGAGAGGATGGGGGGTGTGGCGTGGAATCTACTAAGCATCAAATGAATCAAAAACAAGCCAACAAACAAACAAAACATTGCCAGGAGTGGCACCTCATAAGCAAAAACAAATCTTCAAAAAACAATAAACAGGAATAAATGAGGACATTATATTTTGCTGAAAAGACGCATCAACAACAAATGAATACCAATCAGTAATACACTTATATTAAAGCTTCAAATGCTTTAACGCAAAAATTCATAAAGGAAACATCTACACTTCAAGGAGACAAAGATAGTAACACAAAATTGGCAGGGGACTTCAATATATCTCAATCCATTTTGGATAAGTTTAACAGAAAGGTAAACAAAAAAATGAAATTGAACAAATTGCTGGAGTTATTAGAGCTTTTAAAATTGTGGTGTCTTCTAAACGGGACAGCAAAAGAATATACATATTTCTTTGTACCACATGAAACTTTTACAAAAATTGACCATGTACTAGGGCATAGGGATATTGTAAACAAATATAAAATGACAGAATACTTAATATATCCTTTACAGATCATAACACAATAAAAAATAGAAATCAGTTCAGGCACCACAAACAAATAATGAAGACCCAAAAGGAGACAAAGGTGAATTCTTAAATAATGAGTGAGTCAAAGAACAAATCAAAGAAGCAACTAATAACTGTGTAAAAGAAAACAATGATGTTGAAGCAATATACACAACTAAACCAGTCTTTAGGAAAAGTCATATCCTTACAAACATATGTCAACAAAATGGAAAAAGAATTAAATAACTTAATTTGTATTTTTCAAAATTAGATAATACAACAAAGAATTTCAAATAAGCACAAAAGAATAAATGCTAAAATCTAGAGGATATACATAAATTGGATATATAAAATCTCCATAGAAATGATAAGTAAAACTAAAAGCTGGTTCTTCAGAACAAACAAAGGAGGGAAATGAAATTCAAAACACAAGTGAAGAGGCAATACTTTAAAAAAAAAAGGTATTCCCCTGATATGAGATAAAAGGAATAAATTGTAGAGAAATTTTGACAGGGGGGAAGGAAGTTGAGTGATTCTCTGATAGGTGGTTGAGAATAAGAACAGTAACTTCAAAATAAGAAATGTAAATTGTCAATAGCTCTATGAAAACAATGTTACTGGTCACTAAGAAAAATTCATATTAAAATGACTCTACATTTTGAATTTATCAATTTGATTGAGAAAAATACAAATGGTCACGTAAAAGAGATTTGGGGGAAGTTGACACATTAATGTATTATTATATTGTTGGTAGAGTCATGAATTGGTACAAGTTGTAATCATTGGAGAAAAGACACTAAGCTTTAGCCAAAGAGGTGATATTGGTATAGTTAAAGGTTGTCTACCATGACAATTAAATTTATAACAAGAATGGAGGGTTTAAAATTAGGAAACTAGAAATAGAATAAGCTACATTAATAACACAAAAAATTTAAATGATAGTATTATATTAATAGATGAAGAGAAAGCTTTTGGCAAAATACAGTACTATTTAATGATAGGGATACTAAAAAGGACAGAATTAGGCATCCCTTACTAGGATAAGCAAAATAGAGATGATTAGGGAGAGCATCGCATGGTTGAGTGATGGCCTGTGACAATGTCTGAAGTTGAGAAAAGCTGATCAGCGATAAAACAAAGATGCCTGCTTCCTCTATTATTATAGTTCTAGAAATGTTAACTATTTCAATAATATAAGAAATCAAAGTAATGGGCATAGGTAAAGAGAATCCAAATTATCTCTCTTTGTAATGGTTTCCTTGAAGAACTCTGGAGTTTTAATGGGAAAAATTATTGAAAGTTGTAACTTCAATAAAAGTAACAGGATATAAACTAAATCCACAAAATAATCGGTTTTTCTGTATGTTACTAACAAAATATAGCAGGAAGATATAGGGAAATAATTCTATTCAAATTGACTACAAAATGTAAAAAGTATCTGAGAGTCAAGCAAGACATTCTCAGAACCACATTTCAATTCAACCACAAAAACTCTATAAAAGTAAAAGACAAATAATTGTAGAGATGTTAACTATTTGTGGTTGGACTGTGCCAATATAACAATTGTCCCACCTAAATTAATTTGCATATTTAGCATTCCAACAAACTGTCCACCAAGGTACTTTATAGAACTACACAAAATAACCAAATTTGTCTAGAAGAATAATTGGTTAAGAATCTCAAGTGAAATATTTTTTTAAATAGGAATGAAGGGAGTCTACTCTTACCAGGGGCTTCTACCTGGTACATTGGACAGAGCACTGAAGTGCTCTGTCTGAAGTCAGGAGGACCTGACTCCAAATTTGGCCTGTGGGCAAGTTACTTAACCCTATTGCCTCAGTTTTCTCATCCGTAAAATGAGCTGGAAACTGCTGGCAGCCCACTCCAGTATCTTTGCCAAGAAACTTCAACGATCACAAAGAGTTGAACACAATTGAAACTACTTAACAGCAAAGAAAGGCTTTCTCTGGGGAAAGTGAGATTTTAGCTTGGAGTTAAAGGAAGCCAGTGAATCTGGAAAGTGGAGATAGTTACAGAGAGCTTTCCAGGGATGGGGGACAGCTTGTGACAACGTTTGAAGGTGAAAGAGGGAGTGTTTTGTTTGAGGACAGTGCTACTAGATCAAAAAGTAAGTAGAGGGGTGATGGAGAGCGGGGGCAAGGAGCCATTGTAAAATATGGGAAGAATGTAAAGGTAGAGAGGGGAGCTGAGATATAAAGGGCTTTAAATGCCAGAGGATTTTTTACTTGATCCTTCCCTGGAATTAATTATTAAATAGAGGGGTGATGAGTTTTAGGAAAAACACTTTGGTGACTGGAGGATAGACTGGAGTGGGGAGAGATTGTGGCAGGAAGAACCACAAGCAGGCTATTGCAATAACAGAAGCATAAGGAGAGAGGTATCAGAGACAGAGGAGAGAAGGTGGCATACTTCTCAACTGATGAATGGTTAAGCTGGACTATATGAATGCACTATATGCATAATATATAAATGTACTATAAGATGTAATGAATAAAAACTTAAATGAAACAGAATGTATTGATTTGGTTTTGCTTCATTAAAATTTAATTTAGTGCAAAAGGAGACTATTAGAAGTAAGATGAAAGTGGAAAGTGATAGAGATCCAAAAAATTAAAAAGACAATAACACTTAAAAGAAAATAATTAAGAAGGGATACTAAATGGGCAATGGACACAAGTTTGTCAAATTTAATATTTTATAAACTATGCAATAACTCATTGTTTTATTTGTTTTCTATATATTTTGTTTTAACATTTAATATATGAAAATAAATCAAATTTAAGATATATTATATGTAAATAAATAAAATTATATATATCTTCTACTTTGTATGCCTGAATGTTTGTTTGTTGATGATTAAAGTTCATCTCATATGTGTGTGTATATATATATGTATGTGTGTGTGTATATGTATGTATATATATATATAAATTCATTAACTTGGCTCTAGCAGTCCCAACACACACACACACACACACACACACATATACACAAACACATACACACACACACACACACACCTGGGAAGATCAAGGGGAAGGGGGCCTTATGCATACCAAGATAGTCATAGCAGCATTTTTTTGTCTGTATGTGATTGCAATAAACTGGAAGAAAAAGTGGGTACATACTGTTTGGGAAATAATTGCAACTTCTCACTCTCCAAATGTGGACTTCCTATAAGATTTAGCCCACAGACCTCCTGTTCTTTTCTCTCTTTAATCTCAGCCTTAGAGATGATGACCAATGCCATGATTTCTACTGTTGTTAGATCTGACATCTTTTAACCGACGGTCTCTCTCAAATACTCTTTCCAAATCTCCAATGGTCTGCTGAAGGACATCTTCACCAGATGTCCCATTTAGTTCTAGTTCATTGTGTTCTAAATCGAATTTATCTTCTCCCAAAGCTTCCTTAAAATCTCTCTTTAGAATCCTCCACCTCATTCTCCTATTCCCCGCCCCCTGCAAAAAAAGCAACCCATCATTACTATCCAAGTTACTCAGGACCAGAATCTCAGTGGCATCTTTTACTCCTCCCTCAGTGGTTCCCTATCTACTGCCCTTCTCTGACTCCTTTGACCTGTCTTACACCTGGAAATTTAGTCTTCCTAAAACATCATTTCTCTCTCAGAATCTTCTGGGGCTACTTCCATCTCCTCCATGAGTTGCTGACTCTCCACTTTCTAGCCTTTCTCTCCTTTTCTTCCTTTACCCAGGTCTCCTGTTCAAATCAAACTGGCTTCTCTCTGAACAAACTTCAACTTCAACTTCATGCCCCTGCCTCCATTCTCCAAAAGGGAGTTTCTCCTCCACCCCTTTATCTGACTTCTAGCTATAGAAGGTCTTTAAGATCTGGTTCATGATTTCTTCCTTCTCAGAACTCACAGGAAAAGCTTGGGATCATGGAATATCAAGTAGGTCTTAAAGCCATCTTCATCTCTTTTACAGATGAGGAAACTAAAACTCAGAGAGAAAGGAAGCAGTTGCTTGAGATCACAAAGCTAACCAAGATAATATTCCCAGGATTCTGATAGGTTTTAAGGTGCACAAAATACTTTACATACATTATCTCATTCAATCTCCACAACAGCCCTGTGAAGTGAATGCTTTAATTATGCCTGTTTGAGAGATGGGGAAACCTAAGGTGAGAGGTTAAGTGACTTGCCCAAGACTGTACAACTCAAGTGTCTGAGACAGTACTTGAACTCCTGCCTGACTTTTCCTGCCTGCCTGTACCTTTCCCACTCTTAACTGTTTTCACTGATAGTCACTGGCCACCATTCAGCTTCCCTCTGCCCTTTTCCAGGGCAGCAAATACGGAACCATTGAGGGAGCAGTAAAAGACACCACTGAGACTTTGATCTTGAGTAACTAGGATAAGAATGATGCAGGGGAGAGGTTTTTTTTGGGGGGGTGAGGTAGAAGGTCCTAAAGGAAGATCTTAAGGCAGCTTTGGGGGGAAGACAAATTCAATTTAGGACACAATAAACTGGAGCTAATGGTACATCCTATGAAGATGTCTTCTAGTGGGTTTAGGCTCTGGCCCTGCCTACCCCCTTCCCTCCCTTGTGGTCTCCTTTCTAGAAGGGGTATCCTGCAAATTCTACTCACCCATAAGAGATTATCACCATGGTCCTCCTGGGGTTAGTAAAGAGCATTTCCAAGTGCAGCTGAGAACCCAGAGGGATGCTATGCCAGGCATTGTCTTCCTTATGTAGAAACTGTCAATGGAATGGGACCATGGTGTGGTAACCTGGGCAATTTCTGCCCTTCTGACAATTGTTCACCAAGAACTGATCACATACATACAAACTTTGCCCCTCCTTTATAAGCCCTGTTTCTGTGTTTGACATCACATTCACTATAGCACGTTTTCTTGTTAGGTTTTCATTTGGGAAATGTGAATGGTAAGGGCTCTTTTCTTCTTCATACCTTGCTGGCAGGGCTTCAGGGCTGGAGCTACCTTGTCCTGACAGCGATTGCTTACTTGCTATACACTGAAGGCTCCTGGGACTTGGGCTCTCAGTCTGCATATCCTCCATCAAACTTTGATTCTACTGCTGGTCTCCCTTGGAAGGGCTAGGCTTGTTTTCCTTACCTTTCTTTGAAAGAATTGTTTGACCAGTGAGAAGGTGGTTGGAGGCTCCTCCCACTTCAGAGGAAAAAGGGGCCCTCTCTGCATCTCACTTTGGCAGTGGCTCCTGGGTTTGTATCAGAGGAAAACTATCCTGGGACATCCAAGATTGGCCTTCACCTTTCCCTTGTTTCACAAAAGACCCATTCTGGGCTGTCCCCAGTGCTTCTTTAGGTTGAAGATGTCTAATGCTTAGAGGTAAGGAAATCTTGGCTCCCTTAACTAGATCAGCACTGGCAGTTGAACTTTTTAGATCTATTATCTGGGACCTCCTCAACATAATCCAGAGATGGCCCCTGGTAGTCCAGACAGGACCTCAAGTTTGCCATTGGTGGCCTAGCACAACTCACTAAACCTGACAGAAATGGCCTAGGCCAGGACCCCAAGTCTGCCTGAAATGGTTTAGAAGAGGCCATCAGACCTGCCCAAGATGGTCCTCTCCTGGGCTTTACATGTTACATAATTTAATTCTTAATACTTACAAGTTACACGTTTCTTAAAAAGACGTAATAATTCTTAATACTTACAAGTTACACATTTCTTAAAAAGACGTAAAAAAAACTCATATTGAAAGGATGGGGGGTGTGGCGTGGAATATGAATTTTTCTTAGTGACCAGTAACATTGTTTTCATAGAGCTATTGAGCTGGCCTAGAGAAGCCCACCAGTCCTGTCTGAGGTAGTCTTTTCCCAGTCTCTAAATATACCTGAGATAGCCCAGAGAAGGCCCCCAAACCCACCTGAGATGATTTCTTCTCACCTCCCAAGTCTGCCTGAGATAAGCCTGGCCTAACTGCCATGGTCTACTGAGTCAGACCAATCTGAGCGTTACAAGCACTGAAAACACAGGATCCGTTGGCTCTGTAGTCTACAATTCTGGATCCCTAGCCTTCTGATTAGGCCTCCATCAAGGTCTCTGTAGATGAAACCTTTATCTTTGATTCTTAGATCTTTAAAAATTTAGCCATTTCAAGAGTAAAAGGAGAGAAATCAAACTTATAAATTCTTCAGTCAGATAGGGGGAAAATAGGGGGAAAAGTACAGAAGAAACGTTGCACAGTGATAGAAACCTGAGAGGTTGTCTTATCCTGTCTATCATCTACAAAATCTATCAGCTGCCCTTATCAACCCTCAGTCACTTATTGCTAAAACCTCTCGCCTGAGGCACCACTCATTAAGGCACTTAATCCTTCTCTCCCTCTCCCCCTCCCGTTCCCCTCCTTTCCGCTTCCCTTTCCCCATCTCGTCCCCCTCCCCCTCCCCCTCCCCTTCCCCTTACTCCTCCCTCTCCCCTTCCTCTTCCCCCTCCCTCTCCCCTTCCCCCTCCCTCTCCCCTTCCCCTCCCTCTCCCCCTTCCTCTCCCCCTCCCTCTCCCTCCCCCTCCCTCCCCCTCTCCATCTCCCTCTCCTCCTCCTCACATACACACATATGTACCCTGATCTAGTGGTATCCTTATTAAGATATTAAAAAATGAACCTTATTTCCATGTGGATATCACCTTGCTTTTCTCTTCCTTGGGTCTCTAGTTCTCCCCCTGGTATCTCAGAAACCATGAAGTAGAAGAGATGAGGGAAGTTCTTCCAAAGAATTGGGACCATATAGTAAGGTCTTGCATTGGGTGGTGATGATTACAGATTAAAAAAAACACCAACACACTCATCTACCTAGGCATGGAGGCCTGCCTTGAGGACCCAGTTCACCTATGCTCACAGCACAGCTGAGCTTCATCAATGCCTTCCCCCCACCACCCTGTGGGGAAATCCCTTACACCTGGTAAACTTCCCTTTTTTTATTCAATATCATGTCTTTAGTGAGGAAACATGGTCTGCTTCCTAATACGCTACCTTATCCTGTGTCCCCTTCTCAGTCTAGTACTTAAAAGTGGCTATAACATTCTCTTTTAATTAGGTCTAAGGTAGATCTGTTTCAATAAATTTCCTGACCTCCCACCAGCCCCAAGGCTGAGGAAGTTTGAGAAGTCATCTTGTAAAGCACCTGTCACAGTAATCATCTTCTTGAGGCCTGTGTGCCAGTTACAAACTGAGCTGAGCACGTACAGAGAGGGCTGAGTGGTTGGAGAGAACTTTTCTTGGAGAGGGGGGTGGTTGAGGAGGTTGGAGAGAACTAGATAAAGTGGTAATAGCTAACCAACGTTCTCAGTGGGCACAATTTGAGAGGGTGATAGAATGAAAAGAAGGGAGGGAGCTCTGAATTTGGCCTCACTGGAATTGGGAAAATAATCAATAAATAAATATTTATTAAGTACCTACTGTGCTAAGTGTTGGAAACAGGTATGCAGCTCTTTTTACAGAGGGTAGAGCTAGATCTTCTGAACAAGAACTAAGATGAAACTAAGATCTTAGATGAAACTAAGCATCTGAAAACCTGTTAATGACCCCAATAGGACCACTCCTCCCATGGTCAGTGACTCTGCTGAGCTGTGTGAAAACAAGAGGGTCAATGGAGGAACCCAGGATTTTAGAATTTTAAGACTTTGAAGGTCACGAAGTCCTACTCATTTCACAGATGAAGAAACTAATTCCTGGAGAGACAGAATGTGATTTGTGCCAGGTAATGCATGTGATATGTTGGAGGGCTCTCTTTTGAACACAGGTTTATTGGTTTGAAATGAAACACATTTCAGCTCCACTTATGCTGAACACAATCGAACTTCCTAGCAGTTGGAACTGGGAGAGGCTGTCTCTCAATCCCAGAACTGGGAGGAATCCCAGGGATTATCCAGCACAACCCTGACTGAAGCATGGACATGGGACAAGATCCCCTGGTGGGTATTTGGCCATCTTTTGCTCAAACGCAGGCAACGAAGGAGAGTCCACTACTTCCCAAGGCAGTTTGTTCTACTGTTAGACAACCTGAATTGTTAGAAATCTCTCCTTTTCCAAGATGAAACATGCCTCACCTTTGGAGAAACAACAGTTATATTTCTTTAAAGGAATGCTACAGACTGCTAAACTTCACCAGGTCTCCCTTCTAGAGCCAATCGGAACAAGTCCATTTTCTCTTCTCATGACAATATTTCATATTATATATATATATATATATATATACATATATATATATATGTATATATATATATATATATATACATACATATATATGTATATATATGTATGTATATATATATATATATATAATATACACACAAAGGGTATGTGTGTGTGTGTGTCTATGTGTCTGTGTCTGTGTTTGTATAGGGAGATGGAGGAAGGAGAGAAAAAGAGAGGGGGGGAAAGGAAGTGGGAAGGAGAAGGGAGAGGGGAGAGAGAGCTCCAGATTTTTTTCCTTCCAGGCTGAACATCCCAAGTTCCTTCACCCTATCTTGTGTAGCAAGTTCCCTTCCTTCAATGAAATGCAGTTTATTATTGGTTTCCCTAATCCCAAAATACACTGCATAGAACATTAAATAGTAATCATGTGTAACCTGATTAACACAGATCACAGAAGGATTCTCACTGACATCATGGGTCTCTTACTGTAGTCTAAGGTCTCATTGACTTTTTTCATCAATATACAGGTATCACAATTGATTCCATGGCATTCTATGGAAAGGGAACTGAGTTTGAGTCAAAAAAACCAACAAACCTGTGTTCAAAATAGAGCTCTCCAATAGAGCTAGAATCTTTTGATTTAAATAGATAAATTTTTAAATGAATGCTGTGTTGATTTGGACATTTTATTTATTTTTTAGTTTCTTAAACACTTTCTTTGAATTCTCAATCTTGCTGGCCTATTAATATGTCCAATTATTCCTAGTTATCCTGTAGGTTTGTTATGAATTTGCCTTGCTTATTTTTGAAAAATTTGGTAATTTGATTTTCTTTCTTATTTTTCTTGATTATGTTAACTAATTCTTGATTGATTTTCTTCCGGGGTGGGGGAGTTGGGGAGGAGAGTCCTTAGTTTGATTCTCCATAGTCTATATATTTTTAAGTATTTTTCCTTCAATTTTCATGATTTTTTTTCATGATTTATTTTCTAGTCTTCAATTGCACACTCATGATTTATTTTCTAGTCTTCAATTGCACACTCCTTCAGTTTCTATTCCTTTTAGGACACACTTTCAGAGGGTTACTTATAAGAGTAGGAGGGAGGATAAAGGCAAACACCGCACAGGATAGTCAGTCATGGTTAGTGCTTCTTGCCTCCTTGGAGGGAACTCAACAGTCAATGAGACTCTATGGTGATTCAGTTGATAATCTGAGTAAACTTCCAGAGATAGGACAGTTTCTCTGAGTGCTGCTTTCACTATGTTCTGTGAGTTATGAGATGCTTGTCTCAGTGTTATAATCTTTAACATAAATTTATTCCTTCTATCATTTCTTTTTCCTTGATCTATTGTGTATGGGAAATAAATCTGGCTGAAACATAATCTGCATAAAGGGAAGTGATATACAATAAACTTAGAAAATTAAGATAGAGAGGCAAAGTACTTAAAGCAAAGGAAGTAAGTACTAAAGCAGCAATATAAGGTCTCTTAAGCTTTTTGAGAAGGAGAATGATGTGGTCATTCCTAAGCTTTAGAAGGAGCAAGTTATCAGTTTTTATCAATTCTAATTCTTCTTGATCTCTCTGAGCACTTGATATTGTGGCACCTTTCTTTAGCATATTTTCTCCCCACTGTGTGTGTGTGTGTGTGTGTGTGTGTGTAAATGTGTGTGTGTGTGTGAGTGACAGTGCTTTCTCCTGATTCTCCTTTTACCTGCCAATCTACTCCTTCCCATATTTTTTTTGCCCAATCATCAGGTCTCATCCCCTAACTCTGGAAGATGACTTGGAATCCCTTGAGAGCAGGTACTAGCTCTTTTTCCTCTTTCTAGCCCCAGCACTTAACACATTCCCTGGCAAATAGGTATATAGTAAATGTTTGTTGACTAAGAGGCAACTTGGAGGCTACTGCAACAATATAAGTAAAAGGGGCCAGATGAGTAGAAACAAACAGCCAAAAGCAAAATGTACTGTGGAGGTCGAATTGACAAAAGTTGGTGACCAGTTGGATATGGGAGTTGAGGAAGAATGAAGAGTAAAAGCCTGCTGGGGTTTGGAACCTATGTGCCTGGGAGGGTGGTGGTAGACTCAATAGAAATGGGCATGTTAGGGAAGGGAAAAGATTTGAAGAGAAATAAAGGAGAGAAACAAAAGGACACTAATTTTAGACATATTGAGTTTTCATTGTTCAATGACCATTCAGTTAGAAATGTCCTATAGGTTCCTTGGAACAAGCTCTAATTTAGATATAGCTTCATTTTGAAAGCAACAGTCCTGTGTGTGCCCCTACTGACATGACACTACCCTAACCGAGAAGTCTGATCTTGACCAAATGAAATCAGACTGAGCTGATTTTCCCTCATGTAATTACTCTTTCAGGTGATGGTAGATTTCATGTCATAAATGCATTTCATTGCTCCTTTTTGCTCTGTTTTTAATTCTGAAGATTTGACTCCATGGAATCACTTAAGAATTTTAACAATTAAAGAACACATTCAACTGCTATTAGAAATATTGTAGCAGCTATCTGAAGTGGAGAAATCAGGTATTCAAGGATCATTCAAGTCCACAATAAAACAGGATCACTCATACCAAAGTGCAAAAGAGAATGTAGACAAAAATGAAAGATAATGTCCCAAACTGACAAACTATCTATCCAAAATAAACACTTAAAACTCTGAGTACCAGACTTGAACAAAAGAAAAAAATGAAAGAAAGTGGAAAATAGCATGCTTCGGTCTGCATTCAAAATCCAGTGTCTAGATAGTGTGATACTTCATTATTAGTCCTTTGAGATTATCTCAGATCACTGTTTTGCTGAGAACAGCTAAGTCATTCACAATTCTTCATTGAACAAGATTGCTGTTACTTTATACAATGTTCTTTTGGTTCTGTTCACTTCACTCTGCATCAGTTCATGTAAGGCTTTCTAGACTCTTCTAAAACCATCCTGCTTGTCATTTATTATAATATAATAATATTCCATCACAACTGTATAGTACAGCTTTTTTAGTCATTGCACAATTGATAGGCATCTCTTTGATTTCCAATTCTTAGTCACCACAAAAAGAGCCACAATAAATATTTTTGTACAAATAGGTACTTTTCCCTTTTGGGAGGATGCCTTTGGGGTATAGACCTAGCAGTGGTATTGCTGGACCAAAAGGTATGCACAATTTTGTAGCCCTTTGGGCATAGCTCCGAATTGCCCTCCAGAATGGTTGGATCAGTTCACAACTCCACCGACAGTGAATTGGTATCCCAGTTTTCCCATGTCCCCTCCAACCTAAAGATTTCTTGAAATATGATGTCTAGATTCATTCTTTTTGGTCAAGACATTCAGATAGTTCAATGATTTTAAAATTATATTTTCTCGATCTGTTTTCTAGATCAGTTGTCTTTGCTATGTTATTTTACATTTTCTTCCATTTTTCAGTCTTTGACTTTGTTTTAATATTTCTTATTGCTTCATGGATTTCTATTGAGTCCACTCTATTTTTCAGTTTGTTGCTTGGGCAGGGTTTCATACATCTTTTTTTATTATTAATTAATTTTATTTATTTTCAGTGTTCTACAACAACTACCATATAACTTAGATTATTATTTTCCCCTCCCTCCCCCCTCTATCACTCCTTCCTCCCCAAGATGGCATACAATTTTGAATACACATACATTCCTATTAAATACATTTTCACTATAGTTATGTTGTGTTGAAGAATTAAAATGAATGGGAGAAATCATCTAACAAACCAAAATACAGTACACACACACACACACACACACACACACACACACACACACACAAATGATCTGCTACATTCTGCGATTGAATTCCATAGTTCTTTCTCTGGATGTGGAAGGCATTTTGCCTTAAAAGTCCATTGGGAATTTTTATTAAGTCCTTGCATTGCAATGAAGTTCCAAGTCTTCCAGAAAAAACTCTCGCACATTGTGGTCATTGCTGTGAACACAATTCTCCTGGTTCTGCTTCTTTCGCTCAGCATCAGATCATATTAGTTTTGCCAGGCCTCTCTGAAGTCTTCCTGTTCATCATTTCTTATGGTGCAATAGTATTCCATTACATTCATATACCATAATTTATTCAGCCATTCCCCAATTGATGGGCTTCTCCTTGATTTCGAGTTTTGGGCCACCACAAAGAGCTGGTATAAATATTTTTGTACATGTGGGACCCCTTCCCATTTTTATGATCTCGTGGGGAATACAGTCCTAGAAGTTTTCTTGCTGGGTCAAAGGGTATGCACATCTTTGTAGCCCTTTGGGCATAGTTCCAAATTGCTCTCCAGAATGGTTGGATCAGCTCACAGCTCCACCAACAATGAATTAGTGTTCCAACTCTCCCACATCCTCTCCAACATTTATCATCTTCCTGTTCTGTCGTGTTTGCCAATCTGATAGGTGTGATGTGGTACCTCAGAGAAGTTTTTATTTGCATCTCTCTAATCAGTAGTGATTTAGAGCATTTTTTTATGTGACTATAGATACCTTTAATTTCTTCCTCTGAAAATTGCCTGTTTATATCCTTTGACCATTTATCAATTGGGGAACCACTTGTATGTTTGTACATTTGGCTCAGTTCTCTATATATTCTAGAAATGAGGCCTTTATCACCGACATTAGTTATAAAAATTCTTTCCCAGCTTTCTACATCTCTCTGCATCTTGGTTGCATTGGGTTTGGTTGTGCAAAATCTTTTCAGTTTAATGTAATCAAAATTATCCATCTTGTACTTTATAATGCTTTCTATCTCTTCTTTAGCCAAAAATTCTTCCCTTCTCCATAAATCTGATAAATACACTATTCCTTGCTCCCCCAATTTGTTTATAGTATCAATCTTTATACCTAGATCATGTACCCATTTGGATTTTATTCTTGTGTATGGTGTCAAACATTGGTCTATGCCTAGTTTCCACCACAATTTTATCCAATTTTCCCAGCAATTTTTGTCAAACAGTGAGTTCTTATCCCGGAAGTGGGGGTCCTTGAGTTTATCAAACAGTAGATTGCTATATTCATTGTCTACTGTGTCTTGAGTACCTAGCATATTCCACTTGTCTACCCTTCTGTTTCTTAGCCAGTACCAAATGGTTTTGATAATTGCTGCTTTATAATACAATTTGAGATCTGGTAGCGCTAGGCCACCTTCCCTAGCATTTCTTTTCATAGTCCCCTTGATATTCTGGACATTTTGTTCTTCCAGATGAATTTTGATACTATTTTTTCCAGCTCTAGAAAATAATTATCTGATAGTTTAATTGGTATGGCACTAAATAAGTAAATTAATTTAGGTAGAATTGTCATTTTTATTGAATTGACTCAGCCTACCCACGAGCAACTGATGTTTTTCCACTTACTTAGATCTGACTTTATTTTTGTGAAAAGTGTCTTGTAGTTGTGTTCATATAGTCCCTGGATTTGTTTTGGCAGGTAGACTACCAAATATTTTATAGTGTCTACCCTGGCTTTAAATGGGATTTCTGTTTCTATCTCTTGCTGTTGGGCTTTGTTACTAATGCATAGAAATGCAGAAGATTTGTGTGGGTTTATTTTGTAACCTGCAACTTTGCCAAAGTTGTTTATTGTTTCAAATAGTTTTTTAGTTGAATCTCTGGGATTCTGTCAGTATATCATCATATCATTTGCAAAGAGTGATAACTTAGTTTCTTCTTTGCCTATTCTAATTCCTTTGATTTCTTTATCTGGTCTAATTGCTGTAGCTAGGTTTCATATATCTTTAACTAAACTATTAATTCTTCTTTTCCTCTAGCACTCTCTTTTTATTTGTTTTTTTTTTCTATTTTGAACTCTTTTAAAAATACTTTCTTAAACTTTCCTAGGAATTCTAGTTGAATTTGTACCTAAGCTGTATTTTTTTGAGACTTTACTTGTAGAGGTTTTTGAAACATTCTCTTCTGCTGGATTTGTGTCTTGAGCATCTCTGTCATATTTTTAGAATCTAACCCTAATTCACTTTTTGGTGGGAAGTTTTTTGGTTTTTGCTCATTTTTCCAGCCTATTTTCTAACTTCAGACTTTATGCTAGGGTCAAGCTCTGTGTACTTCTGGAAAAACTGACTGAGCTTGCATCCTCTTGGGTCTAGCCACTGCCTTCTTGAGGTATTAGTGTTTAATGTGTTATTCCAGGCTCTCAAGGACAGCTCATGCAGGGAGCCTGCAAGACATCCATACTCACAAAGATCTCTGATCCAGGACAAATTTGATAACCACCCACTTGGCCTGATCTCTGCAAGTTCCTGAACTAGATTTTTATCTGAACAATATTCCCGTAGACTTGCAACCAGTTAGCATTCCAGTATACTGCTGCTGCACTTCAGCCCTTGAAAAGTTACGTTGATTCAGAGTGTAGTTCTCCCTTTCATGTGGAATTCATGCCTCTGTTATTCTGTTGCAGGTTTCAGACCAAGCTAGAGGATAAAACTGAGACACTATTGTCCTTCTGGCCTGAGAGCCACACAGCTACTATCTGCTTCTGAACTTTCCCTTTGCTCTTGTATAACCACTCATTGTCCTAGACTGACACTTTTGGAGTGTAGATCCCCTCCTGTGTTCACATTTTCTTTATGAGCTGAAATTGAGTAGCAAAATCACTGCTTATGGGGTACCTTGTCTTGCACCCTCCACAAGGTCAGACCCCTCTGAGTGGTGCTGGGACCTCTTCTTGCCCTGGTATATGTCCCTAGTCCTCTTTTAGTTTCTGCAGTAGAATATTCCATACAACTATGGACTACTGGCTAGACCCTGTCACCAGCAGGCACAGCCTCCTCCATCTATCTCCTGATGCTTACCTGGGCTAGGAAAATGACACACTGTTTTTTTTAAATTGGATTTCTATGTAAATATGGTGAGTTTTATAGATCTTTACTAAGAGTTGTAAGGGAAAGTTATGCTGTACTTTGTCATGCTAGCTCTCCCATTTTGGTTCTCTCCTGCCACTACCCTATTTATATTGAAGGCACCACCATCCTTCTACTCTGCCAAGCTGATAAGCTCAGAATTATCTTTGACTCTTCCCTTCCTGTTACCCTACAATCCAATTGCCAAATCATGTCACTTCTATCTTGGATACATCCCTTTTCCTTTATACACACAGCCACCATAATAATTCACGGCCTTTCTTGTGTACTTTTACAGTAGCTGCCTAAGTCTCTTCCCATTCCAATCTATGCTCTAGATAGCTGCAAATGTGATTTTTCTGAAACACAGGTATGATCATGCCATTCTCCTACTTAATAATTTCCAGTGGTTCCACATTACCTCCAGGAAGAAATGTAAGCTCCTCATTTTGACTTTCGAAGTTCCTCATAACTTGGTCCCAATCTACCTTTCCATCTTAATTGTATAATATTCTTCTTTCAACTTCCAGACCAATAAAACTTCTTGTTGTTCTACATCCACACAGGATTCTCCAACTACCACCCCTATGCCTTTGTGCAGGATGTCTCCCATGTTTGGAATGCATTTCTGCCTCCTAGAATTCTTTATTTCTTTCAATACAGCTCAGCATCACCTTCTGAATGAAGCCTTTCCTGAGCCCCTGGACTCCTCCTTTCCCAAACCATCTTTTAAGTATTTTGCACTTGCTCTCTTTGTATTTCTATTGGTGCTCATGTTGTCTTCTCCGTTAGAATGTAAGCTCCTTAAGGAGAAGCATCTTCATCTTGGTATCCCCAGGACTGTGACACAGTAGATGTTTAATCAATGCCTGTTATTAAATCTGCATAGAGATGATAATTAAGCTTATAAAATCAGAGAGAAAGGAGAGAAGAGTAGGCTAAGGAAAGGGATTTGGAGAAATACACATATTTAGAGGGAAAGTCCCAAATGATACCTGAGCAAAGAAAGCAGAGAAGCAGCCACATAAAAAGGAGGAGATCCAAAAAAAGTAATTTTTTTTAAAGAAGCAAGGAGAAATGGTTATTATTAGGACACACAAATACATCTAAGGCCACCCCAGTGGCCAATCTAGTGATTCAAGTTTGGTACAGGAAAGAAATGCAACAGAGGGTATCATACAATGTAATTAAAACAAACTTCACTTAAAACAAGTTTTAAAATGATGTAATTCCTAGCTGAAAAAATAAAATTCTCTCACTGCCTCCCTATGTTTATTACAGTAATGAAAATGATAATGGTACGTCAGAAAGGAATCTCTTCAAGGCAAAGGACATCACTGATACTCTAAATCTCTGAAGCAATGACAGGCCTCTTAATTGACCTACTTTTCAACTAAGGTCCTAGGCTACCTCCTTGCTTCCTTAAATGGAAACCATCTCCAGCTTACATAAAATGAATACTGTCCCTACCATACCATTTAGCAATGTACCAAGTGCTCACATACATATATTGGCCCCACTTAAGCCTCATGATGATCCTCTGAGATAGGCGTTACAGTTGTTCCTTTTCCTTACTTGACAGATGTGTAAAGTGAAACTCAGAGAGTGTAAGTGGCTTGCCCATGATTGCTCATCCAGCAAACACCGGAATAGAAATTTTAACATTGTGCTTCTGCATCCCGTCCCATCACTGTATCCACTATGACTCACTACTTCTGAAGAAAGAAGAAAAGCAGTGCTCTAGCTATCTGAAATCCTAGTGAGTTGCTCTAGCTATCTGAGAAGCCTACCCCATTCAGCATCAAGTTTCCTACTCACTAATAAGAAACTTGTACTTGAAGCTTTCAGGTCACATCTAGTGCAATTCCAGGAATACATAACTATTCATAAAGCCAAATAAGTATTTAGATAAAGAGAAGGATAAAAGGTTCAAGCACAGGCCTGCCAAGACTTGACAATGATACATGTATTCCAGAAAAAGCAACAATGGTTTCCTTTATTCTCTATTGACAGAATATGTTTAAGGTCTTCCACGGACAGAACTTAATAGTTCTTTCCATTTGCATAGTGCAAGGGGAAATGACTAAAACCTGTATTATTAAGATGCTTTTAAAACAAATAAAAGAATGTATATGCTATGTGAGGGTGCTTAGTGTTCTTAGAGGAAAAGGTCTTACTCAAATCTAAGGAATTAGCATTATGCTAATTATACATGTTTTGTTTTCTCTGACATTGTTACACATCTTTTTATTAACCCATATATAGAAAATCTCTGTTCAGTCAAAGGATTGGTCTGGCAAGTTCACAGAATTTAATACAGTTTCTTAAGTAATGAGTTCCTGCTTGGAATTACTCTATAAAATGCATTGGTGTGGCAAGTCAGCATAATCAGCCCTTTTTGACCACTATTAAAACCAAGATTGTGGTTAAGAAGTTCACTTAAGGTGAGTCCAGGGCAGCCTTCCCACACCCTGTTCCTCTGCTCAGATATTTAAATGAAGTGAAATATAACAAACCCAGTTTTCTCCAGAATAAGCTCTCATGCTCTTCTCCACCAGACAAGCTGTACCCATAAGGGAACTACTTTTAAAAGCCCACTAAAACTGAAATCCCATAATGAAGGCCATAAATAAAATGTTTCAGAGAGGGATGAGTCTAAGTAGCATGCAGAAGTAATATTTATGAAATGCCTAAAGCCCCAAGTTGCAAAAGATTTCAAAAAACTTATCCATAAAAAAAAAACTTATCCGTATCTCAGGAAGCAGTTGAGAAAAAATGACCCATTTAAAGCTGTCTCTCTGATGCCAAGCTAGGTTTTCCTCAGTCTTGACTTTAGATACCCCCTCACCTTCCATTAGGTCCATCTACCTGTACAGGTGTCATTGTGAAGTATCATAGTATAATGATGAAGTGTGGAATTGGAGTCAAAAAGACCTGGAATCCAATCCTTTCTCAAATATTTACACACTGTGTGGTGCTGGACAAATTAAATACCCTCTCTGTGCCTTAGGTTGCTCATCAAGAAGAATAATAAAGGCATCTCTTATCTCACAGTGTTGTCAATGAGGCTCAAATTGGACAATATAAATGTAATTATTTGTAATATACATTTGTAATTTGTGATTATTGTTCCCTCACCACTTCCCTTTTCAAGAGGGCTGCAACAGAGGAACAATGGCATGCACACCTTCAAATGCTTTATAAATGGAAGCTATCATCTTTTGGTTAGGATCATCTTGAAATGGAGTCTCCGTCTTTGGGAGATAGGGTAGTCAAAGGGGCCCTACAGACAATTTCAATTTACTTCAGGCATGATCCCTGATTTCAGATGACCCTCTATTTTCAATCAATAGGACTAAGGAGCTCGTGATGGGCTGAGTCGCTAGAGCTAGATCATAGTAAAAATTATAATAATACTAATAAATTCCTTCCATTCTTCTCTAGTTCCATTGTTAGAGAGAATGTTAGAGAAGTGCTGCCCCTTCAGTGAATTAAAACATGGGAACTGGCAACCTCCTCTGTGGCTTTGGGGCAAAATTTCAGTCCAGAATCTATATAACTAGTGATATCAAATAACCAAATTAATGAATGGATGGTGGAATAAATACACGAATAAATGAATAAATAAAACAGGCGATGTCAGTAGCTAGGTTAAAAAGTGAGGGCACCTTCTTACATGAATGGATGCTGAGTTAAGGGAGCAGGTTAAGGAGAATGTTGTCAGTAACATCAATGTTGGACAGTGATCAGCGATGATAAACTGAGTTCTTCTTAGTAATACGAAGATCCAAGGCAATTCTAAGACTCATGATGGAAAATGTTATCATTCACATCCAGAGAAAGAACTCTGGAGTCTGGATGTAAATTGAATCCTATGAATTTCACTTTCTTTTGTTCTGTTTTTCTAGTATTTCCCTTTTGTTCTTTTTCTTCTTTCCCAACATGACTAATGTGGAAATATGTTTCACATAATCTCACTTATATAACCTGTGCCATCTTGGGGAGCAGGAAGAGGAGTAAGGAAGAAAAAATATGGAGCTCAAAATCTGATAAAATGAATGGTGAATACTATCTTAACATGTAATTGGAAAAAATATAATATTATTTGCTAAAAGGAAACCCCCCCCCAAAAAAATAAGGGCACTTTAATATGACATGGAACTTAGCTGGTAAGAAAAAGATAGCATTGTTCTTCCTACAGTTAATCCTATAACTGGTAAAAATCATTTGGAAGCATGTTGAAGAGGAAATGTGGGTCGTTGATTTGCCCCAAATTATACCTTTTATCTACATCCCCACACATCAGGAAACCTCTAAATCAGGGGTTCTTAACCTTTTGTGTGTCATGAATCCCTTTGATGTGGTGAAACTTATTTTTAGAATAATGTTTTTGAACACATAAGATAAAAATAACTGAGGATACACAGGAAACAAATTATATTTAAATACAGTTATCTATTTATCAATCTATATATGTGAGATTCCAGGTTAAGAACCCTAGCTAAGTTTGAATATATATATATATATATATATGTATATATGCACACACATATACATACACATATGCACACATATATGTATATATACACACATACATACACGTAGATGTGTAATATTTCATTATATGCATATGTGTATGTATGTATGTATTTATTGCCAAGCACTTCTTGTACTCAGAAGTGAGTATAAAGGGGAAGGAGACCAGGAAGGAGTGAAGGGAGCCAAGAAAGAGGGATGGGGTGAGAAAAGCAACTACCTTTCCCTGAAAGATCTATTTCTTTTTCCATCAAAAAAATGAAGAGAATCTATTGAACATTTAATCTGGGACATAGATTATATGCTTAGACAATTGACCAAAGGAGAATTTAAAAACATAAAACTAGAATGTTGTTGTTTTTCCCCTTTCGAGCTCTTTCTCCATAGTTTGTTTAGCGTCTGCACTGGCTTGCAGCCTCTGTAGTTATGTACATCTAAGTGGGTTAGGCTAGAAAATAAACAGAACTGTACCTGTTTCCTCAGACACTTACATGAATGAGTATCTTGGGAAAAAAATGAGTCATTCAAAATAAACAGTCAAAAGCCACATTCACATTTGTCTGGGAATTCATGTTGGGGAATGGCTTTTTGGATTTGTAACAATGAAATGATACATTTTGATTGCTTTAATCATCATTCATAAATCTCTTAACAGTTTTTGCCAAAGTAAATATATTAGCTGCAGTCTAAAACATATCCATTTTTGTACTTTGAAATATTGTTTTCCTTCTGAAATAGCCAGATAATCAACACACAAGAATTTGAGCACAACACAGTACACCCCAGACAGGCTATAAACTATTTTATGTTTTGAATTCAAGTGGAAAGGAGCAAAATGAGACTGTCTTCTGGCATGATAGGAAGTACTATCACCTGCCAGGTGGGCAAAGAAAGATAAACAAATAGTCAAAAGGCTGGAGACTTGAGGAAAATAGCTGTAGTTGGGAAGGACTGTGCTTGATCTTGAAATTTGGACATCCCTGTCTCTCAGATGTGTTCCCTTCTCCCTATTCACTTACTCATCACTCCAGTTCAGACCCTCATCACCTCCTCTCTGGTCTATTGCCAGGTCTCCTACAACAACAACAAAGACAATTAGTTTCTCTTCTCAAGTCTCTTCCTACTTCATTCCATCCTTCACACGGCTGCCACAGTATGTATCTTAAAGTCTTACTATGCCACTTTACTACTTAATAAAATCCACTGGTACCCTGTCATATCTAGGCTCAAATATAAATTCCTCTATTTGGCATTCACAACTCTTGAACTCCCTCCCACACCTTGTCTAGTTTCCTTATACATTTCTTCCTTCCATGCACTCAGAAGCTGGTCTGCAGACCTAACTACTGCTCTTCGTACGATGCTCCACCCATAACAGTTGGAGCACTAGACTTGGTGGCAGGAAGACCAGAGTTCCAATCTGGCTTCAGATCAATGGCCCTGGACAAATCACTTAACCTCGGTTTCCTCAACTTTAAATAGGCAATAATAACAGCGCCGACCTGACAGGGCTGTTGTGAGAATCAGATGAGATAATGTGTAAAAAACAGTTAGCACAGTGCCTGGTACATGGAAAGCACTATATAAATAATATTCCTTTTGGTCTTTCCCACCCCCAATCCCTATTCTTTTGAAAAATGGTCATTCCCCCATGCCTGGTATGTTCTCCCTTCCTCCTCTTTATTTCTTGGAATCCTTAGTTCACTCAAGGCTTAACTCCAGCACCATGTTCTTCATGAGCCCTTCCCTGTCCTCCAGTTACTAATGCTTTCCTCTCTGAGGTTATCTCATTTCAACTGTGTATATATATAAATGTATCTACATATACATAAATGGACATGTTGTCTTGCACATTCTAATGAAGGCGTATTTGGGGCAGAAGCTGTCGCCTTTTTGTTTTCTTGTCTTTGTAGTAGGCACTTAAGGAGTGACTAGTTATTTATCAATCACTGATAGGTGCAGTGCTAAGGGGTTGGAGATGCAATGGCAAGAAACAGGCTAGTCACTATCTTCAAATAATTTGCCTTCTATTGGAAGCAGGAATAACATTTTTAAAAATAGGTAAGCATAAACAATATAAACAGTAAGAAAGGCAATGTGGCACAATGGATAGAGAGGAAGCTTACTGGAGTCAAAAAGAATTTATTTCAATGTGCATGTCTAGCTCTTAGAAGTTGTGTGAACCCAAACAAGCAAGTCAGGCAATGTCTGTATCCCAGACAATTCCCTAATACCCTAAACTGCAGAGTACATGATGGTCTATATTGGTAGAGTAGTTTCCTCATGGGGGATTCCCTATCCCAATGAAATCACAGTTCTGGTAAGAAAAAAACAATACCAAGTAAACATATATATTTATATTAATTGTAGGTGTTAGTAGGAGAGCCCCAACTACTGGGAGGCTCAGGAAAGGTCCCTTGAAGGAGATAACATATGAACTGATCATCTTTGAACGTGATAGAGATGCCAAGAAACATTGAGAAGGGAGGGCATTTCAGGCATGGGCCATGAAAATAGATACTGGGTTTGGTGAACAGCTAGTAGGCCAGAGTATGCAAGACAGAGTAATGCCAAATCAATCTCACAAGATAGATTGAAGCCTGATTGTGGAAGGTTTTAAAGGCCAGACAGAGAATTTTGTATTTGATTCTAAAAAGCAATAAGGAGTCATGAAGTAAGGAAGTAAAATGGTCAAACTTATAGGCTTCAGGATTCAATTTTGTAGTTGTGCAAATGAATTGGAGAGGTGTAGAACTGAGAGCTGCCCTTCTCCTTCTATACTCCAGATGAATTTTTAAGACTGTGTAAGCGTTGAAACAGAGATTTCTCTGTTGTAATGTAAAACTCTCTGAAGCATTGACATACATAAAAGACAGAGTCATCGTGTCATAATGGCTCAATTTTGAGTCGGAAAGAACTGGGTCTGAATCCTGCCCAGTAACGCTCATTTAGCCGCATGAACATAAATGAGAGAGTTGCCCAACTGCTTTGAGCTGTGGTTTTATCATCTGTAAAATAAGCATGTTAATAATTACTTTAGCGGGTCATTATGAGGCCCAATGAGATAATGCATTTTCCATAAAGAACTATATAAAATTCACTTATTATAGTTCTGGAGAAGAGAAACCAAATAACTGAACCTCTTTTGGAGGGAAAAATTCCAAAAAGGAAGAGAAACGTGAGTCGTTTTTGCCTATGTGTGATCATACTGAGGCTTAAATATTCATTTTGGGATTATACAGAGATTCTACTTTCTCCTTTCTTTTCTGATGCTCATATTTGGGACATTTTGATGTGTAATAATCTTATAAAAAGAGTGTTGAAGCTCTTTTCATTCTTCATCAAGTTATAAAAAAATGAACAGAACTAGGAGAGCAATATGTACAACAGCAACATCATACGAACAAATTCTGAAACCACAAGAACTGGAATGAATACAATGACAGTTCATTATGCCAGAGCACTCACTGCTGATAGTGCAGGCTGTCTGTACACATGTGTATACACACATACACATATATAGCATATATATGCACATATGAATATATACACACATAGAGTCTACCATACATATATATGTCTATATGTCTACACAAAGAAGTTAGGGTTTACTGGCTGGATCCTTTCCTTTCCTTTCCTTTTTCCTTTCCTTTCTTTTCTTTTCTTTTCCCAAAGCCTTAAAACTACTGCACTCTGAGGCCCATAGATTGTACCAAACTAGACCCCTGCCCAAACTCCACTTAAGGGCTGTTTTGTGGACCCTCCTGGCTTAAGAGTGATTATCAATAGTAACTGCTGCTGTTTCCCTCCCAGCCTGATTTAGTTATTTTTCTTTACCTCGTTAAAGGGGCCATCCCCTGAATACTTATTAAACAGACCTATTCACTGAATGGGACTTACCTCACCTTAAGGCTTTGGCCTAAAGGGGCCAAGTTCTCCCAATGCATTCTGGGTCATCTCCAGTTATCCTGTTGAATATCTGTTCACTGGATTCAGATGACTCTGGAGGAGAAGTGAGGCTGGTGACCTGCACAGCCCTCCCTCACTCAAAACAAACTCAAGTGCGAGTCATGTCATCACTTTTCTGATGGCATGGTCTTCTTCAGCAACAAAGGACAAACACAACAACAATGCAGAGATATATGTGTATATGAATATATTCTTTCATACAGTCATTGAAATAACATTTCACTTCACTACACATAACTTATAAGAAATTTGTTTTGCTTCCTTTCTTTAATTAGGTGTAGAGTAGAAGGAAGAGAAAACAGATTTCTGTGGGAATTTTTTTGAATAGAACTGGAGGACATGGTAGAGATGTGAAATACTATATGGACTTTTCAGATGTCACTGTATTTTTAGTTTAATGCAACAGTTTTCCTTTGTTTCCTTTGTTACCAGAGATATCTTATACCCAACATGATAGTAATAGATAAATGTTTGTAACATAAAAACAAAGTATATCAATAAAGTTTTCCAAAGAGAATGTATGTAGAAGTAAAGCAAAGAGGTGAATATACAAATTATCTTAAATAATTGGGATTTAGTATTCATTTTAATGGAATGCTTTTCCTTCCCTCATTTTGATCCACATAAACCTTTATTCAAAACTATTGTATATATTAGGTTCCATCACCATCACCAAAATATGCATTAAAATGTTTGGTGAATGAGTGAGTGAGTGAATGAGGGAATGAATCAGCATTTATGAAATACCTACTATCTGCCAGGCACTGTATTGGGTAAATACTAGAATAAAATGTTTATATTTACATCTGTGGTGTTGTTGTTCAGTCATTTCTGTTGTGTCCGACTCTTCACAACCCAATTTGGGATTTTCTTGGCAAAGACACTGGGTGGCTTGCCATTTCCTTCTCCATCTCATCTTACAGATAAAGCAAATAGGCTTAAGTGACTTGTCCAGGGTCACACAGCTAGGAAGTGTCTAAGGCTGGATTTTGCCGGGAGCTAAGTCTCAGGAGGAACCGCCCTTACCTCCCCCACCCCAACCTCCCTGTATGCACAGACCATTGTGAAACCTGTTTTTCACCTCCCCCTCCTTCTTTCCTAACTGAGCTATAGATATAAAGGCAGCTTGTAGATGCAATAAAGCAGAGACTTGCTCAACACCCATGCCTCCGTAGTCTCTCTGGGGGGATTTGAACTCATGGCTTCATGACTCCAGGTCCATACTCTATCTATTGCACTACCTACTATATATTTTCATATGTTGTAGCATCTGTTATATATAAATATATTATATATATATATATATATATATATATATATATATAGGGGTTCTAATATAAACAGAGTTAAGTAATTCCCAATTATATGCAAAATAGTAAAAGTCATTTCAATAAGTGAGTATTAACAGCTATGGTGCAGTTGGGGAGAGAAGGAAGGGAAGGAAATTTTAAATGGCTCTGGGTAGTAGTAGACTGGAGCTTAAAGGAAGATTGGAAGTCTGAGAAGTAGACATAAAAGGAGGAGTACATTCCATAAATGAAAGATTATCTGTACAAAGGCATAGAGGTAAGAGATTTTGTGGGGAATAGCTAGCAAGTCAGGTTGACTGAAATGGAAAATGCAGAAAGAGGAACAATATGACATAAGACAGAATAGATGAGTGGCAGCTAAATTATGGAGGGCTTTTAGTGCCATATGTAATTTACCTGGGGGGATTCATCTAAACGAATGCTTTGCCAGCTGTTCCACAGAGCCCAGGGACTCTCCTATGATCTATCCTCAGGGACTCTTGGAAAGCACATATGGTCGTTGTGGATATATTTATTTTGTCTTCTCCATCAGTGGCATGCATTGCCCCAAAACTATACCAGAAGGTGGGCACAAAAAAAACAAGAAGAATTTTTGTAAAACACAGTCGTTAAAAATAGTGACATAGCCCTTCCTTTGGAATGGCAGAAACTAGGACTTGAGCAGCACCAAAAGAAATGTTTAGGAT
This sequence comes from Potorous gilbertii, assembly GCA_028658325.1. Taxonomy (NCBI): domain Eukaryota; kingdom Metazoa; phylum Chordata; class Mammalia; order Diprotodontia; family Potoroidae; genus Potorous; species Potorous gilbertii. The sequence continues at coordinate 380,327,007 of CM053771.1, forward strand.
GCAAGAGAATGCCCTATTTAAGAAATCATTTCCTGAAATGCGAGACAGTTGGTCACCCTAAACTGGAGGGGAAAATCCAGCTTGTTGCTGTATGGGGTGAAGGGGCCCTCACAGAAGTAAAAGAGTGAAAAACTAACTCATGGCAAGGATAGAAGGACAGTGATGAGGACCCAAAGGAAGCATCCACAGCTAGAGGAGAGATAAACCAAAGAGGGATTCAGCCAAAACAGCAAAAGAGAAACCGTATGCTAAGGAGAGATCACAACTCCAGTGGTAAGAGCCAAATGTCAACAGCTTAAAAGCCAGATTCAAAACAGAAATCGATAATAGAAGAAAAGGAGGATGATGAAAGAAGATGAATAATAGCAATTATTATAGGTGATATTGCTATACGATATTAAGGTTTACAGAGTGCTTCACATAAAGTATCTCACCCTGTTCTTACAACAGTTCTGTGGGATAAGTACTATCATTATTCCATTTTGGAGAGGAAGGAACTGAGATTCAGAGAGGGTCAAGGACTTACGCAGGGTCTCTCAGTGTTAAGTGTGGCAAAGAGTCTACAGGATAGGATAAAATAAAGAAAATTCCTACCTGCCTTCAAATAACCCTTTCATTGCCATAGTGCCAGGAAATGCTACCAATAGCATCATTCCCTTTGGATCCAGGTGTTCATCTGAATGTTACTGCTATGCTATGGTGAGATAATATAGTTCAGTGGCTAGAATTTGACCTGACAGTAAGGAAAACCTGGATTGAAGCCCAGAGTTTAGGGTGCAATTCAGCAAAGGCAGATATGGGCAGGTCTGGGGGTGGCATGGGTAGAGCCTGAGACCAATGATTATTTGGGATAAGATAGTGAAAGGAAAAGATTATCAAAGGCAGATCTCAAATCTTTGCCTCTGATTGCTCTGGAGACAAGCAAAGTTGATCTGCATTCTAGGGAAGTGGTTATTTTTTCATGAATGAAAAATAGTGATTCCCAGCTAGGATATGTGGGGACCTTTGAAATGAAATATGATCGCTACTCATTTGTGTCTTTGCAGTAGAATCCTAGTAGCTCTAGTTAAAAGGGTAATGAACTGAGTGCTCTGGAAAACCAAATATCTTACATATTTTGGAAAACTACATTGTCCACACTGCCCCCACCAACTTCAGCAGCCGATTTGCATTCAGGTCTTCCAAAATGCCCAATAATTTATGGATCTGAGTTCAAGTAAGACAATTTGATTTTAAAACAATAACAATTACAACCTAGTATTTTCATCACCTCAGAAATTAAAGAAAACAAATGGTTTATCAATAGGAGAACTTATCTTATTCCCACAACCACAGAGTTAGAATCCCATGTCCTAGTACCAATGGTTTCTCTGCCTGCCCATATTGTCCCACAAGTTTTAAGAAGCTTGTGGTCTCATAAAATTTCTGCTTTGATGCCTTTTATTCCCTTTTCTTTCCTCTTGCCAATGAAATGTGTTGTTTTTGTCTTTGTAACCCTAGCACCATTCCTGCTCTTGTGGGGCAGAGGTAAGGTTGGAGAGATCTCTGGACTTGTAATGTCAGTGGTGGTAACTCCCTCTGACAATGAAGATGAGAACCTTTCCTGGAGCGTACAGTCAAAGAGTATTGCCCAGAGACCTCAGAGGTTAAGCGATTTGCCTAGCTTCAACAGCCAAGATGTATCAGAGACTGGACTTGAACTTAGGTCTTTCTGACATAATGGCCAAAAAGCTCTTTCCTTAATACTCCACACTCTTTCATGGCACACAAAGAGCTTGATAAATTCTTGTTGCCTTGAAATAAATTGGTGAGTTGAATTCTTTTTCTTCATTTCTTTCTTCTTTTTTCATGTTGCCTCTTCCTTCCCTCCCTGTTTTCTACATTTGTGAGGTTGTAGGGAAAAACTCCTCTCAGACCTTATTCTTGCTAGTGTAAAAAGAGGAGATCCCAAGTGTAACAAGGTGTACCATGTATAATATTAGAGAGACCCTCCTGTGGCGAGGACTGTCCTTCTGGAGCTTGAACAAAAACATGATAGACATCTCTAACCTCTTCTCACTCATCCTTTTCCAAGGGAGACTAATTCCTGCCAGGAAAAGAAGCAGGCACTTGGGGCTAGAGGTTACTCTGCCCTTCTCAGGGAGAGGGGGGTATCAGACTAAAATTATATCCATCTGCTCCCTTAAATATTATTAGTCTATGGCAGAGGTGAGAACCTACAGCCTTGAGCCTACCTGTGGTCCTCTAGGTCCTCAGGTAGCCTCAAAGGTACAGGTTCCCCACCCCTGGGGGATATAACCAGGTCCAATCCAATTGCGCATCACTTCATCATCATTATTGGGGGATAGAGGAACACCCAGCTCCATATCCAAAGTTTGACCCCTTTCCCACCTAATATCAGTTCCATAATGAACTCATAGAGTGAATAGCCGAACAGCCTATTTATCCACGTCATGGCCAAACAGAAATCAGAGAAGGTGTGCGTGGGAGAATATTTCCTATACAATACCAAGTGAAGGAGCTCTCCTATTGTGAGAGAGATAACTCAGGACAACCAAGAGAGCATTCCCTGATTTCATTCAAGGGGAAACTCCCCAAAGTCTCTACTGTGGCTATCAGGGAATAGGGAGTACCATACATGTTCCTGCTTTCCCAGTCTTCCATCCACAACCTGAAATGGAATTGACACTCTCTACCTTCTTTCTGGAAGCTGTAAGTGAGAAGTACCTGAAACTACTCAAAGTTTGGAGAGTCCTGAAGAAGACTGAACTTTGAAGAGTCCCAAAGTAGCTTGCAGGTTGAATAGCCTCTGACAGGGACTGAAGAAGATTGGAACTCTCCCATTCCCTACTTGATCTCTCACACAGGACCAGGCATTCATCTCCACCAATGAGGAGAGAGCCCCCTACCATTGGGCTTTGGGACAGGGGTTACATTAGATTTCAAATGGCACATTTGTAGTTTATAAGGGTATCAAACTTTGAACAGCCACGTTTGCACATTGAAACTCCTGGAAACCCATCTCAATAGCTGGTGGAAACAATGGACTTTTCCTGTCTACCAGAGGAAAGAGAATAGTCTGAGTTTAACCACTGAGAGGCCAGGCTCTTGGAGTTGGGATCTTGCCATTTCAAAACATGATGAGACGTCAGAGCTAAGACTCCCACAGAGCACCAAAGAAATTAAGCCACCTTTTAGAGCATCATGCCCTGAAGAGCCAGTGAGCCAGAGAAGCAACATGTCCAACAAGGTCCTGTATAGGGATATCAAAAGATGACCTCAAGAACCCTGTGGTATCAGAGGTGTCAATTGCCCATGAAGATTCGTGTTTCCCCAAATTGGAGCCTCTTGGGTAAGTTCACTATACCCTTTCTCCAATGATGTGTGGATGTTTGCAGGAAGCTGTATGCTAAGATTGTGGGGAGAATAACCAAGTAACCTGTTGGTAATGTCAAGGTCCAGTGACCAAAAACACCTCACCTCTCCTCATTTTTGCAATAATAATCACAGTATTAGTAACCAATATGTATATGGTGCTTATTATTGCAGGACCTGTGCTAAGTACATTACAAATATTATCTCATTTTGAAATCACAGCCTCCCAGGGAGGAAATGCTGTCATTATCTTGATTTTGCAGCTGAGGAAACTGGGGCAAAGACAGGACATGTGACTTATCGAAGAGTCACATGGATGAATGTCTAGAGTTGGATTTGAATTTAGGGGTTTTTGACTCCAGGCCCAGAGTTCTATCCACTATGCCATGTAACTGTCTCTATAGCTATTGTTGTAGGTCTTGGTCATTTTCAGTGCATTATGACACTATAGCACTGCAAATGTTTTGAACTTGTAGCATCCAGACCCAAACTGAAGGCCCAGGTGGTATAATGAAGGTTTTCTATGCTAGGGTTGCAGTTATGAGGTAGCCTGGTTTCACAGAAAGAGCATGGGATGGGCGGGGTAAAAATCTGGGTTCAGATCCCTACCTCTGACACTTTCTGTCTACACTGTGATCTTTGGCAAGACATTTAAGCATTCAGCTTGAGTTTCCTTGTCCATAAAATGATGGATTCTGAGAGTCCTTTGAACTTTAAATTTGTGATGCTGTGATTCTTAACTGTGCTATTTTCAGGAAATGCCTTCACTTTGAACTAGCCGTATTCTCTGGCCAACCACGGTAAGGTAAGCATGTTGGTGGGATACCTAAGCAACAGTTGTAGGAGGGTGAACTCCCAGAGAACATGTAGCAGTAAAGTGATGCTTTAGAAGAGGAGAGTGTGAATTGGATGTGAGGGGGCAGTGTGACCCTGAAGTGCCAAATCCACAAAGGCAAGACAAGTTTGGAAAGGTGGTATTGAAACTATGAAAATTCTGTGTATTTTGACCCATAACTTCAGTCCAGAAACTAGCTTTTTGGATTTATTTGCAGCTCTCACACTTCTTAGCTGTATAACCTTGGGCAACTTACTGAACCTCTCTGTTTTAATGTTCTCATCTGCAAAATAATGTTTGCTGTGCTATCTACTTCAGAAGGTTGATGTGAGGAATGTTCTATATAAATTTATATTTGTAAATAAGTCCTTGGTGACCTAGGTTCAAATCCCACCTCATCTGCTTACTAACTTATTAGTTCTGTGACCCTGCACATGTCACTTAACCTCTATCTGCCTCAATTCTCTTACCTGTAAAATGGTGAAAATATTAGCACAAATCTCCCAGGGTTATTGGAAAGACTATATGAAATAATACTATTTGTGAAGCATTTTGCAAACCTAATAAGCATAGAATAGGAATGCTAGATAATATTGGTGGGGGTTGTTTAAAATGTTATGTGAGCAAGAGTTATCATCTTAATTATTAATATGATACTCATTCAATTTCTTGTTTGTAGTCTTTCCTCCACTTTAATTTATCCTGTTATCAGATTGATAGTAATAAGGCACTGCTTTGATCACATTTCTTTAGTATTCCATGAAATCTATGATCTCATCAAACATTCAAGAAGCATTTATTAATCACCTGTGGGCCAAGCCTTGTGCTAAATCCCTAGGGTTACAAAGAGAAAAATGAAAGTTCCTGTCTTAAGCATCTTACTATGTATATAAAAGTGTATATGAAATACCATAAAATAAGCATGAGACAGTTTTGGAGAGGGACACAATAGCAGCTGAAGGGAGGGGAAGTCCAAAAATGTCCCATCTAGAGTATGTTGATTGATCTGAGTTTAGAAGGGAGTTAGGAATCCTAAGGAGAGGATATTAAAATACACTCTACTCATGTGAGACAATCTATACAAAGGTCCAAGAGAAAGAAATGGAATGACATGTGGAGAATAGCAAGGTCAGTTTGTTCTGTGGAGTTGGTGAAAGGTGAAAGGTTACATCTGTAAAAGTAGGTGAGAGACAGTTTATGGAAAACTTTAACCCTAGAGATAATAGGGAACCACTGGAGGTTAATGAGCACGGGAGTGATGTGGTCAGGCCTGGAGTTTGAAGAAAATCATTTTGGCAGTTATACAGAGGAAATTAGAAAAAGAAAACAATAAAGAAATTATTGCAAAAAGGCAGGCAAAGGGTGATGAGTGCCTGAAATAGAGGAGTGGGTACAGAAGTAGAGAGACAAATTTCAGAATTACTGTGGAGGTAGAATCAACAAGACATAGCATCTTATTAGATATGGGCCAGGGGAGGCACTAAGGATGATCCACTGGTATGTCCCTCTCCAAAAAATTATTTTTTATTTTCAATTTTATTAGTCTCTCCTTTGATTTTCAGTATTTCAATTTTGATGTGTAATTGGGTTTTTTAATTCTTTTCTTTTTTCTAGTTATTTTTTAGTTCTAGATCAATTTGTTGCTCTCTTTTATTTCTCTTTTATTGACGTGAGCATTTAGAGATACAGTTTTCCCCCTAACTACTTCTTTGACTACGTCCCACACATTTTTGTATGTATGCTGTCTCATTGTCATTATCTTTAATGACTTATTCATTGTTTCTATGATTTGTCTTTTAACCTATTTATTCTTTAGGATTAGATTGTTAGTTCCCAATTAATTTAAATCTATGTTTCAAAGGCCCTTTATTGAATGCAATTTTATTACATTATGGTCCAAAAAAGGATGCATTCAATATTTCTGCTTTTCTGTATTGGTTTATGAATATTTTACGCCCTAATATGTGGTCAATTCTTATGAAAGTACCAGGTACAACTGAGGAAAAGGGATGTATATTTATTTCTATTATGAATCAATTTTCTCCAGAGGTCTGTCTTATCTAACTCCTAAAATTCTATTCATCTCCTTAACTTATTTCTTATTTATGTTTAGATTTGAGAGCGGGTACATTGAGGTCTTCTGTTAGTATAATTTTACTACTTTCTCCTGCAATTCACTTAACTTTTACTCCAAGAATTTGGATGCTATACCATTCCATACATATATATTTAATATTGAGAGTAATTCATTATCTATGGTATCTTTTGCCAAAATGTGGTTTCCTTGATTATCTCTTTTAATTGCCTTTATCATTTTTTTGCTTAACTTTGTGTGAGAATAGGATTGCTATGCCTGTTTTATCTTTTACTTCAGCTGAAGCAAAATAGATTCTGCTGCAGTCTCTTATTTCAATTCTGTGTCCTTCTGTTTCAAGTATGTCTTTTATAAACAATGTATTGTTGAAATCTAGTTTGTAATCTATCCTGTATTGTCTTCTGTTTTGTGGGTGAATTCATCCCACTCACATTCACAGTTATGATTGTTGTGTATTTCCCTCCAACCTATTCTCTTCTACTTTTACTTTACTTTTTTTTTTTACCTTGTCCCTGCTTCAAAAATCTGATTTTCTTCCAATCACTGATTCTTTTAATCTACCCATCAATTTATCTCCCCTTTTCTCTTAGCCTCTTTCCCTCCTACTTCCTTGTTGGGTAAGGTGAATTTTTATGCTTAACTCTGTTTTCCCTCCTTAAACCAGTTCTGATGAGAATGCTTTCCCCACTCCCCTACCATTGTAAAAATCTTCCTTGTACATCTTTTTGTGTGAGACAATTTCCCCCATTCTTCTCCCTTTTCCTTCTCCCAGTGCATCCCTCTTTGTTACCTTTCCATTCTCCTTTTGAGATTATCCCAACATCTTTATACCTTTTGTTGAAGTAGACTCCCTATAACTACCTAATAATGATAAAGTTCTTAGAGATCATCCTTCCATATAGGAATGTAAACAGTTTAACTTTATTAAATTGCATATTATTTCTCTTTGAATTTACCTTTTTTATGCTTCTCTTGAGTCTTGTGTTTAAATGTCAAATTTTCTGTTAATCTCTGGATCATTTCATCAGGAATACTTGAAAATCCTCCATTTTATGAAATGTCTATTTTTGCCCCTTGAGGGATTATATTCAGTTTTAGTGGATAGGTAATTCATAGTTATAATCCTAGCTTCTTTGCCTTCTGGGATATCATATTCTAAGTCCTTTATTACTATAACATAGTAACTACTAAATCAAGTCAAATGATCTTGACTGTGGCTCTGCTGTATTTGAATCATTTTTTTTGGACTGCCTGCAATATTTTCTTCTAGATCTCAGAGCTCAGGAATTTGGCTATAATATTCCTTGGAGCTTTCATTTTGGAATTTCTTTCAGGAGGTGATAGGTAGATTCTTTCAATTTTCAGTTTGCTCTCTGGTTCTTAGATACCTTGGGAATTTCCCTTTATAATTTCTTGATATATGATTTCTAAGTTCAATATTTGATTATGGCTTCTAGATAGATAAAAATTTTTTAAATCATCTCTCCTCGATCTATTTTCTAAGTAAGTGTTTTTCCTATTAGATATTTCTCACTTTCCTCTCTTTTTTTAATCTTTTGATTTTGTTTTGTTTCTTGATATCTCATGGAATCATCTTCCACTTGAACAATTCTAATTTTAAGGAGTTATTTTCTTCCGTAATTTTGTACCTTTTTTAAAACCATTTGACCATTTCTGATTTTAAAGAGTTATTTTCTTCAGCATATTTTATGAATTTTTTTTACCAAACAATTCCTTTTTCATAATTTTCTTGCAATACTCTTATTTCTTTTCCAAATTTTCCTCTATCTCTCTTATTTGACTTTTTGATTTTTTATCATATAATATTTTTACGGTTTTCAATCTTCACTTCCACAAGATTTTGAATTCCGAATTTTCTTCCCATCTCTCCCCTCTCCCCACACCAGGACAGCATATACCCCAAGTACTATTTCCCCCAATCTGCCCTTCTTTCTATCACTCTACCTCCTATCACCCTGCCCTCTATTTTTCTGTAGGGCAAGATAGATTTCTATACCCAATTACCTGTACATTTTATTTCCCAGTCGCATGCAAAAACAATTTTCAACATTCATTTATAAAGCTTTGAGTTCCACATTCTCTCCCTTCCTTCTTCTCCAAACACCTTCATTGAGAAAGCAAGCAATTCGATATAGGTCATATATGTGTAGCCATGCCAAACACTGCCATAACAGTCATGTTGCAAAAGATTAAACATATTTCACTGTATTCTGTCCTCCTTATTCCATTCTCTCCCTTGACCTGTCACCCCACAATAGTGTTTGCTTCTGATTACCCCTTCCTGCAATCTGCCATCCCTTCTATTATCTTTCCTCTCCTATACCCCTCCCCCTAGCCTTCCTGCAGAGTAAGATAGATTGCCATAACCAATTGAGTGTTTGTTATTCTCTCCTTAAGTCAAATCTGATGAGAGCTTATATACATTCATATACACACACACATATACGCACATATAATATATATATAATATACACATACATGCATATATATGTGTGTGTGTATGTGTGTGTGTGTGTGTGTGTGTGTGTGTGTGTGTGTGTGTATTCCCTGTAACTACTCTAATACTGAGAAAGGTCTCCTAAGTTACAAATATCTTTCCATGTAGTAATGTAAACAGTTCAACTTTAATGAATCCCTTATGGCTTCTTTTTCCTGTTTACCTTTTCATGTTTCTCTTGATTCTTGTATTTGAAAGTCAAATTTTCTATTCAGCTCCAGTCTTTTCAACAAGAATGCTTGGAAGTACTCTATTTCGTTGAAATTCCACTTTTCCCCTGAAGTATTACACTCAGTTTGGCTGAGTAGGTGATTCTTGGTTTTAATTCTAGTTCCTTTGACCTCTGGAATATCATATTCCAAGCTTCCCAATCCCTTGGCATAGAAAGTGCTAAATTTTGTGTTATCCTGATGGTGTTTCCATAATATTTCTTTCTAGATGCTTGTAATACTTTCTCCTTGACCTGGGAATTCTGGAATTTGGCTACAACATTCCTAGGAGTTTTCCTTTGGGGATCTCTTTTAGGAGATGATCAGTGGATTTTTTTCTATTTCTATTTTACCCTCTGTTTCTAGACTATCAGGGAAGTTTTCCTTGGTAATTTCTTGAAATATGATGTCTATCTTCTTTTCTTATCATGGTTTTCAGATAGACCAATAATTTTTAATGATCTCTCCTGGATCTATTTTCCAAGTCAGTTATTATTCCAATGAGATATTTCACATTGTCTTCTATTTTCTCATTATTCTAGTTTAGTTTTATAATTTCTTGATTGCTCATAAAGTTATTAGCTTCCATTTGCTCCATTCCAATTTTTAAGGAATTATTCTCTTCAGTGAGATTTTGGGTCTCCTTTTCCATTTAATCAGTTCTGCTTTTTAAGACATTCTTATCCTTATTAGCTTTTTGGACCTCTTTTGCCATAGGGATTAGTCTATTTTAAAGATGTTATTTTCTTCAACAATTTTGGGATCTCCTTTAGAAATTTGTTGACACATTTTTCATGATTTTCTTGCATCACTCTCATTTTTCTTTCCAATTTTTTCTCTGCTTCTCTTACTTGATTTTTAAAATCCTTCTTGAGCTCTTCCAAGGTCTGAGACCATTTCATATTTTTCTTAGAGGCTTTGAATATAGGAGCCTTGATCTTGCTATCTTCCTCTAGTTGTATGCTTTGGTCTTCCTCATCCCCAAGGATGGAAGAAAATATCTTTTCACCAAGAAATAAACTTCTATAGTTTTATTTTTCCCCCTGTTTGGTCATTTTCTTAGTCATTTACTTTTAAGTAAAAAGTTTCAGGGATTTTGTGCAGTACCTTTCAGAGGTATCTCTAGGTACCTAAAAATTCATCTTCTCTCTTGAACTGTGAAGAGTCTGAAACAACTGCCAAGCTCCAAGAAGGAAGTTTGAAGAAGTTTGCTCACCTATCTCTTTAGGTCTTTCCAATTCCTCTCCCCAAAAAGCCCCGCCAAACATACATACTTGTGGCATTGATCTCCACCAATGAACAACAAGTCCATACTAACGGGCTTTGGGACTCGGATTATATTCCTCCTTGGGTCAAAACTCCCTTACAAAGGTCAACTTGAGTGAGAACAAATCATGTAACTATATAGTACAAACACAATGCTTTAAAACAACAAGGGTGACTTTCCTTGCATCCTGGGCAACCAACTTTCAGTATCATTGAAATTAAAATAAATAAATGCATATTAATAGTACATGTAGTAGGCATGGTAACATACAGAGCATGGATCTCCACCAATGAGGATTTAGACCCATACCAATGGATATCTGGGACAATAGGGATATACGAACTTAACCAAATACTCATACATGAAGGCAAGATAATTACTGCTTTCACTTCATGTCATTCTTCTAGTTCATTCTCCTCTATCTTTCTAAAAGATAGCTTTTGCTTCTTTTTTTCTGAGAGCTTTAGCTCCCATAAATGGTAAGCAAGCCTGTAAGACATACATTTTTGGACACACACCATAGTATATTTGTGACAAGGATTATATCTTTGTTTCGCTTTCAGTTTGGAGGGAGAGAAAAATAAACATATATTGAGTCTAGATGAAAGCTGGTCCTCAACAATTAAATATAAAAAGACATTATTCTACCTACCTAGCAACAACTGGGGAAGATGGAAAAGAAAGAATGAACCTTCAAAGGGAAGAAACTTCAGGTAACAACTTCCTTTCATTTAAAAAGTCTCCTTATTTTCAATTAACAAAAATGTCTTGTTTCTCCCTCCTTTCCTTACTTCTCCTGATCTACCTTTTTCTTTCCCTGGAGGTAACTGCCAGCACCCACAGACCCCACCTACGTGTACATCTATTCCAAGAGAAAGATCAGAAGAGCTCCAAGGTAACCTTATAAAAGTCTTCATGTTAACCAAGGAAGGAGGAGGGGAAACGTCTGTGTGGTTTGATCTGATTTCTAAACTGGGCTTAGGTATATAGGTGGGGGACCTGTGACTGAGCAGTGCCAAGTACATAGTCTCATAGGGTATAAATAACTCTGGCAAGGGCACACAGTACCCTGGCAGGATTGACTTTGCCTCTGACAAGGCAATAAAGAACCCAAAGAGAAAGAGTGCTCATGTACACCATGAGGGCCTATCCAGCTGAATCTTGCCTTCCTGAGCCAGTCTCCAGAAGGCCCAGAACCTGGTATCACTCCATGGATCTGAGTAACCTGCTTCAGACATTGTATGACTGCCCAGAATCACCCCATTTCCAGGATCCATATAAGATTTAACTTGGAAAGAATTCCACAGAAGGGAACATATTTTAAAAGAGGGTAACCAACAGAACTGTAGGAAATAAAACCCTAAGGTATGACACTAACTCTTCAAGGGGAGGAGAGATTTCATACTGGAAAAGAGATTCTTCCTTGTCTGGTTAAGGAGATACATGACAGAAACACTATCTAAGGATGCTCTAGCACTGAGATATACTGTCATGTGGTTGGAGTCGGTCAGGAGAGAGGGCTTCCCCATCTAGTTTAGTATTACATGAATCTTTAGGTGAATCAGATGTTTTTTCTTCCATTAAAAAAATTTCTGAACACTAACTGGGGTGATTTACTAAGCAAACTATGAGGGAAATGCTTTTAGAGAAAATAAGGTAAGTTTATAAAAATAACTTGGTTCTGATCAGGGGTCAATTGCCTTCCATATAGGCATCATAACCACTCTCCTGCTCGCCAGAATTCATTTGGTAAGTTCATGATAAATATACTATTCTTTACTCTTAATTTAAAAATTGGGCCTCCTAATAAGGTTTTAAGTTTCTTGGGGAGAGGTACTGAATTTTATACTTTTTTGTATCCTACTCAAGCTTTCTAGCACAATGCCTTCTAAAATGTTGATAATAAATAAATATCTATGGATGTGATTTGTCTTCAGAGAAGGAGTAAGCTACAATCATAAATTCGTAATCCAGATGGTAATGGAATTGTAGAATTAAGAGCTGGAAAGGAATTTAGAAGCCACCTAGTCCAATAGTCCCCTCATTTTACAGATGAGGAAACTGAGACCCTGAAAGCTGAAAGGACTAGTCTAAGATCATGTGGACAAAAAATAATGGAGCTGGGATCTAAACTAAGGTCCTCTGATTCCATATGCAGTACTTTTAATGCTATATTACAATGTCCTGCCTTGCACATGTAATGCCTGCATGACTTTGAGCAAGCTGTTTAATCTCTATGGACCTTAATTTCCTAATCTATAAAATGAGGATATTGGGCTAGGTGGCCTCTAAGCTCCCTTTCAGTCCTAGATCTATGATCTCACATTGAACATATGACTGTCACTTCCAGATTTTCCCTTGGATGAGCCCCATGGTGCTGAAGACCTTTAGGGCAACTCAACTTTTTGTGAACCAGTATACACCATGATTCCTTTGGTGTGGAAGAGGAGGAATCACAGGTAGATGGATTTTTCTACCTTCAATTATATTATACTGAGAGCCAGAGATGTGTGAATACGTGTGAGTACCTGAATATCTGTGTGAACTGTATACAGACCAATCATCATCTCCTCTTCACTGTGATTACCTCCACCCTCCTGCCTCCTGGTCAAATATTGGCAAACCAAAGAAATCCTAGATAATGTTCTTGATGACATAGAAATAGATCCATTGCACAAACTGGAAAAAAGTACATTGGAGAAAGGATGCCAGATAAACATACAGTGCTAAGTATATCAATTAAAAAAGTAAATTAAAGTAAAATTCACAAAACTAGGAGATTACTATTATAATTATATTCTCTAGTCATTTCTAGTTCTAACATGGAGGCATTCTTTTGAGGATGTCCAGTTTGCCTAACACCGAGCCTGCTGCCCCTTCTACCTTGTGGGTGGAGCAGCCTCCTTTGATTGGCTGTCTCCATCTTTAAAACTGGCTCCTCTGACCCAATGGTCTTTCTGGCTCCACTCATTTCTACCACCCTCTATTTGCTGCACTCTTCTTGGAAACTTATCTGCTATGCACAGCATGGGCACCATGAACTGAACAGGTGAGAGGGGATGGATTGTCTTTCCAAGAAATGGACTTGGGGAGGTTCACTTCTATTCTATGTTGCTTGTTCTCAATTTCAAGTGCTAGAGGTGACCACCACAGGGACCAGGAGGTCAGGCCATGGTAGTGGGGTGGTAGAGCAAGCCCTGAGATGCTACGATGCCTCGAACTCCAAGAGGAGTTTTAGGCTTGAAACTGGGACTGTGCTTTATAAGAAGTAAGCTAAACTATTTACCTAAGTCCCTTTTCCCCAGAGACTAAGCAGGGGGGAAGAGAAGGGAAGGGGAGAAGGGTTATGCCTCTCAGATTTTGGGAGAGTAAGTTTGCATGGTTTTTTTAATTATACTTTTTGAAGTAAATATTCCTTTGTAAAAGGTCCAGTGTTACTAATACTAATGATGTCAGGTATTAATAGCAGTAAAACTAATAACTATAAAAAATGTATCATAGAACTTCACACAAATGATATATGGAAGGAAGGAAATAAGCATTTATTATGCACCTAACATATACAAGGCATTGTACTAAGCGGTTTACAAATATTATCTCCTTTGATCCTTATAACAACCCTGGGCGGTAGGTACTACTATTATGTCCATTTTGCAGATGAAGAAATTGAGTCAAAGTGACTTGCCAGGATCATACAGGGAATAAGTATCTGGGACCAGATTTGAACTGAAGAAAATCTATGGTCCAAAATATTGAAGACTGAATAAAAATATGGTCTACTTACTACTCCCCACATGTGACATTTCATCCTTGCTTCCATCACTTTCCAGAAATTCCCCATCTCCACAATGCTGATTCCTCCTTATGTGAGCCCTACATCTTTTCAAGGCTCATCTCTAGTAACCTTCTACAGGTAAAAACCCAAAAAGCCTTTCGCTAGACCTTCTGCTATCACTAGTCAGTAAATCTTTAATCCTCCTCTTTCCTTGTTACATTGTAATTACTGTCTATGCTCCTTCTGTTGGTTTCCTCCCAGTAGAATATAAAGTCTCTGAGGGCAGGGAAGGTTTCCATTTTTGTCTTTGTATCCCCAGTGGTTTTCACACAATGCCTGGCATATGGAATCAAATAGAAATGAGGGGAGCTACAGCGAAAGCATGGTGTAAGGCTTTCTATTCCTCTGGGTCCTGTATGAGAGCAAAATAAAACAAAACATTGTATCCAGACACACTTGAAATGAACCATATCCCATTTATTTCTCACTGGCTAAGCTAAAAAACAGAATCTTTTCAATTCCTTCTGTTGGCAGAGGCTGGCCATGCTGGCGATCCTACCCTACAGATAGGTTTCCAACTTAAAAAAAAAAAGGAAGAAAAGAAAAAAACCTTCTAAAGATGTAGGTCAGCTTACCAGCCTGTTTTCTCAATTAAAAAATAAGACTCAAGCAAAATCTAAACATTATCTTGCCTGAATAGGGCATCCATGTTTTCTTAACTTCTCATGGTTTTCCAGCCCAATGGATCATCTCTCATAAGAAGTACATGAATCATGGAAAGAGGTCATACAGCTTTTATAATTGGGGGCGGGGGAGACAGGGGGAAAGGAGGGAAGGGGAAGGGAGAAGAGAGAGAGAGACAGAAAAAAATACTTCTCATTGTACAGAAATCACAATTTGTTTTTGGAGTTCTCACAAGTCACATGACTTATTTTTTCCTGACTGAACTACAACTGAGTAGCTTACACCATAGGAGGGAAATCTTTTATTTTCCACAGGACTTGGTCTTTTTGCATTTCTATTTGGAACACAAACATTGAATAATTTTAGGTTGTTGCCTTTAATTTCCTCCCTCACAAACAATTTAAGGGAGAAGAAGGAAGAGCACATTTTTAGGATGGCATCATACCCTCTTCCCAAGTCCTCTCCATTATCTCCTTTTCCTTTGGTGTTCTAGCCCAGGCCGTCTAATCTTTTCACCTCGATGAAGTTCACATCTCTTAAGCTCCTTTTGTTCAGCCCAAGGCACTTTGGTTGAAATCAGCTCTTTGCTTTATTTTTGGGGAAATTGTTTTCAGTGGAAACAACTTTATTAATAACTAATAAATTCCTCCCTGAGAACTCAACACCTGTGAAATTTCCACTTTTAAACTCTCACCATGAGCAACCCACACTAAGTAATTTTAAATCCTTCAACAATGGGAAAAGACACTTTTTTCACCTGCTCCTAATGCAAACACATTGTAGGAGATTGAGTTCCACTTTTCCAAAAGAAATACACTTTTGGATAGAACCCAGATGTGGAAAATTTCTGCCAAAAGTATAACTTTCCACAAAATTACATGCAAATGAAAATGGCGTTAGAAAAGAAAGGCTGAATTTGACTTTGCTAGAAAACAATAGAAGCACAAGAATGGGAGAGATTTTCTTTTGAGATAGCCCAGTTTAAGCCTGCAGGAGGGATTGAATCAACATCATTTGAAGTGTAATACTGGGGAATTGGAAGGGACCTTAGATGGGATGAGTCAGCCCTTTGTCTGATAGACAAATACTAATAGACGTTACTTGGACACCTCTAGTAAGAGAGTATCCACTCCATTTTTAGTGCCGCAGATTATTAATTAGGAAGTTCTTGCATCTAATGAATTGAAATCTGCTTTGCTGAAGCCTCTACCTGCTGGTCAGAGGATCATGGAATTTCAGCTTTGGGAAGCTCTTTAGAGGTCTGCTAGTTCAATTCCCACCTGACTCACGAATGGCCTCCATGACAGCTCCAGCAAGTGAATTGGCAGCAGCCCCGTGAACACTTCTAGTGATGGAGAATCCACTGCACCTCAAACTATCCCATTTCCTTTAATTGTGCAGAAGCTCTTTCTTCAGGAAGTAAGTCATAGTCAATAAACATTGACTGAGCACCTTCTCTGTGCCAGGCAGTGTGTTTAGCAACAGGAATACAAAGGGCAAAAGATAGTCCCTGCTTTCAAAGAACTCACATCTAATGGAAGAAACAACATGGAAATCACCATTTACAAACAAGCTATATACCGGACAAAATGGGACTCATGAATGGGGAAGGCACTGGGGAATCAGGAAACGCTTCCTGTAGAAGTTGGCATTTTATATGGACATTGAAGGAAGCCAGAAAAGCCAGGAGGTAAAGATGAGGAGGGAGAGAATTCCAGACATGGGGGAGAATTCATGAAAGTGCCCAGAGTAAGGAGATAGAGTATCTTCTGTAAGGAATAATATTTATGTCAGTGTGACTAGACTGCAGGGTGTGTTAGGGGTGGCGGATAGGAGCCTATGATGTATAAGAAGACCAGAAAGCTGAGAGAGAAGGTTATGATGGGTCTGAATGCCAAGCAAAAAGTTTTCTATTTGATCTTGGAAGTTATAGGGAGCCAGATATAAGTTTACTGAGTAAGAGGATGAGAAGGTTGGACCTGCCTTTTAGAAAGATCACTTTGGCAGGTGAGGGGAGGATGGCCTGGGGAGAGACTTGGGGCAGTTCTTAAATATGTGAGGACATATCATGTAGCCCACCCCCACAAATCTCTTCTCCAGGCTAAATACCATTAGTTCTGTCAGCCCCATATGACATGGTTTTAAATTAGTCAATAAGTGGGCGTTTCCTAACTGACTACTACATGTCAGTCACTGTGCTAGGCATTAGAGACACAAATACAAAGAATGATATAATTCCTACCCTGAAATAGCTTACATTTTAACATGGGAGTCAAGTACACACACACACACACACACACACACACACACACACACACACACGGGGAGAGGTAGGAGAGACAGACAGAGAGATGGAGACAGAATAATGAGAATGAATACAAAATAGTTGATAATAGATAATAGTTGGAAGGTTCAGGAAAGGCTTTATATAGAAAGTGGTTCTTGAATTGCATGTTGCAGAAAGATTCTGAGGCAGAGTGGAAGAGGAAGAGGCTTCCAAGAATGGGGCAAAGTCAATTCAGTGACCCAAAGGTGAGAAATACAAAGCCATCAGAGGAGCAGAAAGGAACCCAGTTTGACTGGATCACAGAGTATGAGGAGTTATGGACAGGGGTTAGAAAGTTAGATTTTGGTATTCAGTGGTGTAAGGCCAAATCAATCATATTTTATCTTTGTGTAAATTAGGTATACTTGGAGTTTACTGATTAGGCACAGGGATGGGGAACCTGCAGCCTTGAGGCTGCATGTGGCCCTCCAGGTCCTCGAGCACAGCCCTTTGACTGAATCCAAACTTCACAGCACAAATCTCCATTTGTTACAGATTTACAGATGTTCTGTAAAATTTGGATTCAGTCAAAAGGACACCCTGAAGGGCCTAGAAAGTCACTTGTGACTGTCAGGCTGCAGGTTCCCTACCCCTGCACCATAAATCATGCCAAATGAGGAGGCTGATGAACTTGGAAGATGTGGTGTTTGAGGGGACAATAGCATGTATATCCTGACTATATGAGCAAGTCCCTGACTATATGAGCAAGAGTTGGAGTGAAGAGAAATACTGGAAACCCAGTAGTGAATTTCTTGGGAAAAGGTAAAGAAACTTGGGGCCAATAGACAACCACCACTACAGTCTAAAAAGGCTAATTTTTCTGAAGGGACTGGACCACCAAAGAAGTTGTGTTTGTCCTTCATCACCAAACAATACCATGCTATCAAAGAAATGATGACATGACTTGCACTTGACCACCAAAGCGAGAGTGTTGGCAGTAGAAGAGGGTCTTGAAGCAGTGGTGGAAAATAAGGCACATGTTTATTTCCCTTCTTGATCAAATATGCTATTGGGGCTTGAGAAAGGGCACATCCAATAGTAATGAAGATGGGCAGACATGAAGTATCTTCTTAGAGAGGCCAGATCCTCATGAGGTCCAGGATTGTAAAAGAAAAAAAAACATCAAATAGAAGGGGAAATTTATTAATGATTGAATTGAATTCCAAAGAGTGCAATGGAATAAAGAGCAGAGCTGAATGGAGACTTGGGAAGGGAAGGACTCAGTTGGATTACAGCAGTGAATCATAGTGGGGGCAGGCATTAGATTAGAAAGTCATTGGTTCTATATTATTAGAATTAGAAGAGGAATAGGTGGGAATATTGGTAATAGGATGGGGATATAGCACCTTGTGATGAGGACTGCTGTTCTTTAGTCATGTGAATGGTAGAGAGTGAGGTCAGTTCACTTTCCAGTAAAAAGACAGAAGAAAGATTAGTCATGGTGTCAGTACTCTCTATATTACAGCTAAACTAAACTACACCTAAAACAAGCTCTTTCCATTTGGTGAAGCCCATTCCTTCCTTGAGTGTATCTCTTAACCTCATCCAGTTTTATGTCCCTTACAGAGGCAGTTTATGGCTCAATGAATAAGGCACTGGACTGGAGTCAGGAAAAGCAGAGTTCAGATCTAGCCTTGGACACACCCTAGATATGTGACTCTGGGCAAGCCTCTTAACCTTTTTGCCTCAGTTTCCTCAAATGTAAAATGGGGAAAATAATAGCACCTACTTCACAGACTTGTGAGGAACAAATGAGGTAATATTTGTTTTAGAAATAGAATAGTACTTAGCACAGTAGCTATCATAGAGTAGGTAGCACATAAATGCTTATTCCCTCCCACCTTCCTTCATCTACGTTCTTTCCCTAAGCTTTCACCTCCTCAGACAGTATAGTGGATGGACCTAAAACTTAAATTTAGTAGACCTAGATTCTCTGGTCAAGCCATTTCTCCAAGTCTTGGTTCCCTACCTGTAAAATGGGGATAATGATGTCTGCAGTACATTCTTCATAGAACTATCACAGGAAAGATTCTTTTTAACATGTAAGCTTTGTTCCTTGTTTCCCAGGATGGTCCAGAAAACCTAAGCTATCACTTCTGACAAATCTGTGCAGTTTTCTTTGAATCAAGAGGGAATAAGAAGGATATGCACAATGTCTATTAAATTACTTTTAGGCCTGATACCCAGTGTACTTTTAAGAGTGAGATTCAATCTCTTTATACACTGGGCACATGGGCCAGTGCTATTTCCATGGTTCAATTACTTCTTCATACAAGGGTGGAACAGTTTATATTTATATTAAGTTACTTTTTCATATATTCAATGCACTGTTGCATTTTATGTGCAGGGTGCCAGATAACCTACAGTTAGAGTGGTTCTTCCCTTAGGATAATCAAGCATACATAGCTTTTTATTTAAAACAAATGAAGACAACGAAATTCCCCAAGCCCAGCCTTCGTCACCAGGTTATTACTTGGCAGAATGTAAAATCCACATATGCTTTCAATTTTAATGTTTGTGTTAATCAACTAATACAAGATATGTTTGTCAGTCTTGAATGCATTTGTCATTAATTATTTAAAGTTCATTGGACTCTAATGAACTAGGAGTGATTGTTAACTATACAAAGTATCTGTGATTTTTTTCAGCAAAGGGAATTCCTAGTGTGGGAACTCCCTTTACCACCATAAATCAGAACTCCTTTATGACCTCCTAGGTATATCCTAGGGGGTTTCCTGAAGCACAAAAAGGTTAAGAGACTTGCCCAGGGTCACACAATTTGTAAATGTCAGAGGTAAGAATTAATCCCAAGTCTTCTAGACTTCAAACCCAGTATGTTATCTACTATGCCAAATTGCCTTTATGTTCTAGGAGTGAAAAATGTTGTTCATTTAGCATAATTTTCATCTTTTCAGCAAATACTTCGTAATACTTTTAAAGTCTACAAAAAAAGTCACTGATACTTTCTTATGAAATAAACTAAGACTTTCCTGAGAATCTCATGAATTTATGCTATAACAAAAAGCAATAAATGAACAAATATTCTCTGAGCTTCTTCAAGGTTTCCCCGTTCTGTTAGATGCTTCTGAAAAACACAAGAGAAGTGGATGACAAAGTCTCTGCCCTCAAAGAGTTTAAAATCTTAATCAGATGACTGCAAGCTCACCTCAAACTCTTAGACTTAATTCTATAATGTGATCTCAAGCATAAATCACCTCATAAATGAAATGAAGTGTCTTTAGTTTTCCAAGAAGTGCTTCCAAATTATAGAGGTGGAAGTAAATACTAGGACCTGAGTTCACCTACTAGCCTGAGCAACTAACTTAACATTTCTGCTTCAATTTCTTCATCTGTAAAATTACAGTTGAAGAAGTTTACAGATGAAGAGATTCATCTGTATTTTATTTCCACTTGGGAATAAAAACAGTACCTATATATAAGAGTTGTGAGACAAAAGTGAGATATTATTTCTAAAGCACTATGCAACCCTTGAAGTGATATGCAAATGCTAGCTGTTTTCATTATTACTACAAATGACCACCAGCTGTATTTTATGACAGTAAAAATGGACGTTATGCAACTTATCAATGAGAAGCATGATAGCAGAATGGCAAGGTGGGAAGCTTGGTTTCATGCCCTACTTCTGACACATGTCCACTAGTTCATGTGACCAGGGTTAGTCATTCAATCACTCAGTGGACCCAGACAACCCTCCAACACTATAAGGTGCTGATGAATTCTCAGTCTCTTATCAGTGGGGCAAGTTCCATATCAGATATTCTGTACATGGAGGAAATCACAGAAGGTCAGAGCAAGGTAGGCAGGGGCGGGGGGACCAAAGACGGAAGCTATTTTTTATGCATTCCTAAATACATGCAGATGAACAGACACAGACATGCATACTCTGCCAGATGAAATACATTTTTGTCTTTCCTTTCCATATAGCCAACACTCTAGCGTGGGCCCACATTACTTCTCTCCTGATCTGTTGTAACAGCTTCCTAATACATCATCCTGTCTCAAACCTTCCTTCACTCCACTCCATGCATATAACAAGGTGATTTTCCTCAAGAGTGGGGCTGATCATGATATACTACACAAACACTCATACACATGCACGCACACACACACACACACTCAACAAATTCCAGTGACTCCCTTTCTCACTATTGCCTCCAAGATCAACTATGAAGTCCTTTGTTTAACATGTAAAGCTCTTAACTGGGCCCTCCTCACCTTTCCAGTCCTCTTAGACTTTGTCCTGTCACCTCCATCTTTGTGATACATTCCTACTGTCCAACCTACCATTCTGCATATTGGATATTTCATCTTCCATCTCCCTGTTTTGGTTCTGTCAGTCCTCCATGCATGGAAGACACTCCCTCCTAAGCTTTACCTTGTGGAATCCTTGATTTTCTTAAAGACTTAGCCAAGGTTCCACTTTCTTCAGGAAACATTTATTGGTGACCTGAAGTCAAAAAGTGTAATAGGTTTTCTTGAGAGGGAGTCAGTTTCCCCTGGATGGCTGTTTCCATCTGAAATCTGGATGACTCCTTGTACAGAATGATATAGAGAAGATTTCTTTATATGGATAATTTTCAGGGCCTCCATGAACTTATATGGGTAAAAAATTTGAATTGTTTTCACTGACTTCTAACTGACATTTATCATTTCTTTGAATTATGAATATAGACAACAAACCATAGTAATGTCACACTTCACCAGACTGCCAAAAGGGTCCATGTAGAGATGTGTTGCTAAATGTTTAACAATTGATTCTCTGTAAGTTCTTGTGTTATTACAAAGTTCCAAGTCTACCAGAAAAAACTCTCGCACACTGTGGTCGTTGCTGTGCACAAAGTGTTCCTGGTTCTGCTCCTTTCGCTCAGCATCAGATCATATAAGTCTTTCCAGGCCTCCCTGAA
>CM053771.1:380349515-380371369 GCA_028658325.1 Potorous gilbertii
GTATGGTAGAGAGAATCCTGGACCTGGTGTCAAGAAGATCTCGTTGTTGATACTGCCTCTAGAACTCTGAAAATCACTCAAATCTGCCTGTGCCTCAGTTTCCTTATCTGTAAAATGATAGAACTTAGTGATTTCTAAGTCCCTTCCAGTCTCTAAATTTATGATTTTATAATCTCTCCCACCCCGACACCCAACTTTCCTATGTCTCAGTCCCTTAAGACATTGCTGCGGCAACAATGGGCTTCTCAGGTTAGTAACTTGTAAGTAACTTGTTTGTATTTTATAGTTTAATGACTCATCTTGGCAAGTCCTTGGATGAGATAGATGTGTGCTCCTCCAATCCCATCATCCTGGCAAGTATCAACTATATTTAAATTGGATCAACTCCATTTTTATGGACTCCTCCTCTCTGTGTAGCCAAAACTGAGGTTCTAAGGAAAGGTAAAGGACACCTATTGAAGATCTCATAAACTTCTGCTCTAGCACACTAATACTTTCTCATTCAATAAATGACTCAAAAAAAGATGTTTTAACTCATCCATTCTTTTCCTGAGTACAGAAAGCAAGCAAAGAAGCCCTCATTTCCTTCTAGTCAGATATTTATATTCCAAGAACTTTGGGAGTCATGTAGGATCATAGATTCAGAGCTGGAAGGGACCTTAGAGGTTTTCTAGCCTAATCTTATAATTTTATAGATATGGAAATTGAGATCCCGAGACCTCCCCAAGATCACACATGTAGTAAGTGGCACGATTCAGTATTCAAACTCAGGGCTCCTAAACTCCAGGTTTGGTGCCCCTTTCTGCTGTACCAAGATTATATACACACATTCAAATCTTATCCCTGCTTGCTCACAAGTTTTACTTACCAGATGAGGAAACTGAGGCAGCTGGTGAGCAACTGTACCATGAGAGTAAAACGATGCCCAAATCCCAGACACTCAGAGGCATAAACTAAGCAGGAATAGTAGAGCATCTCATAACCTTCTGTTTCATTTAGCTATTTGTCTTTTTATACGTACTGTTAGTCCCAACTTGATGGCAAAGTCCTTAGAGACAACTTTTATATTTCTCTGTATTGTCCACAGTTCACGACACAATGATGGGGACACAAAATGGATTATTTACTAGTGATTTGTTGACTGATCTCAGAATGGTACCTATCCATTATGGACTTCACGTGCTTCATTTTGTCAAGGTCTTTAAGCATCCACTATGTGCAAACTATTGAAAAGAAATATGTGCAGTGGATGGTGGCCTGGACTTGGTGTCAGAAAGAGTAGATTCAAATACTGTTTCTGCACGACCACTGAAGCTCTCCAAACCTCAGCTTCTTTATCCATAAAATGAATACAGTACCTGGAGTATGGAAAACACAGGTATTCTATGATGCTCAAATGAGATCATATGTGTCAATTTTAGGGTTTTTGATATATGTGTTATTATTATAGGAGGGGCCGGAGGCTGAAGGAGTGACCAGGATAAATAAGAAGCAGTCCTTGAACTCAAGAACTACCAAGGAGCTCAAAGAGTCTTATAACAAAACAGAAGATGCCATAAGAATTGTACACACACATACACACACACACACACACACACACACACACACACACACGTGCATGTCTACAGGTGCTCAGAAGAGAGAGAAACTTCTCCTAGCTGGGGAAATCAGGGAAGTCTTCATGGAGAATTTAGTGTTTAAGATGAAATTTGTAGAGTGGGAAGGATGCTGATAGGTAGGTTTAAAAACAAAAGGAATGCATTCCAGGTGAAAGGAAGGAGGGAAGAAAGAAAGAAGACTAGAGGGAGGAAAGGAGGGAGAAAGGAAGGAAGGAAGGAAGGAAGGAAGGAAGGAAGGAAGAGAGGGAGGGAGGGAGAAACAAATGGGAGGGAGGAAAGAAGGGAGTGAGAAAGGGAGAAGAGGGAGGGAGGTTGAGAGAGAGAAAAGAATGAGGGAGAGAGAGGAAAGAAGGAAGGGAGAAATGGAGGGAAGAAGGAAAGAATGAAGGAATAAAGGAAGGAATTAATTTCAAAGGAATGTTGTACAGGATTAACAGAACTATATGGAAAACAAGATTTCTGAAGAAGACTCTCCTCCTGTTGTTTTAAGATACAATGACTCTGGTTTCCTTGCTGTTGCTAATACATACATCCCATCTCCCTGTTCTATGTGTTGTCACTGGCTATTCCTTGTGCCTGGATTTCTCTCCCTCATTGTTTCAGCCTCCTATCTTCCTTGATTTCCTTCAAGTCCCAACTAAAATGCTACCTTTTACAAGAAGCCTTTCCTGGTCCCCATTAATGTTAATGTCTTCCCTGTGAAATTAATTTATCCTGTCTCTTATTTGTACCTAGTTGATTGCATACTGTGTCCTTCAATATATTGTGAGCTTCCTGAAGTCAGGAATCATTTTTTACTTTGTGTCTCAGGTGCTTAGTACAGTATTTGGCACATAGTAGATGCATAAATGCTTGTTGACTTTGTCTGAGTAGGGAAAATTAAACAAAAAGGATAGGTTCTATGCATATTGTGATCCCCTCTCCAGGCAAAGGGGTAAACCATGGAAGTAGCTGAGGAGGGAAGCGACAGCAAAGAATGGTGCAGGGAGATGGATATGGCAGCATCACATTCCAGGTTTGGATAAAGTTGGGCTTGAATGGGGAAGACCAGCTATCAGCTATGATAATCCTCCTGGCAGGAAGCAATGAGGGGCTTAATGAGCATCTCCCTACTCTAAGTGAATTCTCCTGGGATTTTTGAAGGTGTTAAATAGAGATATTTCCATTAACAGTTAAAAGAATGTGGTAGATAAGTTTGGGGAGTGGGGAATAGAGATCTTATTCATTCCTGTGCTTTTCTGGCACAAAGCAAAAGAAATGAGAAAAGCTGACATACTATTTACCATCTAGTTGCTAACAATGCCACCTGCTATCTTCAGGCAACAAGCAGCTTTGTTGGCAAAGGTGCCCAAAGTGAGGAAAGCAAAGAATGGTGAAAAGCTTGTTCTCTCATATTGCCAGTCCCCACCCCCTGCACCTCCCAATCAGACATGGTGCATAGTAGGGATTGGCATGGGATAAAGTACTTGCTCAGGAAATAAACTGGCTTTTCAAAGCTCCCAGATCATTGATCAAACTTGTTTATGGCCAAAAATCAGTGTTTTTATTCGGGCTGCTTGGATCACTCTTATCCCAAACCTAAGCTGAGCCAAAGACCCTTCATCTGTTTGTATAGACTCTGTGTAACTGCAAACAGAGCTGCATAAATTCATCCCTTTGGGGTTCCAGCTGCCATGCACTTCCCTGGAAAGGGAGCCAAGAAACGAACATATTCGCTGTTGTATTGTCCTGGAGGCTCTTGCTGCAGATTTATTGGCTGTATGCTACAATGTACGTTTCCAATGCAGAGCCTAGAAGAGCAAGGCCTACCGCTCCTGTTTTTATTAACCAAACTGGGCCTGCTGATTCCCAATCCACTGATACAGAAAGTCCCTTTTTGGCCTTTCTCAACTATCCTGGAAATGAATTTTCAGGAAGAAAGCCCCAGCAAGGAAAGCCACTGTGAGATGGATAGCAAGGAAGTGGTAAGAATACTCAGCAACAGTCAATGGATTGTTTCAGAGAGAAGGGTAAGTTATTAAAGGGAAGTACAGCTTATACAGGGAAAATGGATGCTCGTGGTCTTTCCTTTTGTGGAATTCATTAAAGAAAACAAAAGCAGATATCCAACTATTTGGTTAGCATGGTTTCCAAAAAGTCCAGCCTGAAAGTAAAGGGTTGAACTATAGAATCTTTCATATTATTAGCGGTGATGGTAGTGGTAGTTATTGCTATTATTTGGGTGGTGGTTGGATGTTACTGCTATTGGTGGGTTGTGGTGGTGATCGTTGTTACTTCTGGTTGTTGTTAGGGGTAGTGCTTGCTTGTTGTTGGGGGTTGGTGACAGTGGTGGTTGCTGTTGGTGGCTGGATTTATTGCTCTTCGTTGGTTGTAGTAGTAGTGGTGGTCATTCTTGTTAGTTGTGGGTTGTTGGTGATGGTGGTGGTAGTGGTGTTTACAAACAGTAGTAGACCGAAAAGCAGGAAACCCAGGATCTATTTCTGGTTCTCATTAACTCACTATGTGATCCTGAGCAAGTGATTTAGCTTCTCTCTAAGCCTCATTCCTTTGTTTGTGAAATGAGAGGGTTCCTTCCAGCTCCAAGGTCCTATGACTCCTTCCAGCCTCATAAACACTCAATCAGCAAATATTTATTGAGCCTCTGCTCAGTGGCCAGCGTGGTGCTCTGCATGGGAAGGGAGATACAAAAGAAATCTAAAACGTGGTTTCATCCCTCAGGGAGACTGAAACGTGTGAGTCTGCAGTACCAGTGAAAACTGAGAGGCACAAAATATGGATGAAATTACAAATTGACCAAATGGACACATTTAAGAATGTCTTCAAATATTAACAAAAATCATGAAAAGTTTACTCCCTTTGAAACTGTATCCACCAGAATCATTGCTGGCCAGTGAGGGACATTAGGATATTTATTTTACATGGACAGAACGACTTGATGGGGAGAGTAGTGAGCTAAAAGACTAGAAATCAATGAATCTGAGTTGTATATGCCCTCAGAGGTACCCAGTCTAAATCATCCCTGAACATGGATTTACTCCTGCACAAAAACCTTGATAAGTCATCATCTACACTCTCTCTACTTGAAGATCTCCAGTGGAGGGGGTCTCCTTACCTCTTGAGGTTATCTAGTTCACTTTTAGTTTGCTTTAATTATTGGGAATTTAATTACTGGGGATAGCATCAAGTCTCAGTTTGCCTTTTTGCAACTCCTATCCATTGCTTCTAGTTCTGCACTCTGGGGATAAGCTGAGTTCTTGTGATCTTGTTTTCATACAACAAATATGAGACACACACACAGACATGGAGAATCAGAGACAGAGACAGAGGAAGAGAGAACAGAGACAGATGAAGGAACAAACAAGGGGAGAGAAAAACACACAGAGATAAATAGATGGAGGGATAGATTGACAGATTTATACAATGCACATACACATATAATATATATACATATATATCTGTGTGTGTATATACATACACATTTGTTGTTAAGTTGCTTTCAGTTATGTCTGACTTTTTTGACCCCATTTGGAGTTTAATTATCAATGATACTAGAGTGATTTGCCATTTCCTTCTTCAGCTAATTTTACAGATGAGGGAACTGAGGCAAACAAAGTTCAGCGACTTGTCCAGAGTCTCACAGCTAGTATCTGAGGTCAGATTTGAATTCGAGTAGGTGAGTTTTCCTGACTTAAGGCCACGACTCTATTTACTGTACCACCTAAGATAGCAGGAGAGGGAGAGGGAGGGAGGGGGAAGGGAGGAAGAGAGGGAGGGAGGGAGAGAGAAAGAGAGAGAGAGAATTACATACTGAGAGAGGGAGGAAGGGAGAAATAGAGAAAAATAAAGGGGGACAGAGAAAAAGGAAAAGGGGAGAGAAAGAAAGAATTATATACAGAGAAAAAAATTATATTCAGAGAGAGGGAAGGAGGGAGAGAGGGGGCAGATAGAGAGAGATGGAGAAAAGTGTGTGTGTATGTATGTATGTGTGCATGTGCGCATGTGTGTGTATGTGTGTGTGTGTGTGTGTGTGTGTGTACAGAGAAACAAACACAGAGCACATATAATATGTAAGGCATTGTCCTAAGTCTTAGGATACAAAAAGCAAGGCAGGCTTGTTCTTAAGGAGTTTGTAAGCTAACATGGGAAGACAAAATACAAAGGGGAGCTGGAAAAGGTTTGATGGAGGCAGACTGGGCAGCCATTGTAGAGGCTGAGCATATTACAAAGTGAGCCCACATAGTAAAAGCATTCCAGACAAAGCCTCAGTAATCACTGAGTCAGCCTCAGGGTGGAGTTGTCCCCAGGGATCCAGGCAGCTAAAAATCTCCTTCCTTAAAACCTGTAGGATCATACATTTAAAACTGGAAGGGGCCTTGGAGGTTATTTGGTCGACATTTTCATTTTATAGATGGGGAAACTGAGGTCCAAAGACATAAAATGGTTTTCCCAAAATTAGAAATGTGGTAAGTTAGAATTTGAATCCAATTCACTGGACTCAAAATTCAAGGTTGTTAAGATGAAATAATCACTTTCTTGTAATGCTTCCATAACTTCCAGTTCACTAAGAGTTATTTTTTGTTGGTCAGAACTGTGCACTCCTCCTTTTGTTTTTTTAACTTGGTCTATTAAGTGATGAAGTGGATAGAGTACTGGTCCTGGAGTCAGGAAACCTGATTTAAATCTAGTCTTAGAAATTTACTAGCGGTTGATCCTGGACAAGTCATTTAACCTCTGATTTAGTTTCTTTGACTGTAAAAATGGGATAATAAGAAGCTATATCTCACAGAGTTCTTATGAGGAACAATAAGATAATGCTTGCAAAGTGACCAGTGCGTAATAGGTGCTACGTAATGCTTATTCTCTTCCCCTCCACCTCCCTGTCTGAGAGATGGAAGGCAAGTCAAAAATTCATTGGATGCTTTGTTTTAACAGACTGGGACTTTCAGCAAAAGTATGGATGATGGCAATCATATTTTTCATTATTGTAGTTTGTGCCACTTTTGTGTTTTCTGTTAGGAAAACGTCATCTACATATTTTGCTGGAGTAAGTTATCTAAAGCCTCATAAAAGTATCACCTCTATTTCTCTCCTCTTATTTTCACAAACGCATTCTATCATGCTTCCCCAGACTGGTTTGTGAATTTCCACAAAGATAAATACAGCTTAGACCAGGAGTTTTTAACCCAGGGTCCATGGACAGATTTCAGGAAACTCTGTGATAGGGAAAAAAATTATAGCTTTATTTTCACTAACCTCTAAATGAAATTTGTCATTTCTTTTAATTATTTAAAATATTGTTGTGGATAACCCCGGGCAAACAGGCAACCTCCAGTGGTCAGACCTCCATGTGCTTCAGTGTAGCCCTGGGCAAACAGTAGATGCCAATCCTACAGGTGCCTAAGCAAACAAGCAATTTCCAGCAGCCAGACCTCCACATGCTTCAGCATAGCCCCAGGGAAGCAGGCAACCTCCAGTGGCCAAACCTCCATGTTCTTCAGTGTGGTCCCAGGGAAACACAGAAATACCCCACCAGCCTCAGCACATGGCAGACACAAGCACTAGGACTCTGGCTCAGCACCAAGTAAATTGCCAGACCCTTACAGCCTCCAGCAACTCCAGCCACTCCAACCCCAGTCACTCAGCACAGCACCAGACCTGAGGGAAGAGGTCGAAAAGATGAACAAAAACCAACAACAACAGAAAGTGGTTATGCTGACAGGGAAGATCAAGACACAAACTCAGAAGAAGACAGGATGTCAAAATGCCTCTGGGTAAAATCCCAAAGGAAAACAAAGGAGACTCAAGCCCAAAAAGAACTCATGAAAGAGCTCCAGAAGGAGCTTTAAAATCATGGAGCAGAGGTGGAAGAAAAATTGGGAAAAGAAAGAGTGATGGAAGAGAATTATGAAAAAAGAATCAACAGCTTGGAAAAAGAAAACCACTGCTTAAAAAGTAAAATTGGCCAAATGGAAAAGGAGATACAAAAATCCACTGAAAAAAGTTCTCCTTAAAAAGTACAATTGATTAAATGGAAAAGGAAGCACAAAAGCTAACTGAGGAAAACAATTCCTTAAAAGATAGAATTGGACAAGTGAAGGCTAATAATTTTATGAGACATCGACTTAATCAAATTCAAAAGAAGGAAAAAATAGAAAAAAATTTAAAATACCTCATTGGGAGAACAACTGACCTGGAAAACAGATCCAGGAGAGACAATATCAGAATAATTGGGCTACCTGAAAGTCAAAATCAAAAGGAGGACCTGGACAGCATCTTTCAAGAAATTATCAAAGAAAACTGCTTTGAGATCCTGGAACCAGAGGGCAAAATAGGAATTGAAAGAATCCACCAATCATCTCAGGAAAGAGATCACAAAATCAAAGCTCCAAGGAACATTATAGTCAAACTACAGAACTGTCAGGTAAAGGAAAAAAGTACTGCAGGTGGCCACAAAGAAACAAATCTAACATTGAAAATCCACACTCAGAATTATACAAGACTCAGGAGCTGCAACATCAAAGGATCAGAGGTCATGGAACATGCCATGGACGGCAAAGGAGGTAGCATTACAACCAAGGATCATCTACCTGGCAAAAATTAAGCCTAATACTTGAAGAGGAAAAATGGTTATTTAATGAAATGGAAGGATTTGAAGCATTCATAATGAGAACAGAATTAAACAAAAAGTTTTATCTACAATTTCCAAAGAGAAGCCTAAAAAGGTAAAAAGTGGAAAGAAAATATAAAGAATTCAAGGGAGCTGAACTATTTACATCTCTACATGAGATGATACTTGTAATTCTCACTAATACTAATAATAGTAGAGCTAGAATATACATAGACAAAGTGTATGAATGTAAGGTGAATTTAAGGAAATGACATAACAAATAATTAGATAGAATAGGGTAAACTATTTCACATGAAGAGGTATGAAAGATTTATTATACTGGAGAGGAAGATGGGAGGGTGGGCAATAGGTATCATGTGAACCTTACTGTCATCAGTATTGACTCAAAGACAGAATAACATACACAAACAGTTGAATATAGAAATCTGTCTTACCAGACAGGGAGATAGGAGGGGAAGAAAGTAAGTAAAGAGGGTAGGGAATTGACAGAAAAGAAAGCAAGAGGTGGTAGACAGAGGTAAAACACTGTTGAGGAGGAAAAGGGTAAAAGGAGAGACAGGACAAATGGGAGGAAAATAGGATGAAGGGAAAAACACAATAATTGTGAATGTGAATGGGATGAATATTCTCATAAAATGAAAATGGACAGCAGAGTGGATCAAAAACCAGAATCCTACAATTTGTTGCTTATAAGAAACACACTTAGAACAGAGACACTCAGAGTAAAGGTAAGAGATTGGAGGAGAATCTACTGTACTTCAGCTAAAGTAATAAAAGCAGGGATAGTAATCCTGATCTCAGACAAAGCAAAAGCAAAAATAGACCTAGCTGAAAGAGATAAGGAAGGAAACTACATCTCACTAAAAGATACCATAGACAATGAAGCAATATCCATACTAAACATATATGCACCAAGTGGTAAAGCATCCAAATTTTTAAAGGAGAAGTTAAGTGAGCTATAGATTCAGAACCAAACAAGAGATAGAGAGCATTACAAAATGTAAAATAGATGATTTTGCTTATATTAAATTAAAAAGCTTCTGCACAAACAAATCCAAATGCAACTAAGATTAAAAGGAAAGCAGAAAGCTGGGAAACAAGCTTTACAGCAAGTGTCTGATATATTCCTCACTTCTAAAATACATAGACAACTGAGTAAAATTTTTAAGAATGTAAGACATGCTCCCATTGATAAATGATCAAAGGATATGAACAGGCAATTTTCAGACAAAGAAATCAAAACTATCTTTGGGAATATGATGAAGTGCTCCAAATCACTTTTGATTAGACAAATTCAAATTAAAACAACTCTCAGGTACCACCTCATACCTATCAGACTGGCTAATATGACAAAAAAGGCAAAATGATAAATGTTGGAGAGGGAAAATCAGGATAGTAATATACTGTTGGTGGAGTTGTGAATTAATCCAACTATTCTGGAGAGCAATTTGGAACTATGCCCAAAGGAAAACCAAACTGAATGTACACTTTGATCTAGCAATACTTCTACTACTAGGTCTATATCCCAAAGAGATCATAAAAAAGGGAAAAGGAACTATGTGTGCAAAAATATTATAGCAGCTTATTTTGTGGTGGCAAAATATTGGAAATTGATGGAATGCCCATCAATGTGCAGATGGCTGAATAAGTTGTGGTACATGAATATAAAGGAATAGTATTGTGCAATAAGGAATGACGAACAGGCAGATTTCAGAAAAACCTGAAAAGACTTGTACAAATGGATGAAAAATGAAATGAGCAGAACCCAGAAAACATTATATACAGAATCAACAACATTGTGTGATGGTTAATTATGATGACTCAGCCTCAGGAGTGGCCTCAAGGCTATGTGACTTTCTAGATCTTCAAGTGGGGCTCTTTGACTGAATCCAAACTTCACAGAATAAATACCCTTCATAAAAGGATTTATTTTTAAAACTTGGACTTAGTCAAAAGGCTGCACCCAAGGACCTAGAAGGTCACATGTGGCCTCTGGGTTGCAGGTTCCCCACCTCTGACTCAGTTTTACACAAGAGCACAATGATCTAAGACAAATCCAAGACAAAGAACTAGTTAAGGAAAATGCTGTTCACATCCAGATAAGTACTAAAGGACTCTGAATGCAAATCGACATATATTATTTTAATTCTATTCTTTTTTGTGTTTTTTTCTTTTGATTTGTTTCTCCTTTCACAACTGTGACTAATGTGGAAATATGTTTTATGTGATTGCAGAGGTATAACCTATATAAAATTGCCTACCATTTTAGGAAAGGGGAGGGGAGGAGGGAGAAAAATTTGGAACCCAAATCTTGTAAAATGAATTCTGAAAATTATCTTGATGTGTAATTGGGGGAAAATACTATTAAATGTATTACTGAGAGAAAGGGATCATAGGCTTCATCAAACTGCCAAAAGAGTATAAGATACAAAAAAAAAAGTTAAGAACCTCTGGTGTAGTAATACAATATGTAGGTATTTGCCCCCACTCCTTTTATAATATATGTGTGTATTTTTAAATCAAACATACCCTCCCCATTAACATATTCCAAGTAGAAATGCCCGATTGTGAGGTAAAAACAGCTATAAGTTTAGAACTAGAAGGTTACCTTAGAGAAAATTAAGTTCTGAAAAGGTTAAACATATTCACACAGCTATGAAGTAGCAAACTGATTCTGGTACTCACATTTCCTGAATCCTAGAGCAGTGTTACTTACATCATGATTTCTCCTGGACTTCTCCATCGTTGTAGATGAAAGGTCAAGATAGATAGATTACATAGATAGATAGATAGATAGATAGATAGATAGACAGACAGACAGCTCTATATTTATGTGTGTGTGTGTGTGTGTGTGTGTGTGTGTGTGTGTGTGTGTATCTGGAAAAGTAAAGACTAATTTTAAATTAACCAGCCAATTTAGGAAGACAAGATCCTTCAGATTAATATAATTTAAATAGGAATATTTTAGTCATTAGAGATTAACACCTGCTTCAAACTAGACATGACAATTAAATTAGCCACAATTAGTCAGGTTTTACTCTGAACTGATTAAGCCAGAAATGAGCTGCTGCGACTCACAAATATCAATCTCTATTTGCTTTAAAAGTCTACCAGGAAAATAAGGGTCTTCTGCAAAAGGATATCTGAACTCTCCAAGGAAAAATAAAATACTAAATAAGAGCCAAACCTCGAATCGAGGTCCTGCTGTCTTTGCCACAGGCTGGCTCTGGGATCACAGAACCGACAAGTCTAGCCTTCATATAGTTCCTTTCATTTCTCACCAGAGACTCTTGTTTCTCTTGCTACACAAAGCAATGCTAATTCACCAGGCTTCCTGGGACAGTTTTATGGGATGGAATTTCACAGCTATAATGGGGAGAGAAGAAAGCGTTCTTTGCCTTCGCCAATGACATTTGGGGGGAAAAATCCTTTTCCATTTCTTTGAAAAAAGGCAGTTCTGAGACAGTCATCCCTAAGGCGTGTCAATAAAAACTTAATAGCTCTATATCACCACACACATTTTATAGACACAATACGGAAGAGCTGCAAACTCTTTTGGAGACAGTACCCATTTTGTTCTTTGCTCTGCATCAGAATTACACCAAAGTTACCCTTCAGGGAATAAGAATAGGTAAACGCAATTTGTCTGTTTAAATTTTCTTCTGGAGTACTTTCCAGATGACTTTATTTTCTCGAATTGGGAGAGAAAAGACATGGCTTCCTCTTCTTATACCACCATTTAAGACCCAGTCAACCAATATTCACCTCAGTTTCCTCTTTTTCAAAATGAGAATGATGGCCTAGATGAGTTCTTAGGGTACTTTCATATAATGACCTGTAAGATTCTAATTCTTATATAATTAACACTATCCATTTGCAAAACCAAAATATTATTAATCCTTTTTTTAAAAGAGAAGTTTATGTTCTTGATTTCTGCTTGATATACTTTGTCTCTCCATTAAAATGGGGGATCTTTGAAGGCAGGGACTAGTTTCTTTTTTAATCTCCCCAGTGTGTTTGGTGCAGTCTCATAATGCAATAAATATTTGTTGATTGTTGGATCTGATCTATCAAAAGCTGATGTGACAACAAACTACATCAGAATGAGAAGTTATGACTACATTCAGGATGCCTATGTTTTATTAAGAATAATTGAAAGAATTTGGAACTACTCTTTGAACAAGGTGTGGTATATAATTTCTATAACAAATGATGAACTTGGTCTTAGAAAGGCATGGAAAGACTTGCACAAAATGGTGAAGGGTGAAGTAAACAGAACCAAGAAACATTGTATACAATAACAGCAAGATTGTTTTAAGAATAACTTGGAGCAACTAAGTCATTTTGACTATTATAAATACACAAATTAAAAAAAAAAGACATATGAAAAAAGAAGCTATCTGCATTCAGAGAGAGAACTGAAAAATAAAATGTATATAGGATAATTTTATATGTGTGTGTACACATCTGCATACATGTATATGCTTATTTATATTATATACATATATATACACACACACATATATATGTGTATATACCTATGCAGATATATGTGTAAGTGCAAGCAAGGTGGAATTTTAGTTATTTCTTTTTTGGAGTTCAGTTTCCTAGGCTCAGGCTCAATTGTAAACATCTGAAGGATTAATCTCCTTTGAACTCTGATAAATCACACTTGTGTTGAGTCATGTAGGTTTTGTGCTTTCTGGCTCTGAGCCAATCAGGGGCAGAGTCTTTGCTATATATTCTGGGAGATTGGCATTTAGCTTTGGGGGCTTGCTCATAAGAAGTTCCTTTTGATTTCCTGGACTGGACTCTGGGTATCCCTTTGTAATCTACTCAGATGTTGGTGTTCTTCCAATCTGGTGGTGTGTGTAGGTGGTTGTATTACTTTGTTCAGACAGTTGGAGCCCTGGCTGTTGAATCTCTGTGGCCGTTTCTCTGCTTCTATTTCCTATACTCACATCTTTCTACTTCTCTGTAATTAAAAGTAAGATTGCTGACCCTTCTGAAGCTGTCTTTCCTTTAGAAAAACAGATTAAAGAACTTCTGCTAGCAGCCCACCCTGTGTGCTAGTGTGATTGCTAATACAATTTAATATACATACATTGTATGTATACACATACATATATACATGTAGGTCTATATGTGTGTATACACCTGTGTGTGTGTGTGTGTGTGTACACACCTGTTGTATCTAATGGTAGCCATCTCTAGATGGGGCCAGGGAGAGAGAGGAAAAAGTGGAAAAAAAAAGAAATTTAGATGACAATTTATTATATGTTTAAAAAAGAATAGCAAGTTGTATATAATACATTTGCCGTTTCATATGCAATTATCTTCTTATTATACTATGTTATGGAAATGCTTATTTTATTCCATAAATTAAAAATAAAATAAATTTTTAAAAAAGTATTCTTCCCCTCCCATCTGCATTGTGATTCCCAAGTGAAGTATACTTCTAAAAGCATATCTATATCATCTGTTAAGAATGACCAAATATTTTTAAAAAGGCAAGAGCACTGATTGAGGAAAACTCTGGAATAAGGAGCACAAAACATGAGAGTATCTTCCAAGAGTTACGGGTGCTTTCCTGAATTAGGCAACTGGCCTGTCTTTACATTCCAAATTAATTAGGTAATTACTCAATTATTATACCACATTTTAGGAAATATATAATTAAGCTAGATTGTACTTAGATCTGAGAGGAAGAAAATGGTGAATGGATTGGAAACCATGCTATATCTGGATGACTTGAGGTGGATTGAAGAAGTTAGAGAAAAAAAGACTTGGAGAGGGTGTGGGTGGGATAGTGGCAATAATAAGTAGCATTTATATAGTGCTTTAAGGTTTGTGGAATGCTTTTACAGGTTAGGAAGCTGAGCAAAAGAGAGAGTAAGTGAGTTACCCATGTTCTCACAGTTAGTATCTAAGTCACTTAGATCTTTCTGACTCTGACTACACAATAACGTGTTGTCTCTCTACTTTCTCTGTTCTCCAAGTTATCTACCAGACCACTGCCATATTAATCTTTCTTATAATGAATTGGTTAAGTCCCTCACCTTGAGAGCTTGTGAGATGATGTTCAAAACTCTCCAGTGGTTCCCCTATTGCCTACAAATGTCAATTCCTAGTTTAGCAAAAGTTCTCTACAATCTAGTGCCATCCTACTTTTCTAATCTCAGCTCGTACTGCTTTCATCCAACTTGGCCCAATTAAATTATTTACCATTCCTGGTCCACTTCTGCCACTTTCTTAGTTTAGATTATTCCTCATGCCTAGAATATCCTCCCTCCTTTACCCTATGAATCACTCTTTAAAGCTCAACTGAAAAGCCACCTGCTTCATGAATACTCTCATTTATCACCACCTCCTGATTTTACTGGGTTCCTTCAAGTCCCAGCTAAAACCTCACTTTCTACAGCAAGCTTTTGTCACCTCCCTAATTCTGTCTTCTCTCTTTACAAAATATCTTATGTATAGCTTATTTGTGCATAGTGGTTTGCAAGCTATCTCTCCTTAGACTGTTTTTTTAACTTTCTTTATATCCCCAACATTTAGCACAATGCCTGGCACATAGTGAATGCTTAATAAATGTTTAGTGACTGATTGATCCTTTGCCCATTAAATCTTACATAGTACTTTGTGCCTTTCATTCATTTCTAATTTATTATTTTCTCCTACAGTTATTTCTGTATGTGTTTTACACACAGATACAGACACATACACACACCCATCTTTAAACTCCCTAAATGGCACCAAATACCTAGTACAAATTTTTGAACATAGTATGTTCTAGAAGAATGTTTAATCGAATTCAATTGAAGTGAATTGGCTTGGCATGACTTGACTTGAATTTGATTGGTTTGGATTGGATTCTGTGCTGGGCAGAACACTGGAGGCAAGCTATGCATTGCTATATGGCACCCCTTAGTGTTGACTGGTCACTAAGGGCACCTAAATTTACTAGAGATAGCTGCCAGCTGTAGAGGAGATTGGCTTTGTTTTTTGTTTTTTTTTTAAAGAAATTGTTCAGGATGAGAGAAGAGGCCAGGGAAAAGTACCAGGAAAAAAAACATTAAATAGCAAGGGAGCAATAAAAAATAGAGGGAAGATTGGGAGCTTGTGAGGTGATGTACCCACTAAGACAGCAAGGAATTTCAGTAATTAACTAAGCAAATCAATGACCAAGAGGGGCCTTTCATTCTAAATTCATTTAGAAAGTAGGAAAAATAAATCCAATCAATGTTTAGTCACTCTCTTTCCAGGGCAGAGCACCATGGTAAGAATTCTAGTAACGATGTTTTGGAAGGAAATATTGCAAAATACAAAAGAGAAAGTCTAAGTCCTGTCTCCAGTGTGTAATATTCTCATACCTTACATTTGCACAATTCAAGCACCTCCAACATGAAGCCTTTCTCCATCCTTCATGAATACTCTCACTCATCACCACCTCCTGGCTTTACTAGGTTCCCTCAAGTGATGTTTGCCAGAGTTCAGTGTTGTTTGCCAGAGTTCAGTGTTGTTCTAGTTCATGGGTGGAGGCCTTGAGGTCACATGTGGCACTTGAGGACCTAGAGGGCCACATGTGGCCTTGAAGCCAGAGGTTCCCCTCTCTGTCTAAGATCAAGGTAAGACACAAAAAAGAAAATAGATGTCTTTTCTTCCAACTACTGATAATATAGTTGAGGAGGCAAACTATATACATTGAATGATTGGAAAATACTGACAAAACAACATGTCCACAAGTCTAAGTTAATTAATATCCATTAACCAGAGCAATACAACAAAGGAGGAAGCCTGCAGAATTAGAGTGAAGTTCATCAAAGTCAAGAAAAGTCTTGAGATGAATTTTGTGAAAAAACAAAAAGTATAGACATGAATTGTGAAAGGAGGAGAAAGCTATCAGGGAGAAGGACTACTGGGAAACAACCAGCTGGTCTGAGGGCTGATGGAGCATGGTTGGATTCCAAGTTGCAAGCTCCCCATTTCGGAGAGCCCCTCTTCCTAACCAACTGGACCATCCAAGCTAGCTTTGAGGACTAGAATGGGCATTCTTCCTGACTTCTTGGCTTCCATGTGAGCTTACAGCTATTAAGCCTGAGTGTTTGGGCGCAACATTTCTATCCGTCGTCTACTTGAGGTTTTCCTTTAGGGCTGGCTGGAAGGCCACAGAATTAAAAAAAAGATGTCATATGCTTGAAAAATGCAACAATATAATTTTTCTCCTCTTGTGTCTGACTGTATTCTTGTTTACGTAAGGAAATGCGCAAGTGAATTTAAAAGGGAGGAATAATTTGGAATTCATTTCTGTACAGCGAAGCTTTGGGTAACTAGTCATAGCCTTCTGTGATGTAAAATCACCTGGCTTCATTTCAGAAAAAATATTATTGTTTAAAGGCTGTCACTTGGAAGGCAATTAAAAAGGCTTTTTTTCCACAACCATATAAATGTGCTCATGTTCTGAGCAGGGAAATATAAAATAGAGACATGATACACATCTCTTTTTTTCCCCACACCTGTAGCTGGGTGGGGTTTTTTGAAGTTGTACCCAGAAGTGAAGTATTTCAATAGCTATGCACTCTCTCTTTAGTCTAACTCATTGTCCTGTGATTTACTTTTTTTCCTTACATCAAACATAGTACATTTGGAACCTAACTTTCCCAATCCTCATTTTTTCCATTTAAAGATTCTGTATTTATCTTATGTGTATTACGCAAATGGTTAAAGTTTCCTCAAAAGTAATGTTTCACAAAGTGTGCTCCCTACCATCAGTGACTGACTCACAGGCTAGAGTGCTTACCAAATCATACAAAACTCAAGCCATAATTGTTATGTTCTCCCTTTTCCAGATGGGAAACCAGGGGCCCGGAAGAGTTAAGTATCTTGCCCAATTAAAAAACCCTAAATCCGTGTAGTTTTTTTAGTGTGTTTTTTCTATACTTTCAATGTCATTTCTGAATGTACTTTTAAAAATATATTTTTTAAAGAAATCTATTAACAACGAAGGTAATAACCTTGAATAATAAATGAATATATAATAAAGCGAAGGCAATATTGCTCCTTACAAAATCTCTACCCAAAGTGTAACAAAAGGGAAAAAAGTAGGTGATCCATGGGGGCTGTTGGGGGGGCGGGGAAGTCAGGGCTATTGTTCTAAAGTTCAGCATTTATAGGTGTGCAACACTATAAAAACCAATGAATATCTGAAATTTATGTGGATTTGCAGAATTCACGATCTATGAAAGACCTTAGAGATCATTCATTCATTCGACACAGTTATTAAGCCCCTATCTCATACACAATATTGTACTAGACATAGAGGTTAGATAAGAAGGCCTCTGCACTCAAGGTATTTACAATTTAATATGCATGGGTTATATACAATAAGTGCCTAAAAGGTACAAAGTGACATGTGAAGTCTGAGCAGGATAAAAGTCATTTCCTTCCTGTGGGATTTGAAAAATCTCCCTGAGGGAAGTGGCATTTGAACTAGGTTTTAAAGTATGTGGAAAAACGTCAGCAGGCAATGGGGAGGGAGGGCATTTAAACACATATGGGGAACAAAGGTGGGGAAGTATAGGGGGAGAATGGCTGAAAAGAACAATGCAGCTTGTCTAGAAGAGTATACAGTATGAGATAAGGCTGGAAAGGTAAGGAAATACCAAATTGTGGACAATCTCTAAAACCTGAGTACATTTTTAACTTTATTCAAGAGGGAATAGGGAATACATGAATTTTGAGCAAAAGCCAAAATTGGCCAGCTAGGTGGTACAGTGCCAGACTGGGAAGCACGAGGATTCATCTTCCTGAGTTCAAATCTAGCCTCAGATACTTACTAGCTATGTGATCCTGGGCAAGTCATTTAACCCTGTTTGCCTCAGTTTCCTCATCTGTAAAATGAGCTGGAGAAGGAAGCACTCCAATATCTTTACCAAGGAAACTTCAAATGGGGTCACAAAGATTCAGACATGACTGATATGAATGAACAAGAAATGACATAAATATCTGGAAATAAATAAAACAGGGGGAAAAATTAAATAAAACAGGGAACAGAGTGGAAAATATATTAGAGAAGAAAGAAACGAAAGACAAAGACCAGATAGAAAGCTACTAAAACAGTTCAGAAGTGCCAGTTGAAAGTCTGTAGTAGCAATGGAAATAAGAGGGGAAGCTTCACTGTGGAAGTCAGAGGGACAGGGAGTCAGAGAACCTGAATTCAAATCCCAGCTCTGCCACTTGTGGCTTGTGTGACCTTGGACAGGAAACTTGGCTCTGAGTTTCAGTTTCCTCATCCATAAAATAAGGGTGTTGTACTAGAAGACCTCAAAGATTCCTTCCATCTCTACATCTATGATCCAATGTGGATGCATCTAACTCACTTCTTTCTTTTTACCTATAAGAAAATTGAAGTCAAGCGATATTAAATGATGTGTGCTGTATAGGAATTTTGTATGAAAAAAACTAAATGATGTGACAGAGATCCATTTAAGGATTAATTTAAGGATCCATTCATTAAGTTTTGCTGCCAGTCATACAATCAACAATGCTGAGATACAGCACAGGTTTCACTGTATATAAAGTGAGGAGGGCCCTGAAGGTCAGTTTTAAGCTACATTATATAGGTTTTGGTTAAATATGTAGGATGGGTACAATGGAATTTGAAAGACAAACAAGGAAAGATAATGTTTTGTTTGTCTCCTTTGATTTGCCTTTGTTTTCATAAAGGGCTAATGACTCATAGATAATGGCTTGACCTTGAGGGGAGTTTGATTTAATCATTTAAATGAGGCAGGGTTGAGAAAAGTCCTCAACCTGACTTTCTCCTCCAGAAACATCAGAGTCCTGTGGCAAGACAAGGGTCAAGATGACTTATGATGACTCGGGATGCAGCACATGACCTTGTCTGACCAAGTTCTAACTGCTCCACCTTCATGGCCATTGAAAACATTGTTCTCCTTTGCCCATTCTACCAGGGGAAGTCTTCACATGCTTGGAGTAGACATCCTCCTAACTCACAAATGGGTGAGATGATTTTATGGTGTGCCTGCTGTGTATTCTGCAGCTTCTTGGAGCCACAAGTAACCATAAGGATTTACAGAACAAAAAACAAAAGGAAATGGGGGAAATCTATATTGGGTAAAAGGGGAAACTTATAACTGTTCTGCCAAGCTTGATTTTGCAAACTCTAACTATGTGATGTGCTAATTTAAGTAAATGGCAATAAAAATATGAAGTAAAAAAATTTATCACACCCCCCCCCCATGCCCTTTACTGCAGATCACATTCTTGTATGTCCTATCCATCTCTTTTTTGGATACCTTCATATAATTTTCCTGGCAGGCATTTTCACCAACAGGTGGAAAAAATGGGACGTGTTGAACACAATAATTAAATCAAATTAATATAACAATAACTATTAGTATTATCAAACACAAAGTTTTCATAATTTCTTTGATCCAGCCTATTCCTGGCAACCAATAAATATCCTACTCAGATATCCCTTCATGTTTCCACCAGACCTTTCCCCTAATATTACCCAGCCCTTGAATTAACATTGGGGAATTAGGGGAAGCCGACAACTTCATGAAGTAAAATGCTTCTGGGAAATATTTTTCCCTTGGCAATTTTGTGTCAAAGGGGTCTATCCTTGACCACTATTCACAATTTGTCGATTTGGTCAACTCAAACTCAGAGACACGTACTTGAATCAACATCCCAACATCTTCTATTGGGGCGGCAGTTGTTAACTATCCAGAATGGACTTTCTTTCTAGGACAAATTTGCTGACATCCAGTAATTTGCTGGATTGACCTGAAAGTTCAATAGTTCCCTATTACTTTCAGAATAAATTTTAAAATACATCATTTAGGACAATTATCTTTACTTGGTCTTTCCCAATGTTTTTCATGGGCATAACAACCAAAAGTTCTACTTTACTAATATAATTATAACTAGCATGAATCCTTTCAGTATATTCCTTTAACCCAATGGAAAACATTTGAAAGCCAGTCACTTTAGATCCGAGTTCACAAATGGAAACAGTTTAATGTTATTACTTTTCCCAAAGTGGTTTATGCATTAAAAATTTAAGTTTCCATGTCTTTATCATATCACCCCTGTGAGGATATAGGCTATTTTTATAACATTCAAAAAGATACAATGTTATATGGACATAATCTTGTTCATGAATATGTAACTATGAAACCAATAAGCAAATAAGTGGCCAATCTATTTTCTTTAGTTATCTAGACTAGGAAGCTGTGATAAGTAATGGCCACAAATTCAGAACCACAAAATCAAAGCAATAGAGTTCTTTATACTTGTATCCAGAGATGCTTGATGATTGTAACAAAAAGATACATTATACAATTTCTGCAATTTTCCTGACATGGTCAGATAAATTTGTTATTACATGAAGGGTGCAGATGAATCATATTATGAATAATAACTTATCCACTTTATCAAAATCTAATATACTTTTAAGTTTAAGATATTTGGTATGTCAGCTATTCAAAGTAATCTCAATATAACTAAATTTTAATAAACAGTTATACTTATTCTTATTCTTGTAGTCTATAATCATTTTATCTTAATGCCAAACATTAAATGCGTTTTCCACTAATGTCTGTTTTACTTATAGAGGTCAAATACCACAGTTTTCCTGATAGGAAAAACACATCTCATTTTAAATGACACGGCATTATATTTTGTTTAGGACAAACACAAAGAAATGCAATTTAGATTTACAGTTATAAATGGTATCATATAGAATATCTCAAGTTTTGGGGGATCAGCCAAGATGGTGGAGTAGAAAGACTCACATATGCTAACTCCGAACCCACAGCCCATGGACCTCCTGTAAAAAGAACTTCCAACAAATTCTGGAGAAGTGAAAGTCCCTCAGAAACAGAG
Source organism: Potorous gilbertii (assembly GCA_028658325.1). Taxonomy (NCBI): domain Eukaryota; kingdom Metazoa; phylum Chordata; class Mammalia; order Diprotodontia; family Potoroidae; genus Potorous; species Potorous gilbertii. The sequence goes on from CM053771.1 coordinate 380,370,675, forward strand.
TGAAGGAGATTTCCGTTCCAGAGAGCCCTGAAAAACTGACTCCAAAGGTACGTCGCACACTGGAGGGGAGCAGAGCCCAGGCCTTCCCTGGCTGCACAGCAAAGAGAGGAGCAGATTGAGGCAGGCTTCAGGGACAGAATTTCCAGCAGCCACGAAGGTCCCTCCACCCATAGACACACAGGTCAATGAGAAAGATTTCTGGGCTGGCCAAGATGGGAGTAGGGTGTCTCCATAACTCAAGCCCCCACAGGAGCCAGCAGCAGAGGCAGCGGGTGGCCAGAGGCTCCCAGAGCAGGCAGGAGCTGGGCAGCAGCTCCATTAGAGAAGGTCTCTGCATAAACCCCATGAGGGAACTGAGCCTGGGAGGCAGCCCTGCCTTCACCTGAGAACCTGATTTAATCTTACCCTAAATAGCAGCCAGGCCTGCCACCAAAAGCCCTGAGGCTGGGGAGCAGCATTTGAATCTCAGACCCCAAGTACTAGCTGGGCAGATCTGGGCGGGAGTGGAGAGGACTCTCAGAAGTCAAGTAACTGGCTGGGAAAATGCCCAGAAAAGGGAAAAAAAATAAGACCATAGGTTATTTTCTTGGTGACCAAATGATTCCAACCTTCCTCTCTGACGAGGAAGAAAACTGCTTACCATCAGGTAAAGACATAGGAGTCAAGGCCTCTGTATCCCAAACATCTGAAATAGA
>CM053771.1:380371869-380397549 GCA_028658325.1 Potorous gilbertii
CCATAATAGTCATGTTGTGTAAGACTAACTATATTTCCCTCCATCCTATCCTGCCCCCCATTGTTTCTATTCTCTCTTTTGATCCTGTCCCTCCCTGAGTGTTGACTTCAAATTGCTCCCTCCTCCCATTGCCCTCCCTTCCATCAGAGAGGCAACTCTTAAGAAATCAAAATCATTAACATATTCATTATACATAGCACATCTATTAATATGAAAATCATAATTCCTTTCATAAAAGTATTGTGTTCTCTTCTGGGTACCATACTTTAGGATGGATGCTGACAGACTCAAATGTGTCCAGAAAGAGGTCAAAGAGAATGCTGAGAAAACATGAAACCATATGAGGAAAGGCTGAAAAAATTGGGGTTACTTTCCCTGAAGAAGAAAAGACTTAAGGGAGAGATATGCTATCTTAATTTAAATATTCAAAGCAACACGTTTCATCTTCAAGTGTGGTTTATAAGAATAGAACTGGAACAAATAAATGGAATAATATGGAAGTAGATTTAGCTTTCCCACAAGGAATAACTTCCTACTAAGGAAGCTAGATGGAACAGCAGATAGAGTGCTAGGCATGGAGCCACAAAGACTTGAGTTCAAAACCAGCCTCAGATACTGACTTGTTGTGTGACCCTACACAAGTCACTTAACTTCTGTTTGCCTTAGTTTCCTCAGCTGAAAAATTGGGATTATAATAGTACCTGTGTCCCAGGTTTGATATCAGGAACAAATGAAATAATAACGGTAAAGCACTTAGCACCTTGCCTGGCACGCAACTAGGGCTCTGTAAATGTGTGCTTCCTTCCTCCCTAACAATTAGAGCTATCCTAAAATGGAAGACTTTTTTCCATGGAGTAATGGGTTCCCCATTTCTGGAGCTGTTCAAGAGGAGAATGGGTGACTCCTTGTCAGACGTTGTGAAGGACATTCATTCATCAGGCAATGGGCTGGATTTGATTTAGTGCTATTCTCCTGAGTAAGAATTTCTTAAATTTCCCTTATTTTGAAGACACTCTTCTAAGCACCATGGATATGGAAGCAGAATGAAAAACAAAAGCAGTCTCTGCCTTCAGTGAGTTTTCATTTAATGGAGAGGGAGGGGGCACAGAGGAAATGAGGGCTAAAGTACATGGACGCATATAAATGAATACCCGGTGATCTGAGGACAGAGATAATGCCAACCACTACGATCGTCATCCCTGTAGGTGGTGCCCGAGTTGAGCCTTGAAGGAAGCTCAGTTTGGGTATTTTACTTTGATTGTTTTTCCAACTGTTAGGTTCATTGATTCTTTGAGTCTATGACTCTAAGATGAATGAAAATCCATGTCATAAAAGCACACAGATAGATGCTTGTGCAAAGAAACCATCCCACAATCGTGACAGACTGAATTCTCCATGCAAACCACAATAAATAGAAACACCATCCCAATCAGGGAATATCATCCTTAAGTGGTTGTTGTTTTCAAGGTTGCTGAGCTACGTATAATTTCCAAGTCTAGCACTGAGGAGACTACTATCTGTCATCTTTGGGGTTGGGAGAGCCTCACAATACTGTGATTTCAAACCTTTGAAACCAGACAGTCACTGGAGGGATGTTGGCCATGAACGCCTTCGCAACTACTCATTTAAAAAGTAAATAGGAAAACATCTGCATGCCAGTGCCTCCTTACTCTTTATCCCTTGCCAGCTTTTTCCTGACAGAGCTAATTTAGGGAAAAGTGACACTTTGCACATTGATATCATTGGTCAAATACTACCCCCATCACTAGCATTTTATAAACTGTGAAGAACATGGCAACCTCTAACACCTCTCCAGGGAAGCTTTCCAAAGAGGATCTAAAGTGCTTCCCCTTAGAGATGGGAAAATAAAATCCTTAACGTTGCACAGCTTCAGAACTGCTAGATGTTGGGATGGGCCACCACCCATCCCAACATCACCACCATTTCTCTGGGACAGTTCTACACAAATGGGGGATGTTGTAATGCCTAGAAGACATACATCCCCCAAAACGACATGAAAACTGAAGGTTGTTTGGATCTGCCTTCAAGCTTAGGCTTCAGTCATGACAGCGTATACACAGTATAGCCAGCTGTTAAATGTATAAATTGCTGGCCAGGAAAAAACAGCATTCAGAAGGTTAGGATTAGAGATGTTAAGGTTGTGGGAGGACAAAGGACATTACCTTTCCCATGTCCTTTATCTGTGATGTTTTTAAGGCGAGAGTGTCAGATGGAGGGGGAAAAAGGAAAATGGTTGGGGGAGGTGGCAGAGGTAATTTGTTTGGGGCTTTTTTCCCCTAGATATCTACCTTTCTAAGGATGTGGTCCTCTAGACACTATAGTTTAGTGGAGAGAGAATTAAACAAAGTCAGAAAGATCTAGGGTTCAACCCTATTCTCCATATTAACTTTGTTACTGTAGGCAAATTATTTGGCAATTTATTTGGGTTTATCTCTGGGTTTAAGATTCTTTGTCTATAAAATGGAAAAAATAAAATTAATTTCCTTAAGAGGCAGCATAACATAGTGAAGAGGGAGCCATCCTTGGAACTGTGAGGGCTTGGGTTCAAGTTTGGTCTCTGCTATGGATTTTTGACCCTGAATGAGTTATTTAACTGGGCACCTGGAAGCACAGAAGATTGAACAAACACAAGGCTGGAGTGAGGAAGACTCGTTTTTGTGAGTTCAAATCTGGCCTCGGGCATATACTAGCCGTGTGACCTGGGGCAAGTCACATAACCCTATTTACCTCAGTTTGCTCCTCTAAAATGAATTGGAGAAGAAAATGACACACCACTCCAGTGTCTCTGCCAAGAAATCCTAAATGGGGTCACAAAGAGTCCCAAATCACTGAAAAGACTCAACAAGAATAATAAGTTATTGAACTTCTCAAGGCCCCAAACAACTAACTCTCAAATATTTTAAGCTGTAAAACCTCGCTGACAGAAGGAATTACCTTTACCAGTGAAATCATGGTCTGATAAAAACAAATAGATAAAGAGGGTCCTTCCTCATAGGGTTTTTGGAGGCTTAAGTGAAATTATATAAAAATAATAAGTGAAATAACATGAAAATAAATGAAATATATATGAAATAATATGTGGAAATATATGAAAAGCACCATGTAAGAAACAGAGAATTTCTGAGTTGTAAGCAACCAAAGAGAACATCAGCCCTAACTAACCCTTTCACTTCACAGATGATGAAGCTAGGACCTCAAGAGATGAAGTGAATTTTTCAAAGTCATTTCCCTCATTAGATGCAGATAGAGCTAACTGAGTCCTTCAGACCTGAAGTCCAGAAATCTGTTTTCAAGGGGAGATAACTTTCTTTTGGAAAATACAATGGCATTTCTTCCTTTAATATTGAAAATAGATAAAATTTAACCATGAAAACAAATAAAATGTTGCTTTTTCCAGACATCATTCCCTTCCTAATATCCTTGCTTTTAATTATTTCTCTAATTTGTTGTTCAGTCATTTCATTCCTGTCCTACTTTTCGTGACTCCATTTGGAGTTTTCTTGGCAGAGATACTGAGATGATTTGTCATTTCCTTCTCCCACTCATTGTACAGATGAGAAAACTAAGGCAAATAGGGTTAAGTGACCTGCCGGGGGTCACACAGCTAATTAGTGTCTGAGATTGGATTTGAACTTGTAAAGACGAGTTTTCCGACTCCAGTACTGGACCACCTAGCTGCCCTGGATTTCTCTAATAGATACAATACATTTAAAGTTCTCTACTAACGTTTTTTTCTTTGTTTTTGGTTTTGACAGGATATATACTTCCTGATATAAATGCAAACAAATTCCCTTACAAAATGTGTCCCCCCTACTCAGTTTATCAATTGTGAATGTACTGTAAGTGAGACACCTTTAACTTTGGCAGTACAGGGCAAACATTGGCCACTGTTTTCAAGTAGAGTTTTTGCCTCTCAGTCCTTGGACATACTGGTTTTTCTCTGTTTTCTTCACTGGTAACCACTTCATAGAAATCTCCTTAAACGTTTTTCCCCCTGTATTTTTCATATTCATCATTCATTACAGTTCAGTGATATTTCATTATATCATATTCCATAATTTGTTCAGTCATCACTGACTTGTTAGGTATGCGTTTCAGTTCCAGTTTTGTTGTTATCACAACTAACAGTACTACGAACATTTTTGTTCCTTAGAGCTTTTCTGGCTGTCAATCACCTCCCTGTGGATACAATCTGAATCTTGAGATTTCAGGTTTGAAAGGTGTCCACAACTTAGCAACTTGTTTTACATAATACCAGAATAGTTCTGGACTAAATGAGTCAATTCACAGTTCTATCTGCTGGACTAGGATCATAATTGGTACCATCGAGGCTAGCTGACCCAAACTCCTCATTTTTCAGGCAAAGATCCATGGTTTGAGGAGGGTAAGTCACTTGTCCAAGGTTGTACAAGGAGTAAGTAGCAAGGATAAGACTCAAATCCAGATTTTCCTATTTAGAATCCAAGATGTTTTCCATCGTACCTCCTTGTCTATTTAGTGTATCTGTCTTTGAAGACCTTCTCCAACGAGTTTTCCATTTATATCCTATCATGGTTTTTCTCCCTTTATCCTCATCATAATGGTTCTGCAAAATACTCCAAGTACTATTATCTCCATTTTACAGATGGAAAAACTGAGACACAAAAGGGGTAAAATGGCACATCCAATGGTCAGACATTATAAATAGCATAGTTCACAAATCCAGACTTTCCAGGCTCCAGAGGCAGCTCTTGATGTGCAGAGTATGGGTAGAGTGTTAGCCCCTGGATCAAAAAGATCTGAATTCAAATATAGCCTCAGATTCTTACCAGCTATGCAGTTCTGGGTAAGTCATTTAATTGTTGTTTGCCTTGGTTTCCTCAACTAGAATTTATCTCCTTGAGTTGTTCTGGGAAGTGAATGAGATAATTTCTTTAAAAGTTCTTCACTTGGTGCCTGGCACATAATAAATGCTCAGTAAATGATGATTCTCTCCTCTACCCTCCTTCCATTACACTAGAATAACCTCTTAGAGTGATCTCCTTGGGAAATAGGAGCTTTGACTTCTAGCCCTTATTCTTCCACTAAGTGAAATAAGAAATTTGAAATGCAAAATCTTAATCAATACTCACAAATAGCCTCAGTGACAGAGTCAGAATAAGAGTATGTATAGTAAAGGACTTTTTATGTCTAGACTTTCAGATATAGCCTACTGAGGGCTACAAAAGAAGGAATTTAGAAGTCTTGAAGTCACTAGAAGAACAGGTAAGGAAGCATTTTTTTTTTCAGCTGTTGTCATTGGGAAGTGATTTTCTCCAGCTAAAGGAGATTTCAGATTTGCTGGTTGCTTCTTGTTTGAATATCACGTAACTTTTGCGGGGGCGGGGTTGGGGGCTGATGAGCTTATGGCAGTGATCTCTGTAATTCTGTAAGAATCTCCAGGAGTTTTCTTTAAATATCATACCCTCCTGCCCTATTTCTAGAAACCGAACTGAGGTCTAAGTAGTCCCCACATTTCTGTGCAAGTTCTAGCATTGCTTGATTAGAAAGTTCCTTAGTGAGTAAAGGTCAAGCTTTCAGATTGAAAGTGGGCTCTTTCCCTCCCAGCTTGATTTACTTTTTTCTTTTGCCCATTAAAGGGGTCATGCCCTGATTACTTCTTAAATAGGCCTGTTCACTGAATGGGCATTACATCTAAGTGAGTACCTGAATAGACCATGATCTCCCATTGCATCCTGGACCTTCTCCAGTCATCCTGATGAAGATCTGGTCACTGGATCCAGATGGTTCAGAAGGAGAAAGTGAGGCTGGTGACTTTGTGCAGCCTTCCCTCACTCAAAACAAAGTCAAGTGCAAGCCAAGTCGTCATTTCTGTGATGGCAAAGTCTTCTTTGAAAACAAAGGACCAACATAGATAGACTGTAGGGATTCAGTAAAGACTGTGCCTGAATATAAATTGCTACCATCGTCCCTCAATATGAAACATCTTTGAAATGAGCAGAACCAAGAGAACATTGTGTACAGTAATTGTAACGTTGTTTCAATAACAACTCTGAGAAAATGTCATTTTGACAATTATAAATTCCCAAATTAACCACAAAAGACATATGAAGGAATACACTATCTGCATCCAGAGAAAGAACTGATAAACAGAAGCATGCATAGAATGATTTTATATATATGTGTGTATGTGTGTATCCACACATGTATATTTATGTCTAATGGTAGCCATCTCTAGAGTGGGGGAGGGGAAGGGAAGAAAAAAGGGGAAAAAAGAAATTTACATGATGACTTCATTATATATTTAAAAGAAACAGCAAGTTATACATAATAGATTTGCAGTGTAAACATCCTTTTTTATTGCACTATGTTATGGAAATGCTAAATAAGAAAGTAAAAGATGAAAGGAAAATATTTAGATTTAAAATCAGTTGTGCCGTAAGATGCTTGTTTTGAAAACACAAATTTGTTTCAACCTGACTGATAAGGCAATTTGAACATAATGTGAATCTCAAATTTGCTTATGCATATAATTTCTTTCAGGACTAACAAACGATAACCTTTCCAATGTACTCTTCCGTAATCAAACTTCAGGGTTTTTCAAGCTAAATTGTGGTATTTATTGTATATCTTTTGATGTAGTAGGAGCAGGGGACCAAGGAGGACTGGTGAGCAAAGACTCTACCCCTTTCACCATGATCTGCAGGACCAAAGTTGGTGCCACCCAACCTACTGGAGACATTGCCAGTCTGGCTGTGGGAACCAGTGCATACATAAACTGTGGACTTTGCCACTATTTATTATTTTTTTATAAATATATTTAAATTTTATTTATATTTATAAATATTTATAGTATTTATGCATTTCTTAACTATTTAGCATGTATAAAACTGTGGTGCTGATGGGGTGTTTGAGTACATGTGCTTGAGTCTCAATTCTAAAATCACATTTCTCTTTAAAAATCACATCTCTCCCTAGCCTAAAAACACTGTCCCAGGCAGTTTCTCCCCAGCCCAAGGACACAGCCTGCCTTGACCAAAACCATTATCTCCCTTCCTGATATAGCAGCCAGTTGTACCTAAAGAATTTATTAGTCTGAACCAGCTGTGTACTGGCTGAACAGGCTATGTACCAGGTCATAATGACCTTTAATACTCCCTAACCAAGCATATGTATCCCAGACTTAGACATATGTATACTCCCTAACATTTATCTTGTCTAACAAGACATTGATGAGAGCATATTGATGAGAGAGGTAAGTCAGTCCTGACCCACTAGCTGGCTCAGGGAAGTTTCAGGCCTAAAACCATACTTCCACATAGCCCCATCTTGGGTTTTTTCCCAGTGAACTCTGGGTAAAATACTTGCACAGTAGGTACCAAAAGTCCATGTTCCTTTAAGAATTAACCACTACCTAAGCCTATCCTGAATCACCTAGTTAGTATATGTGGCATACAATTTTCTATAGAATATCCTACATAAACTTTACCTGTACCCCTCTAGAGTTGCAGGTTTCCTAAGAATTCTTGCCCACTGAAAAGCGTAAGGAATCTTTACCTTTACCTCAACAATGTTTGAGTCCATGAATTCTTTCCTAGATGGCCCAGGCAGGAAACTGCATTCATGGGGTTCCCGTCCCTGTGTCTCTCCAGCCCTCATCAGTGCCATTTTTATTAGTTTCCTATTCTTTTTTTTTAATGTGCCACTGATAAGCTTTGTGTCCTAGCACAATGTGGGAAATGCCTACTATAAATGCTTATTTAGTCAATTTTCCCCACAGGTCCTGTGACTTTTATTTCATGCTTTAACCTGGTATGGTGCTTTATAGAAACACATATGTATAATTTTAGCAGAACTGACAGTATTCTGAAATATAATTACACAAAATAACAAATGAAAAGATACTTATGATTTTTTCCATTCCAGAGATGTTTTATCCATATTTAAAAACATCACTGCTGTCTTCATCTATACCCTTCTGTTGATTTTCTCTTAGTCCTTAGGCGTCCCACAATTTCACCTCAATAGCATTCAATCCAGTGTAGAGTTTTTGAAGCTTCAAATGAGAATTCAAAAGATAGTGTTTCCCATGTAGTTAAAATCCAGGGTTATATATAAGGAAGAATAAAGGTAAGAATTCAGGGAAACAGAAGAAGGTTTGTATGAAGCAAAGGAAAGGAAAGCAATCAGAACAAAGAGTATTAGAGGATGGCAATAGTAACGTAAAGGAAGTTGACAAGATGTAACAAAACCCAACTCCAATACAATGGACAATATGTTTCCAAATTAGCATAATTAAAGCATGTGTCATTTATATTAATAAGTGGTAAGCTACAACAATTGGAAGTGATGTTTACCATCCATTAGGTGATTTTGCTTAACCTTTCCAGAGGTGGGAGGGAGAGAAGTCAAGAGTTACAAAGACAGTGTTATGTCTGAGAGAATGATTATTGGAAAATTATCAATATACCAAAACAAACCTTTTGACAAATAGATGAATAAACAGATAGATGATAGAGAGTTATAGATAGATAGATAGATAGATAGATTGATGGATAGATGGATAGATGGATGGATGGATAGAATAGCACAACAATTATATTAATAACATTAATTTTCTTACTGTGTGGGCATGGCTTCTCAAAGAAAGTATATATAGCTTTCAAATAACAAAAACTTTGGAAGGATTTATTTTATGTGTTACTTCAGCACAATTAACACTTGCTATAGAATCAAAATTTGAGCTATAACTACTTCAACCTACAACTAGTAGATTGTTTTAAACCTTATAACCCATATTTTTACAGCAAAAACCATGTGCAACCTCTCTAGACTCGTGTCATAACTAAGAACATGGCAGGCAACCATCATATATGACATTTGTGTAAGGTGTTAAAGTTTGTGAAAATCTCTTATTTACATTATTTTATATGACCCTTACAAAAGCCCCATGAGCAAGGTCCTATGAGTATTTTTGTTTTCATTTTATAGATGAGGAAAAGTGATCCTTATACAGGGTAAAAGATTGGCTCATGATCAGCCAGCTGTATTAGAGACTGGATGCCAACTCAGATCTCCAGTGCCCAAATCCTACATTCTTCCCACTTCACCATGCTACTTTTCTTTCTCTTTTCAGAAACACAGATGATCCTTTATTAAAATGATCATATACATCTGATGATCCACATATTCTACAAATGGTAACCACCTCACTAGGCAATTGTGAGTCTCAAGTCAGTTAAAATATTGTATAAAGTGCTTTGCAAATTTAAAAGCTTGCTATGCAATGTTTTCATCTATTTTAATCTGGACCTATATTCTGTTGGTACAGGAAACTCTCAATATTAGAGAAATCCTCCATCCATACAGATAGGCAATTCATTTCTTAAGAGCTGATAAATGTTCAAAAGACATAAGCAAGAGCTTTTCAGAGGAAAAGACGTCTAAGATGTCAACGATCATAGTAAAAAAAAATGTTCCAAACCATTAATAATTAGAGGAATGAACATTAAAGCAGTTCTGAAACTCCACCTCCTAACCATAAGATTGGTAAAAACAACAACAAAGGAAAATTATAAATATTGGAGGGGCTATGGAAAAAACAGTTTCTATAAAGCACTATTGAATAATATTTTGAATTGGTCTCACTATTCTGCAAAGTGATTTGGAACTATCCACAGTTACTAAATGAACAACTAGGTGACAGATAGACTGCTGGGTCTGGAACTAGAAAGACTCATTTTCCTGAGTTCAAATCTGGCCTCAGACACTTACTAGTTGTGTGACCCTGGGCAAATCACTTAACCCTGTTTGCCTCGGTTTCCTCATCTGTAAAATGAACTGGAGAAGGAAATGACAAACCACTCCAGTATCTTTGCCAAGAAAACCCTAAATGGAGTCCCAAAGATTCAGACACAACTGAAAATAACTGAATGGCAACAGTTACTAAATAGTGCTTTTTTTGACCCAGCTACCACTACCAGGTCTATACCCTAAAGAGATCAAAGAGAAACTTTTGTGTGGCAGCCAAAAAATTGGAATCTAAGGCAGTGCACCATCAACTGGGCATGCTCAAAGAAATTGTTAAATGAATATGATGGAATACTTTTATGCGGTAAGAAATGAAGCAAGGAAAGGTTTTGAAGAAATGGAGTGATACAAAATAAAGGAAGCAGAACCAAAAGAAATGTTTTAACATCAATATTATAAAAATGAACATTTTTGAAAGATTTAAGAATTCTTATTAACTATGTTTTCACGGGACTGATAAAGATGAATGATGTACATTTCATGACAAAAAGATGAATGAACCAATATTCAGAGTAATAAATACATTTTAATGTGATCATTGTGGAAATATTTTGCTTAACTATGCTGATGTGATACAGATAGTTCTTCATTTCCCTCTCTGTCTCTCCATCTCTCTATGTCTCTGTCTGCCTGTGTGTGTTTATCTGTAGCTCGATGTCTGTCTCTGTCTACTTGTCTGTGTCTCTGCATCTGTCTTTCTGTCTCGGATTCTCTGTTTCTGTTTCTTTCTCTCTCTGTCTCTGTCTCTCCATCTCTTTCTCTCTCTATCTCTCTCTTTCTGCATTTTCTCTGTGTCTCTGTCTTTCTCTGTGTCTCTGTCTCTCTGTATGCCTCTCTCTTTCTCAACCTCTTCTCCTTTCATTACTTACCCTCTCCTTCCCCCCCCCTCTCTCTCTCTTCTTTGTCTCTGTTTCTCTTTCTTCCTCTGTCTTTCTCTCTCTCCCCCTCCATTCCTCTCTCTGTTGATCTCTTTCTCTTTTTTAATGGATAGAGGAAGTAGGAGTAAGAAAAAGCAAATGTTTGATAATTTTTAAAAGTAAAATAATAAAAACAACTTTAAAGAATTAGAGTGAAGTGACTCACCCATGATCACCCAGTCAGTATGTCTCAAAATCAGGACTTAAACCCGAATCTTCTGGATACTAAAGTTGGCCCTCAGTGAACTGGTATTACCAAAAGTAAAATCATGAAATGAATTCAGGCTTTGCATAAATTGGATTAAGAGGGGTGGTGAAGGAAGGATGAAGAAGCAAGAAATATGTACTCTCATTTGGGCCAGGATGGCATAGTTTATATCTTCACATTGAAAGCCAGTCAAAGAAAAGAGCTTTCTTCTAAGCACAAATCTCAGCTGCCTCTGTGGTTTCTTAACCCTGCACTCTCTTAACATGTTGTGCAACTAAGGCTTCATATGGAAAAGTTATTCTAACCTATAGCCAAGAATGCCTCTGAGAAATATTTTAATTCACTCAAGTGATACTCATTTGAGGAGTTGCCCTATGGAAGACAGATCAGACATTCTACTTGGGCCAAATGGACATAACTAGGAGCAATGGGTAGAAGCTGGAAAGAACAAATTTTCTTATATTTAAACCTGTCTAAAGGTGGAATGAGCAGTTTGGGAAGGTAGTGATGCCCCTGCCATTGGAAATCTTCAAGCAAAGATGGAATGACCACTCGTTGGGTAAGTTGTATAGAAGTTTCTTGTCTAGGATGGCGTTGGGATATAAGACCTTTGATGCCCATTTCAACTCTTAGAGGCAGCCAGGTGGAGCAGTTGCTAGAGCCCTGGGCCTAAGCATTAGGAGGATCTGAGTTCAAATCCAGCCTCAAACACTTACTCTCTGTGTGACCCTGAGCAAGGAACAACCCTGTTTGCCTCAGTTTCTTCCTCTATAAAATGAGCTAGGGAAGGAAATGGCAAGTCTCTCTACGATCTTTGCCAAGAAATCCCCGAAAAGGGCAACAGAGTCAGATATGACTGAACAGCAGTGATAATATTCTCTCCTTCCAAAATTGTAATCTCCTGGAGGGCAGGGCCTATGAGGCATTTGTCCTTGCTTCCCTCACAGTGCTTGGCCCAGTGTTTAGGATGGGGAAGGCATTCAACAAATGTTTCTTGACTGGTTGACCATTCAACAGTATCTGCCAGAAGGACTCAGCAAGGGCAGCTAAGATGACTGTACTTTCCTTAGGCTGGTGTCATGGGGAGTGGCACTGATTATCTCAGCTTTCCTTTGTTTTCCCAGTATTTAGCACCACACATAGTTGGAACTTAACGGTACTGACTGTTGTTCCCATAGCTCATAGTATCTACAGCCTCCTAGGCTGCTACACTTACAATACTGGACATTTAATAGTAAAGAGAGCCCCTGCAGCAGCGGGGTGAAGGACAGAAGACAGGAACCAAAGTGAGGGTGGAAAACTGAACAATGGAGCATGAGCACAGTGAACATTTAGGGGAGGCTTTAAGGTTTTGCAAAGTCCCCCACATATGTTACCTCATTTGTAAAGTAGATGCTATCATCCTCATTTGCAGATGAGGACACTGAGTCTGAGTGAGGTTAAGTGACTTGCCCAGGGTCACACAGCTCATGAGTATCTGAGAAAGGATTTGGACTCAGTCACCTTTGTCTCTAAGTCCAGTACTTCATTCATTTCTCCATTGAATGGTCTCCGAATATAAGTAAAAAGGCATATAATATTATTAATAAAAACATTAACAATGAAATCAATATATAATATAAATAAAATGAAGAGGGTGCCCCCAAAGTTTTGTATAATAGCTCACATTTACATGGCTCTTTAATATTTACAAAGCACCTCTTATATATTATTTAAATGCTCTCAGAAACCCAGCAAAGTTGGTGCTATCATTATCCCCATTTTACAGACAAGAAAACTGAGGCTTGGGAAAGGTTATTTGTCTACAGTCACACATGTAGTAAGTGTGTGAGGCAACACTCAAACTCAGGTCTTCCTAACTTCAAGATCAAACCACCTAGCTGCCTTACATGAATAACATGGGGCTAGGTACATCTGAGGGAAAGTCAGCAAAGTCAGCCAGAAAGTCAGGAAGACAAGATGTCTAACGATTCAGGTTTGTGCTTCTTTGACTCTGACTCCTGGCACCTTTTGTTTCAGCTGTTGAGTTGTTTCCCCAAGAAGCAAGTGAAAGAAAGCCAATCCAATCTTTCCTCAATTATTCAAAGTTTCACTCACATCCTTCAAAACATAATTAGTCAGGGTGGTGTGTGGCCACTTGTAAGCCAGGAACTGAAAGTTTTCCTTTAACCATTAGGAAAACATCTCCCACCCAAGGAGAAAGATTTTCTAGCTTCCTGTCTCTGCCAAAAAGAAAAGAGTGGGAACAGGTCATCTGTCTCCCTCCTATACATATCACACAGGCCACACGTCTGTTCATTTTTATCCAAGAAGACTCAGCATCCTGTCTGAATACCTCTTCAAATATCTCTGTAAATCTGTTTGAAATTGTCTGCTGGCTTGGGCTCTCACATTCACACAGATCGTGTCTGATTTTCCATCTTTCCTTTTATAACTTTTTCTACCTGAGGCCATCTATTTTAAAGCTATTTGCTTCCATGGGTTTAGGCTTTCCACCAACTGGAACCATTGCAAGATCTCTCAAGAGGATCAAGCTTCCCCCTCCCTACTCCCAAAGTTCCACCTCCTCTGCCCCCAGTGACCCTGCAGCCACCACTATAACTCTGCCTGGCAGTGTCCCCAGCCCTGGTGGGCTTCCAAAAGAAAATAGAGAAAGACAAAGATAATCTGCATGCAATTAACCTTTATTCACTCAAGAATTTCAAAGAGCTTCTCTACATCTCTCCACAGCAAATATTGTTCTGGCCAAGACTGTTACTGTCGACTGACCTAAGGAACCATTTAAGAAACAAATAAGAGTTCAATGACTTTCCCAAAGTCTCGCTGTAGTACTAAGTTACTGGATCTTGCTTCCTGGTCTTCAATTCAATTCCACAGATCTTTCAGGCTTAATATGATAACATTGTGAGACAACTTCCTTTGAAAAAAGTCTTTCCCAAAAAGTCTTTGGCCCAAACCGGCCATCGTGGTGCTAGGTGCTGCAGCCTTTTGCATTCCACCATTCCTTTCATCTTCCAGTCTCCTGATGAATAATTAATTAACCAATAAACATTTATTTATATAGCACCTACCATATGCCAGGCACTATGCTAGGTGCCAGGAATACAAAAATAGTCAAAAGACAATCCTTAACCACAAGGAACTTATAATTCAATGACGTTATCAGCGGAAACTAGGAAATAATGCCAACCTTCCCTCTTTCCGCACATTCCTGGAGAAATAAAAGAAAACTTGACAGACAAAAGTGGTAACAAATGACATCCACAATTAGTCAATGGTTATTTATAGGTGATCACAAAGTTATTCACTGGGTTGCTTGTGTTCTTTCTCTAGTGGTTCTAGTTCTGATAATTTCAAGGAGGTCTGGTCCAAGAGAGAAGAGCCTTATTAGTGAAAGATCAAGCAGATTTGGGTTATGACTTATATAATAGAAGCAGCGAGATTGCTCAGTGAATAGAACATCAGACCTAAAGACAGGAAGACCTGAGTTCAAATCCAGATGCAGACATTTATTAGCTGTGAGACCCTGGACAAGTCACTTGATATCAGCTTGCCTCAGTCTCCTCAATTGTAAAATGGGCATAACAATAGCCCCTGCCTCCCAGGGTGGTTGCAAGGATCAAATGAGATAATATTCATTTTTTAAAAGGACTTAACAGTGCCTGGCACATAGTAGGCAATATATAAATGCTTATTCCTTGCCCTAATAGTCATTAGGTGTTACAGAACTACACAGTTCATGCTGTTTTACAAGAGATAGAGATTATTCTTTTTCATGAATTCAAGAGACTAAAAGATGGGGGAGAGGATGGCAGATTTTGGAGTTTACTCATTTATGATTCATAGCATTATCACTGGGGAATTCCATGCATGGAGCCTGGCAAATATGTGACTGAGAATTTATTTCTAAATCCAATATCAAACTGTGGTTTTCTGAATCCTAAGTGGAAATGTCTTGGCAAAAAGGAAAAATAAACCAGCAGCCTTTGTCCAAATGTATAAAAAGCATGTATTTTCCAAGCGTATAATTTTTCCACTGATTTTCCAACAATGACCCCTTTTCCTTCCCACAAAATGTATATTTGCATTCAGGAAGTCTTCTTCTATGTTGGAACAAATAAAGGTGACAGTAACATTTTTGGACTAAAACATTCCTTTCCAGTCATTCCTCTACTCTAAACACCTTAGTCTGAAAATTTTATATGTATCAATACTTGCTAATACACTTTCCTTTTCTCAGTCAGATCAGTCAAATATTTACCAAGTGCCTTGTATGTTCTAAACACTATGCTTAGTACTAGGGCTCAAAAAAAAAAAAAAGCAAAAGACAGTGCCTACCCTTTAGACCCACAGACCCACACTCTAATGGGGTAAGTGGGGGAAGATGGGGTGGAACAAGATACAAACATCTATGCATAAACTAGCTCTAGGCAGGATAAATCATAATCAGCATAGAGAAGGCACCAGAATTAAGAGCGATTGGGAAAGGCTTCCAGTGGAAGGTTGGATCGTTGCTGGGACTTGAAGGAAACCAGGGAAGCTGAGATGGAGATGAGGAGCCAGAGTCTTCTGAGGAGGAATTCTACAAGGATGGACATTCTAGTTGTGTCAGTTGTCAGACAGGAGATACATATTTATAGATTACAAAAGTCTCATTTTACAGATCAAGATGTAGAGACCTGTTGAGAGAAAGTGATATGCTTTAGTTGTCATTGTAAATGATTTGCCTAAATGGGGAGTGTATCCAAAGGGATTCGGGGACTACAGTTGTGAATATCGATATGTATTTTCCCCACTCTAGGGTTTTTTCCACACTTTAGGACCCTGAGAGTAAGTTATGGATACATGACTTCTATGAATACCCCTTCTCTGGAACCCTCTCCCCACCCAAGGTCACAATTTTCATCAACTGTTGACCAATTTCTATTACAAGAGCCAGCCTAAGTAAGGGAGCAAGGCACTCCAAGGGAGAAAACCCCATCATCTGCCCTCAGATCCTGCTGGGGCATAGTAGCAACCCCAGACCACCAATCAGTTTGTAAAATCATGAAAACTACTAGCAGCCACCTCCCAGGGTTATGGTGGGGATACATGAGGGAGTATTTATAAAATGATCTGCAAACATTAAAATATCATGTAAATTCTTGTTCTCCTTAATATTAGTATTATCATTGTTAATATAACCAGTCACATAGCAAGAATAAGGAACGATTGATCCTCCCCATCAGTGCCCTTGTGACGCTAGGAGAATTGGAGGAACAACTCCGGCACATTGGGTGGGCTCCCAGTTGCACATACGAATAGGATACGGAAAAAAGTTGTAGCAAGACAGGCGTGTCTTGCTGTGATCCACATTGTTAGAGGGTGTTCCCAAATGGACAGGATCACACACCCATTGGCATATAGGAGCATCATTGGCAAGGGACAGTTTATGAAAGTTTTCCATTCAAAGTCACCACCACTTTTTCAGAGATTGTGTAGTAGAAGGACTGTGTAAAATACAAAGGTCACTCAAAGAAGATGGAAATAACAGTCCTTTGTTGAACATGTCTTCTACCTATCTGTGCTCATGGATCCCCTTCCTGGAGAACTCTGAACTAAGTGACTATAGTACTTTCCAATTGCTTTTAAAAACAAGTGATTGGAAAACAGCTCAGTGATTGGCTAAATCAGTCTTTCTTTTTAAGTGGGAGGAAAGGACAGTGACTGAAAACATAAAGGCAAAGTTTCCAAATTATTACCTAAAGGAACTTCTATAGTTGAACAACGTCTCTCAATTGTCAGAATACCCATTTCCAGTGAAGACAGTTTGTAAAAACCAAACAGATTTTTCCTAAGTTTTTTTTTGTATGTGATCAAATATCTTCACTTTTTAAAAAAAATTATTTATGTTTTCAACATTCACTTCCATAAGAATTTAAGTTGTAAATTTTCTCCACTTCTTTCCCCTCCTCCCAGATAGTATACAATCTGATATAGGCTCTACATATACATTCATACTAAACATATTTTCACATTAATTGTGTTACAAAGAAGAATTAGAACCAAAGGGAGGAACCGTGAGAAAGAAGAAACAAAACAAAACACAAGCAAAAAAGAGAGCAAATAGTAAAATATTTTCACTTAATGTGTTTGTGGCATCCAGATGTTTCCAAGACTTCAAGCATGCATTCTGAAAAGAGCTAAAAAACAAAACTGACACTCAAATGCAGCAGCGTCACTTTCTTCATTACACCAAAAGTATCGTTTACCAAACACAAGAGTTGTCAGTCTTCTCAGGTAGAGTTTCTCAAGAAAGGAAAAGCTGATCCCTAGAGAGCTGGAGTGACAGAGACCTCTTTACCCAGGGGACCAAGTCCCCCAAGCCAACCACCCTAGTCTCAATCTAGTCTCTAACATTCAAAAAAAAAGTAAGAATTCAGATTCTTTCTAGAGTTTAAAAATGAGTCATCTTTTATGAGAGATGGTTGGTGATCATCTTCTATCAACCAATCAATCAATACATTTATTATGTGCCTACTCTGCATGTCTTGGTGATAAAAGATGAGAGTAAAACAATCCTTGGCATATATTCTAAAGAGGAAGACAGCATGCGTGTGTGTACATGTATAAGTATAAAATGTATATGTATGTATGCATATATTTGTGGATGCATGTATACATATCTATGTGTTTGCAAAACATATACAAAATAAATATAATGACCACAGTGTAATTTTTGGGAGGGAGGGAACTTGGTTAAGTTGATGTGGCTAATATTCTTAAGTATCAGAGTTGGTAGTTTTCTTCCAAACTGCAATCAATAAGCACTTATTACATGCCTCTTATTTGCCAGGCACTATGCGTAGTGCTAGGAGTACAAGGGCTAAACCAGAATATATCCCTTTCCCTCAATACCTTATATTTTACCAGGGGCGAGAGTCCTATGTACTTAGTAACTGTGTGCCAGTGACTGGGCTAGGCACTTTGCAATTATTACCTCATTGGAACCTCAACACAACCTGGGGAGATAGATGCTATTACTACCCCAATTTTACAGTTGAGGAAACTGAGGCATACAGAGGTTAAGGGAGTGGCCCAATCCCACCGCTAATAAGTGTCTCCACTCAGATTGGAACTCATGTCTTCCTAGGTCTGGGGCCAGGGCTCTATCCAGTATACAACATAGTGGTCTTAAAAACTTACCAGGGCACTATATACCAAATATAGACAAAATAAATACAAGGCAATTTCAAGGGAGGATAGGGATTAAGAAAAAGTCACTGGATTTTTCAATCAAGGGATCATGGGTGCCTTTGGAGAAAACAATTGACAAAGGGGTTGGGAGACTGATTGCAAGTTGTTTTTTTTTAAGTTAGGTATATTTGCTTTATCCTTTCCCATATTATTGCCTTAAGTCACCAATCTATTTTAAATTTAATTTTTATTTTATTCTTAAATAACATTTTATTTTTCTCAATTACATGTAAAGACAATTTTAAATATTCATTTTTTAATTGAGTTTCAAATTTTCTCCCTTCCAACTTCCCCTCCCTCTTCCCTAAGATGTTAAGCAATTTGACATAGGTTATATATGTCCAATCATGAAAAACATATTTCCATATTAGTCATGTTGTAAAAGAAGAAACAGACCCCTCAAAAAACATACTGAGACAAATAAAAAAAAGTGAAAATGGTATACTTTGATTTGCATTCACACTCTGTCAGTTCTTTCTCTGAATATGGACAGCATTTTCCATCATGAGTCTTTTGAAATTGCTTGGATCATTGTATTGCTGAGAATAGCCAAGTATAACATAGTTAATCATTGTCCAATGTTGCTGCTACTGTGTACAGTGGTTCTGCTTATTTCATATTGCGTCGTTCATGTAAGTTTTTCCAGGTTTTTCTGAAATCCTAAACCAGAAATCGTAAGTGCATACACTAAAGGCAACTTGGTTTTGAACACATTTGGAATTGGGGCTAGTGGGGAACGGTGGGCTAGTTTTTGTGTGAGGAAGAGTAATTGTTGCAGCAAGAAGTGGGAATTCATACTTTATCCTAGAAGACAGGAAATCACTATAGCTTCTGGAGAAGGCAGAAACTAGTGGCAGGGAGATAGAAAGAAGAGAGCAGGGTTCTCCGAGTTCTCTCCCTCCCTCACTGTTTAATCTTAAACAAGTCTCTTAACTTTTCTAATTCTCATTCCCCATCAAAGAATTATACTGGATTATTCTATATTTCTTCTGCTTTAGTAGTCGACTATTATATTAGTTTAGTTGGCTAGAATATGTATATTATTTCATTTTCTTTTTCCTTATCTCTCTTTTCTTCCTTCTTTCCTTCCTTTCTTCATTTCTTCTTTCATAGAGGGGAGCAAAATGAAAGAATAAAAGTGAGAAGAGTAGAAAGGTTGTGAAACAGAAGAATTTCTATTGCATTCTGGAGGGAATAAGGAGTTCAACAGTTTTTTGAAAGGTAGGAGAGGAGGCAATATGATCAGATCCTCATTCGAGGAAGATTAATTTGATAAATAAGTAGAAAATGATTAGAATGGGAAGATACTTGAAGCAGAGGGGCCAACCAATAGGCTATTCCAATACTTCAATTGTAGGTGATGAAGGTAGATGAATCTACCTCAGGGGCACTGCAGGTCCAGTGACAAATGGGGGCATATATTAGAGACATTAAGAAGGTAGAAAGGACAATATATTGTAAAAGATTAGATAAAGACTGAGAAAGTGAGAAGCAGAGGACAACAGCAAGATTTCGAATCAGGGTGACTA
Source organism: Potorous gilbertii (assembly GCA_028658325.1). Classification (NCBI taxonomy): domain Eukaryota; kingdom Metazoa; phylum Chordata; class Mammalia; order Diprotodontia; family Potoroidae; genus Potorous; species Potorous gilbertii. The sequence continues at coordinate 380,391,570 of CM053771.1, forward strand.
TGAAGATGATGGTATCCTCTACAGTAGTAGGGGAGATAGGAAGAAGAGGTAATTTGGGAGAAAACATTGGAAATTCGGTTTTGGATCTATTAAGACTAAGATGTCTAGGGACCATCCAGTTTGAAATGTCTAGCAGGCATTTGGAGATACAAGACTTGAAGATGTTAGAGATGTTAGAATTGGATGAGTAGATGTGAGAGTCATTTGCATAGAAACTGTATTTGAAACTATGGGAGCTGATGACATCAATAAATGAAATAGCCTACAGGTAGAAGAGATGACCATCTAGTACAAAGGCTTAGGGGACTCCATTGACTAGTGGAAGTGGACACAGGGAAAGATTCAGCAAAGGAGACAGTGAAGAAACAGTCAGACAAATAGAAGGAGAACCAGGAAAGAGCAGCAACATGAAAACCAGAGAGAGCAGAGCCTCAAGGGGAAGGGGGTGATCAATAATGCCAAAGGCCACAGAAAGATCAAGAAGCATGAGCATTGAGAAAAGGCTATAAAATTTGTCATTTGAGAGATCATTTGTACTTTGGAAAGAACAGTTTCCACTAAATGATGAGATTAGTGCTAAAATGCAAAGAGTAAAGAGGAGAATGAGAGGAAAGAAAGTAAAGAAAATTATTGTAGAAGATCTTCTTGAGGAGTTTGACTGCAAAAAACAGAGATGATAAGATATAATGATGATGATATGATGATAGCTAGCAGAACTGGCCAAATAAAATGAGGGGTTTTTTGATGGGAGGGATAAGAGTATACATGTAAGCAATAGGGAAGCAGACACAAAACAGGGAGTGATTGAAGATTAATGAAGGTCAAGATATTCCAATGGTTGCTCTCCTTCATTGGAAGAGGACAAAAATGACATTACCACAATAAAGTGAAACTTCAATGTGTCCGACTATGGCTGTTCAGACCAGTACAAGGTTGGAATGCTCTGCTACAGATTGGGCAAAGATGGTTCGTGTGAATGTTTAGGGGAGATACTCCAAATTTTCACATCCTACATTTTCTTTGTGCTGTTTTAATTCTGCTTTGCTCATAGAGCACAGCACCCTTTCTGATATGGGCACACCATGCTGAGTGGTTCTGTGCCAGTGTTTTCCCATGTCACACAATAAAATCCAAAGTTCTTGAGAGAGACCTTGAGAGTGTCCTTGTATCTCTTCTTCTCACCACAGTGTGATCACCTGCCCCATGGGAATTCTCCATAAAAGTATTTCTGGCAAGCATATGTTTTGCATTCGAACAACATGGCCAGTCCATCAGTGTTGCACTCTCTGAAGCATAATTTGAAAGCTTGGCAGTTCAGCTCGAGCAAGGACCTCAGTGTCTGGTACCTTATCCTACCAGGTGATCCTCAGAGTCTTTCTAAGACAGTTCAAATGGAAGTGATTCAGCTTCCTGACATGGCATTAATAGACTGTCCATATTTCACAGGCATACAACAATGAGGTCAGAACAACAGCTCTGTAGACCTTTAGCTTGGTAGTCAGTCTAATACAACTTCTCTCCTAAACTTACCTTCAGAGCCTCCCAAACACTGAGCTGGCTCTGGCCATATGTGTGTAAACCTCATTGTCAATGTGTACATCCCTAGAAAGTACACTACCAACATAGGTGAGCTTATCCACAGCATCCAAAACTTCTCCATTTGTTGTAACCAATGGTCCCATGTATGGATGGTGTGGTGGTACCTGATGGAGGACCTGTGTTTTCTTGGTGTTAATTATTAGGGCAAAATTAGCACAGGCAGCAGAGAATGGATCCATGCTTTGTTGCATCTCAGCTTCAGAGGCTGCATTGAGTGCACAATCATCTGCAAACAGAAAATCATGCACCAGCACTCCCTCCACTTTGGTCTTGGCTTGTAGCCTTTTCAAACTGAAGAACTTGCTATCAGTACAGTAGTTGACCCTGATGCTATGTTCACCCTCATTGAAAACATTTGACAACATGACTGAAAACATCAATAGAGAAAAGGAGATGGAAAAGGATTACTTGTGCATGGAGCAAGGAGAAAGGCCTCTTTGTAAAGGAGGAGACAGAGGTAGAAAGCTTCAGAATGATGTAAAATAAAGAACAGGGGAGAAGAGACAGTGCTCTGCAAGTGACTTCAATTTTCTCTGTCAAATAAGAGGCAAGTTTCTTAGTTTAGAGGGTGAGGGGAGGGAAAACTTTAGAAGGTTTGAAGGTTGATGAAGATGTTTGGAAAAGCTGCTATGTTAAGTGGAGTAGAGTTGATTAAGGAGGTATAAAAGGATTGCTTTGTCTCAATGAGAAGCCAGTTGAGACTATGTAATATAAACTTGTAGTGGACCCAGTTGGCATAGTTTCATGATTTTCTCTAGCTTTGTTTGACAATATGTGAATAGGAGCCAAGAAAAACATTTTTGGAATATTCCAAGGCTAGTGTTTAGAAGGTCAAGATCTTCAATAGGTACAAGCGACTTGAGACAAGAGGGGAGTGGAGAACTGAACTGGTTCACCACAAGCTCAAGATGGGGAAGGGAAGAGAAAGTAGGCAGTGCAGGACCTATGGCCAGGAAAAGAACTGAGATGGAGATATTAGAGGTTTCAGCAAGGGCAAAGAAGAGGGTTTAGAGTTACAAGGCAGAGGGAGAAGTAGAATGACAATATAACATGATCAGATATTCTGCATTCGTAAACATAAAAGTGGAGCATGTGATAGGATTAAGGGTATGACCATCTCTGCATGTAGATGTGGTCAACTGGAGGAATATGAATCAGAAATGAAGAATCTGAGGAATTGAGAAGTTAGGTGGGGTATTAATAAGCATGCCAAAATTGTCGATTATAAGAGCAGGAACATGGAAGGGTAGAAAGACTGTGAGCCAATATTGAACACATTGAAGAGGGAAGGAAAGTGGTGGAGGTCTGTAAATAACATCTACCTGTATCTGAATTAAGTGATAAATATGGATTCAATGAACCTCAAAGGAAGAGATATAACTGAATAATGGTAGGACTAGGACAGGCAATGAGGAGCGGGGCTGAGGAATAATCCAGCTTCCCCATGAGGACCAGTGAGTCACGGAGCATGAGTGAAAGTCTAACCAATGCTAGGAAGGGTAACCAGGGAAGCTGGGGAATCAGGAAGGAGTCAGATTTCAGTGTGTACAAGAAGATGGAAGGAGTGGGAAAAGAAAAGACTTAAGATGAAATATAGTTTGTTACTTATGGAGCAACCATTCCAGAAGGCACAGTGGAAGGGATGTGTAGCATTTAGAGTGGGGCATTCATGGAACTGGATTGAAGAGGATGGAAACAAAGGTATGGCTGGTGGGTTATAGAAAGCAAGGTTTGAACAATGGCCCTTAGAAGTTCAGAATCAATGGAATGGGATGAGTGTGACAGGGTAGGAATATGTTCATTGAAGAATGAGTTCAGTCGGATTGTCATTGTCCCCAAGAGTTTGACATTTAGGTGAAGTTGTCTCAAGACATCAGAAACTATGTGTGGTTGGAAAGCAGGGATTCAGGAAGGAGGAGCTTGCCTCATGGTGAAGGTGGGACAAATCATGGAGTGTAGGTGGCTAAAAAGGGTTCTTAGAGTGGGATAGAATGACTCAGGTAAGGCCAACCCCTGGGGAGCTGTACATATTAAAAGTGACACTTGAATTCATGTCATTTGTATATAGAGGTGGACTCTACTTCTATAACGCAACATTGCCTCTTGGTCATTTACTTCTGGTAAATAGCAATATTTTTTAGCTATGAGGACATTTCTTTAATTTCAGGTTTTGAGTATGACTTTAAAAGATATTCTCAGTATTCCTTCCCAACCTCCTATTGGCAGTGACAAAGAGGAAGCAGCAAGGAACATAGATTGTGATACAATGCAAGCAACTTAATGAGGGAAATGAATCACCAAGGAGTCAAAATAAAGCTGGGAAGGTCTGGCATAAAATCCATATGCACGTTCTGAGTGTGTTCCAAGAAATCCTAGCAATAATTACCATTTGAGGTAGTACTGAAAAGGTTAGATGGAGACATATCGAGGCTAGTAAAACTGAAGTACGTGCAAAAAGGCCCCCAGAGTATAGAAACGAATGGGCCCACTGTCCAGGGCCAGCCTCAGCTGCTTCCACTCACATGAATGACTGCACTCTCTTTTGAGAGCTGGGCTCCCAATGTAGCTAATGTAAATACTATCTGTGTTCCCTTCATCTGGATAGGAGGAGATTTATACTTGGAATGAGTGGCTTACAAGCTTACAGTCACATATCCAAATACCTGGATTTTATGCAACCATCTGCAATTTAATGTAGTGACTTTGAAAAGGTTTCTCTACGTGAGCTTGCCTTTTACAGCTTTTTCTATTAAGTCTGACAATATTTTTCTGGTAATGATCTTCCAGAAATTATAATTGGTTTGAGTATTTCCAAAGTATTATTTTTTTAATCAGGGTGGCCCATGCAAAACAGTTTGTGCTTAACCAAGTGTAGCTTCAAAGTCCCCTTTTAAAGTATCCCACAGCATACCAATGTTTTTAAAATTATTTTCAATTCTAGGTTCAGTACCCAAGCCCTCATAACATCATTATTCCCATGTTTCAGATAGAGAAACGAAGGCTGGAAGAGGTTGATTTGATCCAGATCATTTAGCTATTTAATAATGAGACCAAAAACAGAACCCATATATGTATATATACATATATGGGTTCTATCTTTGGCTATGTGTGTGTGTATCCAAATACTTTTTACTTCAATTTTTTTCCTGAGCTGCCTTAGAGGACCTTACTCTGGCCAAGATCAAAACAACTAACTACTTTTAAAACCAGAAATGAACTGCTGGAACTTCCTTTAATTGGCATGAATGAAGTCTGAAGCTATCAAGCCCAAACAGTCTTGGCTCACCCTCCATGACAATTTTGACAGTAAAACTCTGAAACGCAAACATTTAACAGTTCAGAAAAAACAAGCTTGAGCATTTCTTTCGATCCAACATAAATCAAAATAAACAATTAAAGAAGAACAAACCATTTCCAAAATGGTGTGGATGGAGCAACTCACTCAGACATGGTACAAAAGGACCAAGGAGAAATCACACTGTTGGGCCCAAATGGGGTCCACTGTTGGACCTGAACCAGCCCAACATTTCCCTCCATATACTAAGATCCCTCCCAGAAGGTGGCATGTTGGCATCACTGCCACCAAATACATCTGAGAGCAGAGACTGGCCTCCACTGCATAACACGTGGGGGTCAGATGGGAAACTACAGCCAACGATCTTGAAATGAAAACAGGAGTTTGCAACGTTTCTAATGAAGTGCTTTGGTACAGAAGAAAGAAACAAGACAATATAAAAGCTCCAGATCGAAATGGCACAGGCTACGCTGGCTCGCAAGGTAGTCAAGCATTCCCTCGCCTGAAAATATGAAGCTGGAACATTGACTGGGAGAGATTGATTTGAGCCGTGAGCTGCTTCCGTTCCACGGCTGCTTCTCAATCACCCAAGAGTTTTTATTATTTCTTGAAGCAATAGGAATAGCCGCATTCTTCAAGGAAACTGTTGTATTTTCTCTTTTTAACTGTGAAAGAATGTCAAAGTGAGGCTAAGAGCAAACCATCAGTGACAATGCTGGAAGTAATGCTTGACTAACCATGATCTGAAGTGACAGCATTGTTATAAAAAGGATGGTTTTCATTCCTTTCCTCAGCATTACTGTTCACAGAAAAAGATAATGTATATATATATATACACACACACACACATACATTCTTTTTTCTTTCCCTCTGTATATGTGTGTGTGTGTGTGTGTGTGAGCAGCTAAGTGGTATAGTGAGTAAAGTGGTGGGCCTGGAGTCAAAAAGACTCCTCTGCCTAAGTTCAAATCCAGCCTCATACATTTGCTAGCTATGTGACCCTGGGCAAGTCACTTAACTCTGTTTGCCTCAGTTTCCTCATCTGTAAAATGAGCTGGAAAAGTAAATGGCAAACCCCCTCTAGTA
>CM053771.1:380398049-380412927 GCA_028658325.1 Potorous gilbertii
TGTGTGTGTGTGAGCAGCTAAGTGGTATAGTGAGTAAAGTGGTGGGCCTGGAGTCAAAAAGACTCCTCTGCCTAAGTTCAAATCCAGCCTCATACATTTGCTAGCTATGTGACCCTGGGCAAGTCACTTAACTCTGTTTGCCTCAGTTTCCTCATCTGTAAAATGAGCTGGAAAAGTAAATGGCAAACCCCCTCTAGTATCTCTCTCAAGAAAACTCTAAATAGGGTCAGAAAGAGTCAGACCTGACTGAAAACAACTAAATAACAATAAATATATATGTATGTCTATATGTATTTGTGTATGCATTATGTATGTATCTGTGTGTGCATATATGTGTGTACATGCATGTGTGTGTTGTTCAGTAATTCAGTCATATCAGACTCTTTATGACTCCATGTAGCATAACATGCCAATACCGTCCATGGGGTTTTCTTGGCAAATACATTAGAGTGGTTTGTCATTTTCTTCTCTAAGGGATTAAGACAAACAGATGTTAAGTGACTTGCCTAGGGTCACACAGCTAGTAGATGTCTGGTGCTGGATTTTAACTCGGGTCTTCCTGACTCCAGGCCCAGCACTCTATCTACTAAACCACCTACCTATCTCATGTATGTATGTGTATGTGTACATATAACATATATGTGTACATGTGGATGCAAATGAGTATATGTGTATCCACAAATATACATAAACACGTACACAGACACCGTGATCTAGGAATCAGGAGACGTGGATTATAGTTCTGTCTCTGAAAATAACTAGCTAAATGAACCCGTCCAAGTGGAGGAGCACGACAAGAACTCGAGATTTGAAGTTGGAAAGTCTCGGTTCAAACCTCAGCTGCACTGTGTACTATGTGAGTAATCTTGTACAGTCACCTAACCTCTCTGAGTCTCATTTTCTGCGACTGTAAAATAAGGGCACTCGACTAGATGGCCAAAAAGGGTTTTCCAGTTCTAAATCTAAAGTTCTAGAAAACCCCTCTGGGTTTCATTTTCCTCATGTGTAAAATGAGGGAGTTGTATTCAATAATCACTACAATCTCATCCAAATTTAAAATCTCATTATTCTAGAGGTTTAAGTAAATGATACAAGAGCTTTGTCAATGTGCTTACTGTATCCTCAGGTTTTTATGCAAAAGATTCAAGTTTGGGGAAAATTTTTACTTTGCCCTTGATAGACAGTACATTACTGTTCAATGGACAGTGAGAGACAGAGAGAGAGAGAGAGAGAGAGAGAGAGAGAGAGAGAGACAGAGAAGGAGGAGGAAGAGAAGGAGAAGAAAGAGAATAAGTAAAGGAAGGGGAAGCAGAAGGAGAGGGGATGGGAAGGGAAGGAAGAGGAGGAGGAAGGGAGTAGGGAAAGGAGGAAGGAAGGAAGGAAGGAAGGAAGGAAGGAAGGAATATTCAACAAAGAAAAAAAATTTTTTTTGGAGTGAAATCTGAGATTTAGGCAATCTTGAAACATTGAACACTTTTTCTAAACACTAACAGTTTGTGAAATGCCCATAGCATTTATGACAGACTTTCAGATGGTAGGTGTCACAGTGAATAAAGCACTGGGCTTGGGGTTTAGAAGGACTGAGTTCAAATCCTGCCTAAGACACTTAGTAGCTGAGTGATCCTAAGGGAATCTAGTTAACCTCTTTCAGCCTCAGTTTCCTCCCCTCAATGACTGCTTTCTTATGCTTTAATCTGTATTCAGACACCATCAGCTCTTTGTCTGGGGATGGACAGCATTTTTCATCCTAAGTCCTTCAGAGTTGTCATGGATCATTGCATTGTATTGCTGAGGATAGCTAAGTCATTCACAGCTGATCATCTCACAATATTGCTCTTACTTTGTACACAGCACATTTCACTTTACATCAGCTCATGTAAGTCTTTCCAGATTTTTCTGAGAGCATTCTGCTCATCATTTCTTATAATAGTATTCCATTGTAATCACACACCACAACTTATTCAGACATTCCCCAATTGATGGGCATCCCTTCAATTTATCATTCTTTGCCCCTAAAAAAAGAGCTGCTATAAATATTTTTGTAGATATAGGTCCTTTTCCTTTTTGTTTTTTATCTCTTTTGGGATATAGGCCTAACGGTGGTATTGCTAGGTCAAAGGGTATGCATGGTTTTATAGCCCTTTGGGCTTAGTTCCAAAGTGCTCTACAGAATGATTGAATCAGTTCACAATTCCACCAATTGCATTAATGTCTCATTTTTCCCATATCCTTTTCAACATTTGTCATTTACCTTTTCTGTCCTTATTAACCAATCTAATTGTTATGAGGAAATACCTCAGAAATTTTTTATTTGAATTTCTCCAATCAATAGTGAGTTAGAGTATTTTTTCAAGTGGCTATAGATAGCTTTGATTACCTCATCTGAAAAGTGTAATATCCTTTGATCATTTATCAGTTGGGTTTGTTTTTATAAATTTGACTCAGTTCTCTATATGTTTGAGAAATGAAGTCTTTATCAGAGAAACTTGCTTCAAAATTTTTTCAGTCACCAATTGTATTTCCCTTATCCTATTCCCCACCTCCATTTATTTTATTCTCTCTCCTTTCACCCTGTCTCTCCTCAAAAGTGGTTTGCTTCTGACTATCCCCTCCCCCAATCTGTCCTTCCTTCTATCACCCTCCCCCCCTTCTCTTATTACCTTCCTCTCCTACTTTCCTGTAAAGTAAGATAGATTTCTATACCCAATTGAGAATGATTCAACTCTAATGAGAGTAAGGTTCACTCACTCCCCCTCATCTCCACCCTCCTCTGTAAAAGCTTTTTCGTACCTCCTTTATGTGAGATAATTTAACCCATTCTACCTCTCTCTTTCTCTTTCTCCCAGTATATTGCTCTCTAACCCCTTAATTTTATTTTTAGATATCATCCCTTGATATTCAACTCACTATTGTGCCCTGTATCTATCTATCTATCTACTATCTATATATTATATATAGACAGATATAACATATAATATACTCCTGACTAGCCTAAAAATGAGAAAGGTCTTATGAATTACAAATATCATCTTCCTGCATAGAAATGTAAACAGTTTAACCTTATTAAGTCCCTTATTTACCTTTTCCTGTTTACCTTTTAATGCTTTTCTTGAATCTTGTATCTTGAAAGTCAAATTTTCTATTCAGCTCTAGTCTTTTCATCAAGAGTGCTTGAAAATCCTCTATCTCATTGAATAACCATGTTTCCTCCTGAAGGATTATATTTAGTTTTGCTGGGTAGATGATTCTTGATTATAATCCCAGGTCTTTTGCCCACCAGAACATTATATTCCAAGCTCTCTGATCCTTTAATGTAGAAACTACTAAATCCTGTGTCATCCTGTCTGTGACTCCATGGTATCTGAATTGTTTCTCTCTTGGTTCTTGCACTATTTTTTGCCTTGACCTGGGAATTCTGGAATTTGACTATAATACTTCTTGGAAGTTTTCATTTGGGGATCTCTTTCAGGAGGTGATTGGTGGATTCTTTTGATTTCTATCTTACCCTCTGGTTCTAGAATACAAGGGTAGTTTTCCTTGATAATTGTTTGAAAGATGATATCTAGGCTCTTTTTTTTTATCCTGGCTTTCAGTCCAATAATCTCTCAATGACTTCTGAAGGTTCCTTTCAGCTCTGAAATCTATGATCTTTATGAAGGTAAGCTGAAGATGTTCTCATCACACATACTATCCAGAGTTGAATGTGATTTGGTATTACCAGGGTGTGTATGATTTTTTACTTTAAAAAAGTCTACTTTCCCCAATGTGCAAGCATGAGGCCCTTTTCAAAGTGCCTTTAGGAAAGAAAAAATATCTGGTATAACATCCCACGATGTTATACCTCTGAATATTATGTGTACTTACAGCATATTGTTATAAGTCATTTTCATGCATTTTTTCTTTCAATTCTCTTAATTTTTCTTTTCTATATTATCTTCTTCCAAGTGGGGTTTTTCAGTCATACTTCATGAGTGTTGAGGAAATATGAGTAGAAGCTGGCTTTGTGCCCTTTCAGGAGAAAGAGAAATAGCATTTGTGGCTGAGTTTAATGAATTTTCACTGGTGAAATCCGCATGAAATTTCAAAGGGAAAAAAAATCCTACAAAAGCCCCTGAGTAGTTAAAGCAATTGTGTCCAGAATCGCTGCCAATTAGTAATGCTTTCACTATGGAATGAGAATGTGCACAGAATGGTTCAGAATTCAAGTATCCTTATTAAGTTCTCTCAATTCTTTTTACCTAAGGAAAGTCTCTATTTGATATATAATCTTTTGTGATGAATACATTCAGGATTAATAACCTAATATTTTAGTAAGAATGAAATTGAGGTCCCAAAGAGGATGGTACCCAAAAACTAGCTAAAATAACCATGGTATTAGCCTCCTACTATACACACACAGTAAAAATATACTAGGTATTAAAAACATTAAGATCAAAAATACCTTTTATTCAGATTCAAGTAAATCTGAAGCTAAAAAAGAAGAAAATCCAAAGTGTAAATGTGTTCATTAATTTACCAGTAGTTTTGCCATCTAATCAAAAGCCTTAAAACATCCTTGCCATCTCTAGGGAGACATTTTAGCCAAATTTACCCTGATTAACCTGACCACTGAGTTTTACTAAATATGGGCAAGATTCTCAAGGATTAATGAAAGTTGCTAAACATGGCAGGTGACCAAGACCCAGAGTGAAAATGCCTGGGAAGCAGAGAAATCCTGTCCCACCCACCCACCACCAAATCCCAGCTTCTTATCTGGTTTATTTGAATTATTATAAACCTACAAATTCCCACATTTCTTCCTTCTCATGACACATCCTCCATATGGGTTACTTCCACTTTATCATATAATTTACTAAATACCTGTTACTGATCTGGGGAAAGAAAGAGACAGAGAGAGAGAGAGAGAGAGAGAGAGAGAGAGAGAGAGAATGAGAGCGCATTATTCCTAGTCTCTTTCTAGACTTTAAATTTCATTGCAGGAACCAAAGTCCATTTTTAGAAGGAGCATCTTCACTGAGGGCTCCCTGTACCAAGGAAGTCACACGTGTATACCTCCTTCCCCCAAAAGAAGTAGACCATGAAGAATACCTTTCTTGTGCTTAGTAAAAGAGAATCTAAGAAGAGGAAAAAATAATAATGTAATCATGTCAATAGTTAACTCACATTGGGTAACTCAACAGACATCTGTGCCAATCAAGAATAAGAAGGGATCAAGAAAAACATCCTGGCCTCCTGGTGACATACCTTGCTCCTGGCACTCCACCTTGGCACCTGTTCTCCTGCCCGAGCTGCTGGTAGGGAATGGTGTCCCTATAAAAGTCTTATGAAATTTCATTTCCATGCTGACCCTCTGTATTGTATCTTCCTCTTCACACACAGTGTCATTCAGTGGCTGACTCTCCAAGCCTTCTGGAGGTTCCTCAGAACTTCTGCCCATTTGAAAAGAAGAGACAACCAAAATACTCATCAAAGAACAGTTTTAGAATTTCCTGGATCATTTCTGGGGAGTCTTTCCTCTGATAATATTTGTTCACTTTCTTCCATGTTATGTTTGTTCATTGTGTTTTGTTTTCTCAGAAGTTTCAGTCACGCTTTGTTCTGTTTTTTAGCATCCTGCCCCTTGATTTATCTGCTTCTACATTAGGTCTTCTACTTTCTACTACTTTCTGCACTACTTTCCTATTTAGGCTTTCTCTCCTAATACTTTGGTATTAATACTTTGGCGTTTTCTCAGCAAAGATACTAGAATGGTTTGTCATTTCCTTCCCTAGCTTATTTTACAGATGAGGAAACTGAGGCAAACAGGATGAAGTGATTTGCCCAGGGTCACACAAGTTTGTAAGTATCCAAGGCCAGATCTGAACTCAGGAAGCTGAGTCTTCTTGACTCCAGGCCTGGAGCTCCACCCACTGAGCCACCTAGCTGACCCCATACTTTGGTGTATGTATGTATACGCTGTATTTGCTTTCACCAACTCTTTGGCCCCTACCCGTTTCTACTGGTGCAGCCTCAGGTGAGGCTGGTCTGTTGAGCAGCTTAACCTCTCTGAGCTAAGGGTTGGGAGGATCAGCTGGACAATGTCCCTGCTGTGAACAACCTTCAGGGGTAGCGGTCTGTATCCAATCCTCTGTTAGGCAGGCTTTAACTCACCCCTGAGCTCTCTGCAGCACATTGTTGACTCCACCCAATTCCTCTGTTCCTTCTCCCACTATCCACCATGGTGGTGCAGTCTTCCAAAATCTTTCAGGGCCAGGAGGTTTGGATATGTTTACTGACCATTGTGGGGACCCTATAACCAGACACTGTCAGAAGACTGTGTTTGCTTATGCTTCTTCAGGGAGGGGGGTATACAATATTGGTTGGGACAGAGTGAAAAATCTAAGTATTAGCAGTTTTCAATGTTAATAAGTATTAAGTACTAACTTAGTGTTAACTTTAATTTTTTTAAAAAAAAATAATTTTAGTTTAAATTTTTTTAGTTTAAATTAAAATTAATTTTAATTTTTTTATTTTTCAATGTTAATTCATGAGATTTTTGCTTCGTTCCAGTATTCTGTTAAATGATGTCACTTAAGATGCCACTCCAGGCACCTCAGACTACTTAGTACTTATCTACTATGTCATAAGGGGCAACTAGGCACTGACTTCAGATACTTCTAGCTCAATGACCCTGGGCAAGTCACCTAACCATTTGTCTCAGTTTTCTCATCTGTAAAAATGAACTGGAGAAGGAAATGGTGAACCACTCTAGTATCTTTCCCAAGAAAACCCCAAAAAGGGTCATAAAGAATCAGACACATCTGAAATGGCTTAATGCTGTCATGAGACAGACTGGGTTCTACTTTAGTAAAGAAAGCCCCCAAAACTGGAGTTGTGAACCCTAAAAAAATCAGTTTTTAGTTCATTTATACCAGAAAAAAGTACTGATATAGTCACATAGTAGAGATGAACCCATGTACACCTAGAAAGTTCTCATGGACCAGGAACAGTCCCAGGACTAGAGGCTGTATGATATTTCTAGCAAGTCACCATGGTAATATGAACCATAATTTGAGAATCCCTGGTCAGACTGATCTGAATTCAACGAGTAGGAAATCTGCTTTATAGTATTCAGAGCTTGTGATGACCCAGATTTACTGAGACTAGAGTTACATTTTGATGTCTGAAATTGTGGCCCCCTAGAGGGCAGCAACAAACTTGGCTTAACAGGAATGGTTCAGCGCCATTCGTGTGTGGGCGTACAATAAATACCATTTGTTGAGGATGAGTTCCTGGAGAAAGGAATATTGTTCAGTGGAGTCACTACATTCTACTTGACCAAATTTTATTTTGTAAACTCCAGGAATGCTCTTGTGAACTGTGCAGGAACCTTTGAAATTTCTATCTGAGGTGAAGCATGTCTTCCAGTAAGCTCACAATGAGGCATTAACCCTCACCCGGTCTACTGGGTTTTTCTCCAACCTACCCCTTAGGCCAGTTTCAGTCACTCTCTCAACAAGAAATCCTGAAGTTCACAGCAAGTCTGAGCATTCCACATCAATTCTATCTGTTGTTATCCTTAAGGAAAGCCCAGAGGTGAACAGCTGCTGAGTTCACAGGGCAGTTTCCCAGAGTCCTAGCTTCTGGAGAAAGCTTCATTACAGCTGTTCTAAAAGAAAAAAAATCTAAAATAAGGCACAGGTTACCCACAAATTTAAGTAGATACAAAATGAGACTATAGCTCCATGGAATTAAATGAGGCTTAAATGTCCGCATTAAAAACAAGTGTGATTATATATATATATAAAATACACTTGTTTTTAATACAAACATATATGCTGTGTTTGTATTATATATGTTTGTGTGCATGTATATCTGTGTGTATATGCATATATGTGTATCACCTGTGTTATATGTTGGTTGGTTATTGTCCTTCATTCTCAAAGAGGACCAAAATGACATCACTATGATAAACTCAAGTTTCAGTGTGTCCCACTGTGGCTGATCAGACCAATACGAGCTCAGAATGCTCTACTACAGGTTGGGCGCAGATAGTCCCTGTGAACATTTGGGGTGGATATTCCAAAATTGCACATCCTATGTTTACTTTGTACTGACTCAATTCTGTTTTGCTCATAGAGCACAGTACCTTTTCTGATGTGGGCATGCTGTGCTGAGTGGTCCTGTACCAGTGTCTCCCATGTCACACAATCAAATCCAAAGTTCTTGAGAGAGACCTTGAGCAGGTCCTTACATTGCTTCTTCCATCCACCATGTGATCACCTGCCCCATGTGAGTTTGCCATAAAATAGTCTTTTTGGCAAGCATACATTTTGCTTTTGAACAAAGTGGCCAGCCCATTGGAGTTGAGCTCTCTGAAACATAGTTTGAATGCTTGGCAGTTTAGCTCAAGCAAGAATTTCAGGGCCTGGTACCTTATCGTGGAAGGTGATCCTCAGAATCTTCCTAAGACAGTTCAAATGGAAGCAATTCAGTTTCCTGGAATGGCGCTGGTAGACTGTCCATGTTTCACAGGCATACAACAATGAGGTCAGTACAACGGGCTCTGTAGACCTTCAGTTTGGTAGTTAATCTAATATCTCTTCTCTCCCAAACTTTTCTTCAGAGCCTCCCAAACACTGAGCTAGCTCTGGCAAAACATGCATCAACTTCACTATCAATGTGTACATCCATGGAAAGTACACTAACAAGGTAAGCGAAGTTATCCATAGTGTTCAAAACTTCTCCATTTGTGTAAGTAATAACCGGTTCCACATATGGATGGTGTGGTGGTGGCTGATGGATCACCTGTGCTTTCGTGGTGTTAATTATTAGCCCAAAATTAGCACAGGCAGCAGAGAATTGATCCATACTTTGTTGCATCTCAGCTTCAGAAGGTGCATTGAGTGCACAATCATCTGCAAACAGAAAATCATGCACCAACACTCCCACTTTGGTCTTGGCTTTTGTAGCCTTTTCAAATTGAAGAACTTACCATCAGTATGGTAGCTGACCTTGATGCCATGTTCATCCTTATTGAAAGCATTTGACAACATGACTGAAAACATCATGTTAAAAAGCATGGGAGCAAGCATACAGTCTTGTTTCACTCCATCGGTGACTGGGAAGGCACAAGAGTATTGGCCACTATCTAGAACCCAGGCAAACGTGCCATCATGAAATTGATGTAAATACTGATGAATTTCTCTGAGCAACCAAATTTTGACATGATTTTCCATAAGCCCTCATGACTAACAGTGTCAAAAGTCTTGGTCAGATCTACAAACGTAGTGTACAGATCTCTGTATGTTTGTATATGTGTGTGTATATATTGTATGTATGTATGTATATGTGTGTATATGGGTGTGTGTGTATGTATGTATGTATGTATGTATGTATGTATGTATATTTCTACTAAACTCCAGAAATGCTCTTGGGAATGGTATGGGAACTTCTGAGATTTACATTTGAGGTGAAATATGTCTGGCAGTAATTCTCATATATTATATAAGTTATATATTTATATATGAACACTTGTTCTTAATACAAACATGTGTATGTATATTTGTATCATATTTATATTTGTGTGTCTGCAGATACATACACACATGTGTTTGTGTATGCATACACACATAGATACATACATACACACGCATACACACATGTATTCTGCTAAACTCTAGGAATGCTCTTGTGAATGATGTGAGAAGTTCTGAAATTTCCATTTGAGGTAAAGTATGTCTGCCAGTAAGCCTCGTGTTTGTGTGTGTGTGTATTACATATTAATATATAAATATTTGTTTTTAGTACAAACATTTCAGTCCCATTTGATTCCTTGGAGCTATAGTCTCATTTTATATCTACTTAAATCTGTGGATAACTCTGTGCTTTGTTTTGATTTGATTTTTTCTGTATATATGTATATACATGAAACGTGTTTTTATATATTTCTTATATATGCATATCTATGAAAAAAGAAAATTTTTTAAAATGATAATATAAATTATTTAAAGTGAAGACCAAGTTTAAAGTGGAATTCTCTCCATACAATTTATATTAAAATGACAAAAAAATTAAAAAAACAAAAAACTGTTTCCTCAAAAGATCACACAAACTAGCATTTAGTCAGTTGTGACTTTGTCATCAACTTGAAAAGGACATGATTCAACTTTAAGAAAGTCTTTTCTTTTTCCTATTGTAAATTTTTTGCTATTTACATATTTTACATAAAATTTCATGTAATTTTATTTAATTTTATTAATGTAATTGCATAATTAAAATTTTGTGAATTTTATATAAAAATATTTAATATTTTTATTACATACATAGATACTCATACATATGAATTTATATACCCTCACATCTAAAGTGGAACTTTGTCGGTCTGTCTTTGTTTCTCTCTGTCTCTCTATGTCTCTATCTGTCTTTCTCTCTCTCTCTTTTGCCTACATCCTTTCTTTCCTCCTACCCCAAGAGCTATAGGAGTAGGAAAGGATCTAGTGACCAAGGACAACACCCTTCCCACCTGGACTCCTTCGACCCGTGGGTTCGAAATACACAAGTGCCCCTTTTCAAACAACCAAAGAGTTTTTGAATAAAAGGGAAGTCTGCAGGGATGAAGGAAGGCTTCCTATTATATTGGACATGATCTGTTCATTCTCTGCTTTGACCAAAGTACCATTCCCAGCTCCGACATCTAGAGTTTACAGGCAGGCTGTCCAATGAGGCCCATGTCTGGTTTCCAACTTTCGGTGACAATGTTCCCTCTGTTTTCCTTGACGTGAATGAAGTCACATCATATGACAAGTAAGATCAAGTGAGATGATATATGCAAAAGCACTTTAAAAACCTTAAGGCATTTAACATAGCATCTGGCACACAGTGAGCCCATAGGTGCTGAAGAAATAATAATTGACTATGTAAATGCTAGCTATAATTGTTATTTTTTTAAGTGGAAAAGAAGCTAGACAAAAAAACCTAGAGCAGGGATTCCCAACCTTTTTCGGTCTTTACTCTCCATAGCTTTCAGGAAAACATCCTCTGCCTCCTATTTAATATGAAAGGAAGTAAATTCTAGAGTTTGCCATGCATCTGTATTTAAGAAATAAAGTAAAATAAAGAAATTAATTTTTCATAAAAAAAATTTATTCCATTTGAATAGCACCATTGTTTCATTTACCCTACTACTTTGGGAATACTTTGGTAGGATAATAAAGTTATTTACCAAATATTCCCCATACTATTCCCTCTATCCCAAGTCTCTCAGAATCCCTGAGGGTATTCATAACCCCAGGTGGGTATCTATAGAGTATAAGATAGAGAACATCCAGAACCTGAGATGCCCAGAGTTTTAATTTACAAAACAAAAGCACAACCAAATCAAATATTGCTTAAGTTGCTAGATTTTGAAATCTTGCTTTGTTTTAAATAAGGTTAAGTTTGTTATTATAGGCTGAGAGATTGTTCCATCCATTTAATTGATCTTTCTTTACCGCCAGTTTATCAATCATTTCATCGAGTTTTTCATTCATCCAGGGAGCCTTTGGTATGATATTCCAGTGTTGGATTTTTTTTTTTTTTTGCATCATGGACAAGGCTATTGTTACTGGCAATAAGTATGAGAACCAGTCACGGTGACCTCTCTGTGAACCCACCGAAAAGTCAAAATTTGCACATTTCTCCTTCAGTGTAAAACTGAGCTTTGGCATTTAGAGTTCTGTCGAGACGGTTTTCTCTGGAAAATCAAAAAAACTGGTCATGTCCCAAATCCCAACTGCCATTCTGTCCTGAGAAGTTCTCAGGGACCTCTGAATAAAAGTGTTCTTCCACCGTTCGGTCCTCCAGGAACATGTTTTCATGGATTTATGGAAGGTGTGTCTTTACACCACCAGTCTTTTGAAAGGAAATGAGATGGCTGAGTCAAAAGGAAGGAGGAGTCAAATTAAATCACTGGGATATAGGAAGACTTGCATGATCTGATTTAGTCAAGTAAGGAAAGTCAGGAAAACAACGACTGTATCCCATGTAATAGGTAAAGAAATGCACCCCACTCTTTTCCTTGGAAAGGTGACAATGGATGCGAAAGGTCACACACATCCCCAGTTAGCCATGCTTGCCACCCCTGCTTTTACAAAAACAAATAAACAAAAAAACCCAAAACTCTTTTTACTTATAAAAAGGAAAGTTGCACCATGTATGCTAGGAAAAGAGTATACTCAAAAATGAATGTTAAGCAAAAATATAAGGTATTCATAAAACATCAATTTAAATTTAGTTTAATTTTAAGTTTTAATTTAATTTTTAATTTATTTTATAATTTAATTTAAAATTTATTTAATTTTTTAAATTTTAATATGATTTAGATTAGTTTAAAATTTTTAATTTATTTTTAAAAAATAACAATTGCAGTGCATTTGGGATCATAAATAATAGACCACAGAGGCCATCTAACCCAACTTCCTTTTATTGAAAATAATAGCTAGCATTTGTATAGCTCTTTAAAGATCGCAAAAACTTTTACAAATACTATCTCATATTATCCTCACAATGACCCTAGAAGGTAGATACTATTATTAGACCAACTCTGCAGATGAAGAAAGCAGATAAATGTGAGATTACTTGCCCAGAGGCACATAGCTAAGTCAAAGTATGAGGCAGGATTGGACTCAGTTTGAAACTTCTAGTTTCCAGGTCCAAAGTTCTATCCATTGCACCACCTAATTGGTTAAGTGATTTTCCCCAAGCTCAGCCAGCTAATATGTATCAGAGGAAAAATTGGAACCCAGATCCTCTGAAAACTGGAGTTAAGTGGTCTTTCAATTGTACAAGTCCATCAGTCCTAGGAATTGCATTTTTCCAAATGGCTGTCCTGTTTAAAACCTTGAACTAAAGCCCATTCTAAATTTTTCTCATTTTCTAATAAAAGTTTTACTACCAGGATCTCTAGCTATCAAAAAATTTATAGATTTACAGTGTGGTATAAGAGACAAGTAGGCAGCTGGATAGCACAATGTTTAGATCTCTGGGTCTAAGTACAAATCCAGTCTCAGACACTTACTACCTATGTGACCCTGGGCAAGTCACTTAACCCTCCCTGTGTGCCTCAGTTTCCTCATCCGTAAAATGAGCTGGAGAAGGACATGCCAAACCACTCCAGTATCTTGATCAAGAAAACCACAAATGAGATCACAGAGACAGCTATGACTGAATTGATTGAACAACAATTAAAGAGAGCCATATGGGATTTCATCACTTGATTTACCATGGCATTTCCATCCAATCCTTCTCCAAACCTTTTCACGTTCCATTTTTAAAAATAATTCCACTTTTATTATGACTTTAACAATTACCAACAAATACAAACATTTCAAAATATAAAGACAAGAATCACATGTAAAAACATGAGCCTCCAGCATAGATGAAATTTAAGAAGGTAGTTAAAAAGGTGCACTTCTTGTATATGCCTTTCTGAACTTCTTTCAATTTTCTTCTGTGTATTTTTAAATAATTTATTCATGCTCTTTTCTTTGTGATCATCACCCCATCACAATCCATTAACTGTCCCCTTCCCTGATATAATGTTCTGTTTTTAGAGTTTACACATGTTCTTATAGCTAAGCCATCCCGAAGGAAGAGACAGTAGCTAGAAATTTCACACATACTTCTGTCAAGGATGTGCTGGAGGCAGCTCCAACCTGCCCAGGAGAACCACCTGTTCAATTTTCAGTGTGAGCATTCACCCCTTAGAAAGGAAATGCAAAGCCAAAAATAAGGTTTGCTTTATTGTTTCGTGGATTGTCTAGACTTAAGAAAATGGTGGAGAAAAGGTAAATAATGCTGATGAAACTTACAAGTTACCCAGAGCACCCCTGGTTTTGCTCTTAACTGATGGATGGTCATAGCCTCCTTCACTTTCTTCCTGCTGCTTTTACATGGAAGGGAATCAGAGTAACTCAGAAGTTAGCTCTGACCTCTAGGTAGCAGCAGCTCCAGAACTCTCATGTAAGAACTGAAACTTTTTGAAGTTAGGCTTGGGAAAAGCATAAGGCTTTGTCCAGTTCTTTTCATTCAAACTAATTACCGTTCACCATGAAACATCTGTCTCAGTGCTGATTCGGAGGTACCTCCATCCACACATCTGTTATTTTTATTCATAAAAGTGAGTATTCATGGAGCATGCTACTACATACTGTATATGCCTAGTGCTGAGGGACTTATTTTTTTAAAAAATAAAAGACAAAGTTTCCAGGCTAGTTCCCTATTCCCTCCATCTCCGGCTGATCCAGGGGTACCTACTTGACTCTACCAAACCACAGGCAGAGATCCACCCGCACTCTGAGACTAGTTCTGACCATGGGCAAGGCCAGTACAAGGAGCCCTTGCTTCAAATGACTCCTGGCTAAATATTTAGCTCCACTTTCACTAACAGTGCCCTTTGCCCCACCTACACTAAATCCTGGTTTCTCATGGTCCACACTCTTCAGCTTGGGATTTTGATCCTGTTTTGTCCAGAATTTCTCCCTATAGCCCTGACCCTTTGTTGCTCCATCTCCTAGCCTAATCAATCATTCAATCAAAAAATACTTACGAAATGTCTACTATGTGCTGGACACCCTGGTTTTAATAAGAAGCAAAAGACAAGGAGCTAATAGCCTAATGCAGGATCTCATCATCTAATGGAAATAGTGAACAGATCTGTGCTGCCTGATTGCCCTGGATCCTGGAGAATCTGGCCCCCAGGGATAACTGCTTGCTCTTCCCTTCTTTAGATTCATAGAATTTCAATTTGCAGGACCCCTGGTCTCCTGATTGTTTCTTAAATACCTTAGGTACACCCCTGCTTGCACTTCTTTGTAAACAGGACTCCCTATTTGAAAGGCCTTTCCCTTCCTATCTGCTT
>CM053771.1:380413027-380428013 GCA_028658325.1 Potorous gilbertii
GCAAGTCATGTCATCTCCCTGATGTCATGGTCCCCTTCCACAAATGACAGCTTATTTTAGCTTTGTACTTCCTTCCTTGGGGGCCTTTCACTCACAGTCATGCTGATCTCATTCTTACAGAGTGGTTTTAAGTTATTTTCAGCCTCACCCCTGCCCCAGGACCACTCTTACCCCTAGGTAGGCCATAGAAGGCCCCAAAACATAAGAAATCTGGCCAGGCTTTCTCTTCATGGGTCACCAAAACTCATATCGCTGCAGCATGTGGAGATTTGAGAGGGAAAGTAGGACCCAGAAGAGCACAGACAACACATAAAAGGAAACTAAAAAGTAAGTGTAGAAGGAGGTGAGAGAGAGAAAAGAACTCAGGGCAGAGTCATTATGGTGAAAGTGCAGAGAATCAGGAATGTAGCCTGGAGATGAATCTACAGTGGTGCCAAACTCAAATAGAAATAGCCCTTCCAGTCATATATTGACTTTAAAAAATCACAAACCAGCATTATCTATATTGTGTTGTGTTTTTTTTTAGTTTTTGTTAAACATTTACCAATTAAATTGTAATCTAGAGTTGTGCTAGGTGCTGGTATGAGTCTGACACCTCTGCTCTACATCACAAGCTTATACAGCCTCTGAGTAGTTGCCGGACTACAGATTCCAGCCTTAATTCACACAATTTATCATTATCTTGGGGAATCTAGATAAATAGAGTGTCAGGCCTGTATTAAGGAAGACCTGAGTTTGAATCTAATCTCAGACATTTCCTAACTTTGTGACCCTGGGCTTCACCCTATTTACCTCAGTTTCCTCATTTATAAAATGAGCTAGAGAAGGAAATGGCAAATCACTTTAGCATTTTTTTTGCCAAGAAAACTCCATATAGGATCATGAAGAGAAGGCCTGACTGAAATGGCTGAACAGTAACAAATCGTTATTTCTCTCTCTGTCTCTCTGTCTCTCTCTGTCTCTGTCTCTCTGTCTCTGTCTCTCTGTCTCTCTCTGTCTCTCTCTCTCTCTCTGTCTCTGTCTCTGTCTCTCTCTCTCTCTGTCTCTCTGTCTCTCTCTCTCTCTCTCTCTCTCTCTCTCTCTCTCTCTCTCCTTCATCCCTACAGCCTATCCTGTCCCTTTTGCTTCAGGGCTTCCAAGTTCCCCATACTTGATCAGACACTAAACTATCCTTTACTTATACCACTACTCTGTCCTGTAATCACACTACTTTTCTCCTCTTCAAAATAATTATTGTCACTACATTTAAGAGGTCAATTCCTTCTCATTCCTTTAACACATCCAGGAGCCAATATCTAGCAGGAACACAAATATCAGGGGCACATCCAAGTGTGTTCTAAATAGACCCAGGCACTAGTGATCTGGAAAATACTGAGCAGCTTTCTCTTAAATAAGATGGACCCACAACACATTTTTTAAGCTTAAACTGCTTTATTAACACATTCTCCATCACTTTGTCATGTCTAGACATTGAACAACATAATAAATTAGGCACTGATATGTAGCATTTGACAATTTCTGAGATGTAAATAGTCTCACTGAAAATGTAAGAATCAGTCCTAGCAGGAGAGACCAGGTACAGATCCTTACAGCCTCACAGGCTTATAGTCTTATAGTGCTTTTATTGGCAAACTGAGATTCTTGACACTTTATAGTTGAACTCAACTCCTACCTTCTCCACAAAGCCTATCTCAACTTTTCTAGCTAAACTTGGTGATCCAATTTTTGTCTAAAATTTGGTGGCACTTATCGTTAGTGCCACCCCTCTAACTCTTAGATCTTGATAACCTTGTGTGATTAATTATCCTTTTGTGTTTGTGTCCTGTATCCTAGCTTAGACATTCCATAAATCAAAATTCACAGATTATAGTTTTTTAGACTCTTAATATATAACATGGTTACTGAATATGGTTGGGCATCAAGAAATCTGGGTGGATGGTAAATCACCTTAATTACAGATTTTATTTATAAATTATAGGGAATTCATAAATTTATAAATTACAGAGAATTTATAAATTACAGAGAAATGTAGAGAAACTGGTAGAGATTATGGCTGGAAAGATAGGTGGAAAGAGACATAAGAACATTTCAATTTTGTACATATCAAATTTGAATTGCAGGTTATCAGAGAGCTATCCTGTATGTAGACAGTTGAAGATACCAAACTAAAGTTCAGATTAACATAGATTTAGAACTAGAAGTGATGTTCGAAGCCATTTAAATGTTCCAACATATGACTCTGAGATGCTTCTGAACAGAAGTGATCCATGAATCTAAGAGAGAGGTTAGTATACCTGATGAGAAGCATGTAGAGGAAAAGAGCAGAGGGCTAAGGAACTTGGGAAATGGAGAGTGTCTAGAAGAGGGCCACCAGGACACATAAGGGAGGTTAGGTGGAATGTGAAACGTGAAACGGTTAACCTAGAATCAGGTCGAGTCAACAAGCGTTGGTCAAGTGCTTGCTTTTTGTCAAGCACTGTGCTAAATTCAGGGAATGACAACACAAACAAGAAGAAAGACATTCTCTACCCTCAAAGAGTTTATATTCTAATGGGGAAGAAAACACATAAAGGGAAACTAAAAAGTAGGGGTAGAAGGAGAGAAGAGATAAAAGAACTCAAGGCAGAGTTTTTATAAAATTCGGAGAATCAGGAATGTAGCCTAGAGATGAATGAAGATATGCCTGGCCTAAGTGTTCTCCTTAAAATGGAGATTTCTGGGAGGAGCTAGTCAATCAGTCAGTCATTCAATAAGCATTTATTAAGCACCTACTATGTTCCATTTGGGATTTGATGGCTCTTTTCAAATCTATGAAAGGCTATTCCATGGAAAATGAAGGAGACTTGCTCCTTTTGGATCCAAAAGAGATTAATATGTATAAATTTCAAAGAAGTAGATTTGGGCTTAGTGTCAGGAGAGACTTCTTAATAATCAAAGCTCTACAAAAATACAAAAGGTTGCCTTAGGAGATTGTAGGCTCCTCCTAATTGGAGGCCTTCAGGTAGGTCCAGGTTGACAATTTGTTGTAAAAGAGATTCTTTTCACAAATAGTTTGTACTAGATGGTCTCTGAGGTCCCTTGAATTCTAAACACCAGTGGTTCTGGGAATAAATACCTCAGGGCACAAACACAAAAGAAAATCATTAAATATCCAGTTAAATTTCTCTTATATAGAAAGAACCCTGGGCAGGAGACCAGAGTTAGAGCCCTCATGAACGGAACTGCTACTTGTCAACTCAGTGGCCTCTTCCAGCCTCCATTTGCTCAGTATGAAATAAGAATAGTTAGTAATAATCTCACTAATCTGCCTTTAAAAGTTTGTGTATTGTATAGGGGGAAAAAATAGCTAATGTACTCTGGACACCTTGTAAACCATGGATAGGTAACTCTTAAAAGTGCCAGTTACTATTACCAGTTAGAATCACACTTAACTGAGTTTATCAGTGAGCTAGACTTTTTCAAAGAATTAGCATTATTAAACATCTACTATATACTAGGGAACTATGCTAGGTACTGGGGATATATAGCCAGGAATGTGATTGCCCCTGCCTGCAGGCAGCCTACATTCTTATAGAAAAAAAACATTTACATATATAAATACAAAAAGAATAAATAAAAACTAAATACAAGAGAGGAAGGTGAAGAACTTAGAAGTGGAGCTCAGAAGCTGATTTGCAGTTGAAGAGTGAAAGTAGAGACAACAAATATAGACAACTTTATATTTATATATAAACAGCTTTTTCTAAAAGTTTGATGGAAAATAACACTACTAGGTCTGAATTCCAAAGAGATAAATAAAATATATAAGGCAAGGGGGAGAACCTACTTGTACAAAAATATTTACAGCAGCTTTTATAGCGGCAAAGAATTGGAAATTCACGGGATGCCCATTGATTAGACAATGGTATATGATTATAATGGAATATTACTGTGCTATAAGAAATGATGAGCAGGAAGATTTCAAAAAAACCTGGAAAGATTTACATGAACTATTGCAAAGTGAAGTGCGCGGAAGCAACTGAACATTGCTCACGGTAATGGCAATGTTGTAAGATGATCAATTGTGAGTGATTTGGGTATTCTCAATCATCCAAGGCATTTCCAAAGGACTCACGATAAAAAAAAATGCTCTCTATCTTCAGAGAAAGAACTGATAGTCTGAATGCAAAATAGAGCGTATATTTTCACTTTCTGTATTTTTTCAAGTTTTTTTCCCTCTTCAGATCGGTGTCTTCTTTCGCAACATGATTAATATGGTAATATGTTTAGCATGATTGAACATGTATAACCTACCAAATTGCTTACTGTCTCAAAGAGGAGGGAGGTATGAGAGGGAGAGAGAAAATCTAAAACTCAAAAAAAATGCTTTAATGAATGTTAAAAGTTATCTTTACATGTAACAGAAGAAAAAATAAAATAGCATTTTTTAAAAGTTTGGCAGAGAAAGGGAGGAGAGATTTAAGACAATTGTTTGAGAATATAGTAGACTCTAGTGCAGATATTTTAAGGATGGGAAAATGAGTATGATTGTTAATTTGGTTAGTTTTAATAGACAAAATAACTTCTTTACTCCAAGTAAAATAACAGGATATAAAGTAAATCCACATAGATCTTTTTTGATAGGGAGAGGATTAGGGGGCACATATAAAATGGTTGTCCTTGCTGAAAAAGTTGTGTTATTTGTGTGATGAAATATTGTTGTGCTATAAGAAATTACAAGCAGAATGTTCCCAGAAAAACATGCTTATGTGAACTGATGAAGGATGAAGTAAGCAGAACCAGGAGAGTATTGTAAGTGGTAACATCAATACCATATGATCTGAGGACTGTGAATGACTTAGCTCTTCTCAGCAATACAATGCTCCAAGACAATCCCAAAGGAATATAACCTATATCAGATTTCTTAACATCTCTGGGAGGGGGTAGGGCAGGGAGGGATAGAATTTGAAAGTCAAAACTTTTTAATGTTAAAAAATGTTTTAATATGTAATTGGTGAAAAAAATATATATTTTTTAAATGCTTGGCCATGGCAAGAAAGGCTATTTCATTCCAAGAAAGGAAGGGAGGGTGGTAAATCATATCAAGGTGTCTGACTTAGATGAAGACAAAGAACTCACAGTAAATGATTTACATGAACTTTCTCATTAAAGTAAGAGACAAGGTCCTTAGCTGACAGGGCAGCGGAAGACAATGCAGGAGACTTGAGAAGAGACAAGAAATTTTGCAATGTCTTCTGTGGGGAGAGGAATGGAAAATTGGTGGAGAAATAAAAGAATTGCCATATAGCAGTGAGGGCCCAGCTGAAGTTAGATAAAATAAATTTGTTGTTTACTCACTTGACATGGTTGTATGATTTCCTACCACCCTGTTCGGTAGCATGTGGGATGGTGGGAGTCATCCAGGTTGAGGGTTTGTCAAGGAATAAGCTGGACAAGGGGAAGGAGATTGGAGAGTGAATGACAGGGTGAAATTGAATTGGTTAAGTACAGAATTAAGACTAAAAGGAAGAAAATGAAACCTATTTTGTGATCCAGTGACATTGTCCTCCTTGTTCCTTGAATGCGATGCTCTAAATCCTGACTTCAAAGGTTTTCCCTGGCTGATTCTTATATTTGCCTCAGTTTTCCTGACTTTCTCCAAGTCTCAAAGGAAATTATATCTTCTGCAAGAGTCCTACTTCTGTTAATTATCTCCAGTTTATCCTGTATATATCTTTCTTTGTACAGTTAGTTGCCCTTTCTCTCACTAGACTATGAGTTCCTTGAAAGCTGGTACCATATTTGCTTTTCTATGTGTTTCCAATGCTTAGCATAGTGCCTGGCAATCTGTAAGCATTTATTTAATGTTAGATGACTAATTGAAATCAGAGGAGGGGTCAAGACCACAGCAAATACTGGAAGGTGGAAGAATTAGAGGTTGTGATTAGGGAGAAAACTAAGCTTAGGAGGGTTTAGGTACCAGAAGAGAAGGGAAGGGAAGGCTCTGATCAGGCAGAGTGAATGCCAGAGTTTTGGAACAAAGATACAGAACACCCACGAGCAGGGATACAAAGGTAAATGTTTAACAGGCTCTCTAAAGATATATATGTGTATATATATATATATATATATATATATATATATATATATATATGTATGTATGTATGTATGCATGTATGTATGTATATATATACATGACACATTTTCAAGGTTCATTCACATTCTTAACATTTCCTCTCTCATTTTCTTAAGTCTATCCAATGAACAAAACAATAAACTAATCCCTGATTTATAGCATTTGCCAATTTCTGAAATGTAAATACTGTGACTGAAAATTTAACACTCTCTTGACAGTCTGAGCTGGCTCTAGCATACTCCTGCTTGTAAGTAATAGTGAGACTCGGAATATGACCACTTCTGTGCGGCCTCGGTGGAGGAGAGGAGGAGGGCATAGGATATGGAGAGAGTGAAGAACTAGGAAGTCAGAATGTTTGAAGGAACATCATCATAAATGTTGAAGACAAACTTTATTCAGAATATTTATTCAGAAAAAGGTAAAACACCAGAAACCAAGATGATATCAGAAATTTATTATCAACATAAACACATGAAATAATTCATATATATGTATACATATATACATATATGCATATTATGTGTGTGTGTCTAAGAGCTTGCTTACCCTGATGCCAAAAAGGCCAAATAATGTAATAAAAAGAGAACTGGATTTGAAACAAGGAGAACCAGTTTCCAATCCAGACTCTCCCATTTGCTACCTGTATGACCTTTTGCAATTAACATCATGTCTTTGAGATTCAGTTTCCCCATGTGTAAAATATGAGGATTAGACTGGGTAAATTTTATGGTTGCTTTCATCTCCAAATATTTTGAACAGTGGTTGTTATGCTTCAGAATGCTCATCCTGGCATAGCATGGTATTGTGAGCAGTGAGGTGGTATAATGACGAGTGCCAGATGTGGAGTCCAAATTACTCAAGTTCAAATTTTATGTCAGACTCTTATGAGCTTATATCCAAAAAAGTCACTTAATCTCTCTTAGTCTGTTTCCTCATCTGTAAAATAGGGACCACAAAAAACTCACGAAAATAAAATAGATAACCTGTGTAAAGCATTTTGCAAACCTTAAAGTATTATATAGACACTAATTATTGTTATGTATTAAAAACATTTAAATGCCTCCAAGATGCCACACATGTTAAGGCAAGAATATTTATGAACAGATTCAAGAATGGTTTTAAGAGTGGCTACAATTTTTGTTAACTGGACAATATGAATAATTAGAATGCCCCCACTCTTTTAGAGTTAACTGGGATGCTAATATGCTAAATTAGATAGAAATGTGAGATAATGTTTATTTTATGAATTCATATATCCTGAAGGTTGAATCATATCCTGATGTATGATATATAATTGCTTGCTTATCATTTGGGTATTAATTGTGTCTCACAATTGTTCACAAAAGAAAACTATTTGGGAAAAAAACCTGAGTTCAAATCCAGTCTTAGACACTTATTAGCGGTGTGACCCTGGGCAAGTCACTTAATCCAGATTGCCTTTAAAAAAAAAACCTGGAAGCTTAAAATTCATATCATCTTTCTGTCTTGCTAAAGGTCTATGATTCACATATTTTGAAAGGAGACATTGTTAATATATGAGCATATTTGACAGATGAACCATAAGCAGAGAATCCCTGCTAACGTGACTTAAAAGGTGATAAATTATCTTAGTGATTCATTCATTTGGGGCCACATATCAATAATAGGTAGTACAAGGGGTAATATGCCAAACCTGAAGTTAGGAAGACTCATCTCCCTTAGTTAAAATACAGCCTCAAACACTTACTAACTGTCACTGTGTGACCCTAAGTAGGTCACCTAACCCTATTTGTTTCAGTTTCCCTATCTGTAAAATGAACTGGAGAAGAAAGTGGTAAACAACTCTAGTACCTTTGCCATGAAAACCCAAATGGAGTCATGAGGAGTCTGACACAATTAAAACAACTGAACGATAACAACGTACACATAGAGTGATAAAGAGAACCTGACCTGTGTCTAAATATTAGAAGTTTTCCTAACTGGGGACTTGGAGTCATGGTGACAGAAGTCATAACTTTTTCTCTAAGACAAACTCCCTAAAGACTAAGAGTGAATCATGGACTTTAAGAGGTCATTATTTGCCTTTTGGTTTAAATGATCTGATTAATGTAACGTGGTATTGCAGGTATGAAGAGGCAGGGTTCAATAAAAAACAGCCTGACTGCTCCCTTGCAAGGTCAAGCTCCCCTAAGTTTGAGCCTCGTCCATGTCCGTTTGAGACCGGAGCTGAGAGGACCATTCATGGGAAGGAAAGCCTGAGTCCACCCCGCCCCAAACCACATTGGTTATGTTTTTAAATAGGGCTTTAAACCTTAGGAAGCCCTTTGCTTCCAACGGTCCTTTGAGCCAAGTAATCTAAGTAATGTTACCCCCATGCTGAGGACTCAGTTTTACCTTCTAGACCCCCTAGCACTAATTCTTTTCTTTGTGCAATGTCTCAGTGTGTGTGTGTGTGTGTGTGTGTGTGTGTGTATGTGTATAATGTGTGTGTATGTATGTATAGTGTGTGTATGTGTGTATATATGTATAGTATGTATATGTGTGTATGTGTATGTATATGTATAGTGTGTGTATGTGTATGTATATGTATAGTGTGTGTATATGTATAGTGTGTGCATGTGTGTATGTGTATGTATATATATAGTGTGTGCGTGTGTGTATGTATATGTATAGTGTGTGCGTGTGTGTATGTGTATGTATAGTGTGTGTGTGTGTGTGTGTGTGTGTGTGTGTGTGTATGTGTGGACGATGAAAAGGGACCAGTCAGAGGAAACAGAGGTCCAGGGATATTTAGTGCCTCTGTGGTACTCTGGCCAAGGATATTATTCACAGTGAAGAAGGGTTGAAAGGGCCTTGGGGACCACTGGAGCCCCAGGACTTACTGTGGTCCCCCTGACACACCCAAAAATTAGGGCAGGATTCCTCCAACTGGGATTTTTTTGTTTTTCTTTTTATTTGGAGTGGGGAAGGCAGGGCAATTGGGGTTAAGTCACTTGCCCAAGGTCATGCAGCTAGTAACCGTCAAGTGTCTGAGGCCAGATTTAAGACTCCAGGGCCAGTGCTCTACTCACTGTGCCATCTAGCTGCTCCTTAACTGGAATTTTCTAAGTAAGGTATCTTCAGTATGCAAAGCCTGAAGCCCTTTGTTTAGTGCCATGAGGTATATCAAGATGTGTGAGACAAGAATCCTTGCCCTCAGGGAACTTCCAATCTAATAATATTGCCATCTACAAATAATATGTTAATAATAGCTACAAAAATAATTACAATTCAAGATGGTGTAAGGCAAATCCTGGGAGCCAGCTCCACTGCTTCTAATGTCACAAAATGTCAGAACTAGAGGAGAACCTAGAGGTCATTGGGTTCAACTTCACCATTTCACAGACGAGGAAACTGAGTCAGAAGGTCACATAGACACTTAGTAGTAGAGCTGAGTCAGTCAACTTCTAATTAACCAACAAGGTCCCTTGCCACTACCACAGCGCACACACACACACAGTACACATTAAGATACTGCACAAGGCAAAGAAATAGTGCTAGGAGGTCTAAAGGGTAAAACAGAGGCCACAATATACATATACACACATGTGTATGTATATAGAGTGTTCCAAAAATCTTAGTGCAATTTCTTGATATTAAAGCTAACATATATACAAACATACAGACATACCTGTGTAATATACTGCAATATATGTAATAATATTTATAATATAGTATATATAACATATTATATATAGTATAGTATTATATATAATATAGTATAAATACATTATATTGCATTATGCTAGTCTATATTATGTTATGTTGTAGCATGCTATACAATGTTATATTTTGTTACATTATACTGTGATGTTATATCAAATTATATGTATCTTATATACTCTACAATATATAAAGCTATATACATGTAAATTGATACTTAGAAAGTACATGTATACATAGCATATATAATGTAAATATAGTTTGTACCTATACACATGTATACATACATATATGCTTACATATGTGTATGTGTCCTAGAGATGCATACCATCTTTCAGCAACATATGGCTGAAAGAAATACATGTGTCTGTTACAAAAACTAATGAAGAGATACAAAAGGAATCTGGCTAGGGTGTAATTATAACCTTGGTGATAATGTACTCTTCCAGTCAAAAACATATTGTCTTTCAACTTTTGGCAAAGACATTAAGAAATTTAGCTAAAACGTGAAATATTTAGAATTTTTACTCTAGCATATAAATATCCCAGAAACATTTTATTAAAAACAAATGAAGGATACTGTCACCAAGCTCTGTGTGTTGGAATGTGTGACTCTTTTCTTGAATGTTTTCAAAATGGCCCACTAAATATTCTCTTGCTATAAATTAAAAATTAAAATAATAACAGGTAACATTTAAAGGGATAGCATCTAGAATGGTGATTTCATTGTTCTGGGAACTCCCAAATGAAGAAATTTCTTCTATTAATGCAATTTAACACCTCCTGGGCAACTTAAGAGTTTTCATTACCAGGAGCCCTGAGTGCTTAAATGATTTATTTACCTAGGGTGCCACAGCCAGTACATGTCAAAGGTCAGATTTGAACCCAGGTTCTAGGAGTAGTTCTTCACCCACTCTGCTATACTGCCTCTGTGTGTTAGAACTTCTGACTGTTCTCTTTATTTTTTTTAAAATCACCCACTAAATGTCCTAAAACTCCACTTTGATTTTTTTAATAGCTAGCATTTATTATAGCACTTTGAGATTTGCAAAGCACTATTGACATAGATTACCTTCTTTGGTCTTCACAACAAACCTGTGGGATAGATGTTACTATAATCCTCATTTTACAGATGAGGAAACTGAGGCTGTAAGTGACTCACCGAGGAGCATACAGCTAGTAAGTGTTTGAGGCAGGTTTTCAATGCCTGTCCATTAAGCCATCTAGTTGCCAGTCTCAATATCAAAGCAGGGAAGATAAATATTTGAGCCAAATGGATATACAGAAAGAGCTGGAACTCTTGTCTTTGTTAGGTTTTAATTACACACCAGCCAGATTCCTTATGTATCTTTTCATTAGCTTTTACTGCTGTTACACAAGTCATGTGTTTGAGCTGAGACTTGGAGCTATCCTCAGCCCTTTACTCTTCTCTCATCACACACATGCACATATGCACACATGCATACACACAGGTGCACACACATGCATACATACACACACACGCACACACACACACACACACACACACATATCCAATTAGTTCCCAGGTTTTGTTGATTTTTACTTCCAAAACATCTCTTGTACTTTTCTCCTTCCTTCTACTGACATGGAAACCTCCTTAGCTCAGGCCCTCATCACCCTTCACCTGGCCAATTGCTATGGCCTTGAGATTGGTCTCCATGCCTCTGGTCTGTCTCTAATCTGTCCTCCACACATCTCCCAAAGTGATATTCCCAAAGCACAGGTCCGGTCACTGCTGCTGTTGCTGCTCAGTTGTTTTCCAGTCATGTCTGATTCTTTGTGACCTCATTTGGGGTTTTCTTGGCAAAGATACTTGGAGTGGTTTGGCTTTTCCTTCTCCAGCTCATTTTATGGATATGGAAACTGAAGCAAACAGGGTTAAGTGACTTGCCCCATCTCACACAGTTAGTAAGTATCTGAGGACAGATTTGAACTCAGGGAGATGAGTTTTCCTGATTCCAGCCCAAGTGCTCTATGTACTGTGGTCCCACCTAGATTCCCTGGCTCTGTCACTACTTGTCTCAATAAATTGCACTATTACCTCTAGGATCACATACAGTTATCCCTTCCACACTGAGACTTGCCTCATTGCTCTTTCAATATATGATGAGCCAGCATAAGAAGTGAAATGGGAACTTTTGGGGAGTTTTGCAGTAGCCACAGAAGACAAGAAAATGTCAATAGACAACACAGAAAAAGTTTAGAAACTCAGAAATGCATAAAACATATGTTTAGTATTGTGTAACATCAACATGCTTTATATTTTAATGTAATAATTCAGACTTCCTTTCTGGTACAAAGGAAGGGTCAAAAAATCTTACACTGATTTTCCCAATTGCAAGGTTGCCACACCCCTAAATCTCATAAGGTGGAAGGGATAACTCTGTACAGTCCTGTTTAGCATTTAACGCCCTTCACAACTTAGCTCTAACCAACTTTCTTTCTTTGTTTATTATTACTATTTATTTATTTTCAGTTTTCAGCATTCACTTTTGTCTGGCCTAACTGCCCTGGGCTGCCGGGTCCTCTTACCTATTCATATCTTCGGTGGCCAACTGGATAAACATA
Organism: Potorous gilbertii; assembly: GCA_028658325.1. Lineage (NCBI taxonomy): Eukaryota > Metazoa > Chordata > Mammalia > Diprotodontia > Potoroidae > Potorous > Potorous gilbertii. Next base: position 380,425,413 of record CM053771.1, read on the forward strand.
ATGAGAGAAGAGACCTCCAGAGTCAAACAGTAGTGTAGGCTTTATTCCAGATACCAGCTACATGTCAGCATGCAGGATGAGTTCTCCCTGTGGAGCCTCCTTCTCCTTCCGGAGGAGAGAGGAACCCAACCCTCAGGCTTTCCTGTCCCCATTTAAGCTCTCCCAGCTCCATAGTTCGCTAGTGGACACCATGCATGCTCTCAACCCCTTAGTCAATTAACAACAGGTGTGCTCAGACCACGGACCAATCTCAAGGGTGGGATGCTCTCCCCAGAAAGTTTCCACTGAGAAGAGGTGGAAAAACAAGATAGCTCGTGATTCACTCCTCAATTCCCAGCTGTTCCCTGGAGGGCCTCGTGAGAGCTCTGCAGTTTAGAAGCCCTCACCTTTACCTGACCCGAGATTGTTCACGTAAAAACCAAGCTTACAGTCCAACACACTTTTATGTGATTTTGAGTTTTGAATTTTCCCCCTCCCCTGTCCCCATGATGGCAAGCAATCTGATATAGATTATACATGTATAATCCTATTAAACCTATTTCCATTTTAGTTATGTTGTGAAAAAAGCATCAGAACAAAAGGGAAAAACCAAGAGAAAGAAAAAAGACAAAGACAAAGAAAAGAGTATGCTTTAATCAGCCTTCAGATGCCCTGGTTCTTTCTCTGGATATGGATAGCATATTACAATTTGAGTCTTTTGGAATTGTCTTATTAGATCATTGCATTGCTGAAAAAAACTAAGTCTGTCAAAGTTGATCATAGCTTAATGCTGCATACAATGTTCTCCTGGTTCTGCTCACTTCACTCTGTATCAGTTCATACAAGTCTTCTCAGGTTTTCCTGAAATCTGCCTGCTCATTGTTTCTCATAGCACAATGGTATTCCATTATATTCATATACCACAACTTGTTCAGCCATTCCCTCAATTTCCAATTCTTTGCCACCACAAAAAAAGAACTGCGATAAATATCTTTGTATTTATATAGAAGTGGTTATTTTTGCCTTTATTATGCTTTCCTTGGGATACAGACCTTGAAGTGGCATTAAAGGATACACATAGTTTTATAGCCCTTCGAGTACATAATTTAACCAACTTTCAAGACATATTACCCATTACTCACTTTCACATACTATGTGGTCCAACCAAGCTGGTCTTCCTGTGGTTCCTCACGTATATCTTTCCATCTCTCATCTCCATGGCTTTTATCAATTGGTTCCCTCCTATTGGGACATTTCTCTTCCCTCTCCATTATCTCTTAGAATGCCTAGTTTCCTTCAAAGCTTGAATCAAGCACTAGTTCTCCCATAAGGTTTTTATCCGTCCTCACAGTTTCTAATACCTCTCCTATCCACTCTGAAAAGTAGGCAGCCCCTGCCTTCAAGGACTCTTCTGTAAGTGTAGATTTTCAAGTTGGGAACAGTTATCATCACCCTCTAGAGGGCAGATGTGGAAACAGTCATAAAGAGGGATCTCTTCTATAAGAGATTCCTTGGGAAACTTATATAAGTAACATTGTTCAAACTCTCAATACCTTTTTACCTCACGCCAAAACTTACAGGTAGTTACTCAATATCTGTGAGACTCTGGGCAAGTCGCTTTTCCCCCCTGAGGTTTAGTTTCCTCATATTTAAAACAAAGGAGCTGGAATAGATAATCTCTGACATTCCTTTCAATTTCAGTCCTACAAATTTATGATCAGTATAACGAGGGCTGATTGTTAAATTTTCAGTGGGAGCATTTACAACCAAGAAATCAGCAACTACTACAACTCAGGATCTGATTTATTGCTTTGTTGAGTATCTATACTTAAGAAAATGATTGAGAAAATTATTTTTGAAGAGTCAGTTGTTAAACATTTAACAGCACATCTCTGCCTCTAAGGTTCCTTCTGGTTCAAAATCTATGATCCTATGATCTGATACAATCATTTGAGTGAGGTTGGTGCCTGAACATATTTTAAGAGTCTTGAAGGATGGGTTTTATTCATACATTTTGTAAGAATTTATTGTCTCCTATGAATCAGTCAATGCACTGGATGAAGATAAAAGACAAAAATAAACAATCCCTTCCCACAAGTCATGTGCATGCTTTTTTGGAGTGAGGGGATTCCCAAACACACTAGAAATTCAGTTTACCTGAGTCTTGTGGTATGATGGAAAGAACATTGGAATCAAATAAGATTCAGAACACCTGGGTTCTCACTGTGACTTTGCCACTGATCATACGTGACTCTAGGCCTTGGGTTTCCTCATCAGTGATTTTAAGAGGTTTAACCGAGAGACCCCTACGGTCACTTCCAGTGTGGACTTTCCATGAGTCCCTGAATCAGCTCAGATTGTATTTGGAGATTTGGAACACCAGCAAGAAAGAAGAACTGAACTCTTTCAATAAGATTCCATTGATTCAATGCCACAAACAATTCTTTTTCTTTTTTTCATTTATTTGTTTTTCAGTTCTCAACATTCACTTTCACAAGAATTTGAATTCAAAATTTTCTCCCCATCTCTCCCCACCCCCTACCCCAGGACAGCATGCACCCCAACCACACCTTTCTTCAGTCTTTCTACTCTTCTATCATCCACCCTTCTTCCATCCCCCTT
>CM053771.1:380428513-380461366 GCA_028658325.1 Potorous gilbertii
CCACTCACACTTATTGAGAAAACAAACAATTCCATATAGGTCACACATGTGTAACAATGCAAAGCACTTTCATAATAGTTATGTTGTAAAAGACTAACCACATTTCCCTCTGTCTTATCCTACCCTCAATTTATTCCATTCTCTCCCCTGACCTGGCCTCCCACATAGTATTTGCTTCTGATTATCCTTTTCCCCAATTTGTTATCCCTTCTATAATCTTCCCTCTCCTATCCTTTTCCCCCTTGCCTTCCTGAAGAGCAAAAAGATTTCCATATCCAATTGAGTGTGTGTTATTCCCTCCTTAAGCCAAATCCCATGAGAGTAAGACTCACTTATTTCCTTTCACCTCCACCCTCTTCCCCTGCGTTGCAAAAGCTTTCTTCCCTCTTTTATGTGAGATGATTTGTTACATTCTACCTCTCCCTTTCTCTTACTTCTAGCACATTCTACTCAACAGTAAATTTTTTTTTTAGGTATTTTCCCTTCATATGCAGCTCACTCTGTGCCCTCTGTCTATGTATATATACACATACACACACACATATATACATATTTACATAAAACCATATACATATACATACCAATACATATATAATATACACATACACACATACACATACACACCTACATATATATTCCCTCTATCGACCCTAACACTAAAAAAAGATCTCATGAGTTAGAAATAACATCTTTCCATGTAGAAATGTAAACAGTTCAACTTTAATGAGTTCCTTAAGGCTTCTCTTTCCTGTTTACCTTTTCATATTTCTCTTGATTCTTGCATTTGAAAGCCAAATTTTCTATTCAACTCTGATCTTTTCAACAAGAATGTTTGGAAGTCCTCTACTTCTTTGAGATTCCATTTTTTCCCCTGAAGTATTACACTCAGTTTTTCTGAGTAGGTGATTCTTGGTTTTAATCCTATCTCGTTTGACCTCTGGAATATCATATTCCAAGCCCTTTGATCCTTTAGTGTAGAAGCTGCTAAATTCTGTGTTATCCTGATTGTATTTCCACAATACTTGAATTGTTTCTTTCTTGCTACTTGTAATATTTTCTCCTTGACCTGGGAACTCTAGAATCTGGCTACAATATTCCTAAGAGTTTTCCTTTTGGGATGTCTTTCAGGAGGTGATCAGTGAATTCTTTGCATTTTTATTTTACCCTCTGGTTCTAGAATTTCAGGGCAGTTTTCCTTGATAATTTCTTGGAAGATGATATCTAGGCTCTTTTTTTATTGTGATTTTCAGGTACACCAATAATTTTTTAATTATCTCTTCTGGATCTATTTTTCAGGTCAGTTGTCTTTCCAATGAGATATTTCACAGTCTTCTATTTTCTCATTCTTTTGGTTTTGTTTTATAATTCCTTGGTCCCTCATAAAGTCATTAGCTCCATTCTAATTTTTAAAGAAATATTTTCTTCAGTAAGCTTTCAAACCTCCTTTTCCATTTGGGTAATTATGCTTTTTAAAGCATTCTTCTCCTCATTGACTTTTGGACCTCTTTTGCCATTTGGGTTAGTCTATTTTTAAAGGTGTTATTTTCTTTAACATTTCTTTGGGTCTCCTTTAGCTAGCTGTTGACTCACTTTTCATGATTTTCTTGCATCACTCTCATTTCTCTTCCCAATTTTTCCTCCACCTCTCTTACTTGATTTTCAAAAAACCTTCTTGAGCTCTTCCATGGCCTGAGACCATTGCATACATTTTTTTGGAGATTTTGGATGTAGGAGCCTTGAGTTTTATGTCTTCCTCTAATGGTATGCTTTGTTCTTCCCCATCTGAAAGGATGGAAGAAAATACCTTTCCACCAAGAAAGTAACCTTCCCTTGTCTTATATTTTTCCATTTTTTTTGGCATTTTCCCAGCCAGTTACTTGGCTTTTGAGTCCTTTGTCAAGTGGAGGGTATACTATCCTAGGTTTCAGAGGTTTTGTGCAGCTGTTCTCTGAGCTATCTCTAGGGACCTGTAAGTTCTCAGTCCTTCCAAAGTGGCACAATCAAAGGAGAGGAGTTTACTCCTCTCTAGGCCTGCACTGTGGTCTATGAGCAACCACAAGCACTCTTTTCTGTCCTGGAACTGAGAGTAGGGTTCCCTCTCCACAGTCACCACCAGATCTACCACTCCAGCACCAGCACTCCTCCTCACCCGAGGACCGCCACTCATGGCTGAAATCCAGATCAACCGCTTGATTCTCCCAGAGTTCAAAAAGTGAATGCTGCTGCCACAGTCACAGTGGTTGGGGGTGCCCTGGAGACGGGGCTGGGTTAGACGATGCAGTCCTCTCATCCATGCGAAAGAGCTTTCTTACTGACCTTTGAAGCTGTCTTTGACATTTGTGGGTTGAGAAACCTGGGAACTGCAGCTGCTACTAGTGATTCGGCACCCTGAAGCCTTCTCCAGTCCTGTCCTTGCCACACGGCTCAGATTGGACCATACTCCACTCCAAGCCTGGTGCCATAGACCTTTCCTGTGAGCTTTCCAGGTTGTCTTGGGCTAGAAATATGTTTCACTCTCTCATTTTTTGGCTTCTGCTGTTCTAGAATGTATTTAGAGTCATTTTTTACAGGTATTTTATAGGCTAGGGGAGGAGAACTAGAGCAAGTCCATCCTTCTACTCTGCCATCTTGGCTCCACCCTCACTACAAACATTTATTAAACAATCTGTGTAAGTTAGTGTACTAAGTACTAGGGATACAAAAATAAAAGATACAGCTCCAGCCCACTTTCTAATTCAGGGCAGAAAAGATGCAATATGTGTACTACTAAGTATTTGAATACAAGGTAATTTGAGGAAGAAGAAATCACTGACCAAAAGCCATGTCAGTAGTCAGAGAAAGTCTCCCTGGGGAGATGGTAGTGAACATTAAAGGAAAATAAGGATTCTGAGATGAAGATGAAAGGTAAGTGGATATAGATCAACACTTTGTGGACAACTTACAATTTTAGAGAGTTGTCTAGAGCAGCAATGTCAAACTCAAGAGGAAAGGGATACTGGTGACCTCACACATTGCCTTAGAAAGTCACAAATTAACATTATATATGTTGCATTGTATTTTTCTTTATTTTGTTAAATATTTGCCAACTACATTTTAATTTGCTTCCTATAGTATTTTGGAGTTTTGCAGGCCTCTTGGAATTTGACACTTCTGGCCCTAGAGCACTGAGAGTTTAAGTGGTTTGCCCAGGATCCTACAGTCATTAAATGTCAGACCAAAGCTCCAACCTAGATTGCAGTGCCAGTTCTCTCAAGGCCAGATTTCAGAAAATGTGAATTCAGTAGACATAAACAGCTAGTACTTGAGTTTCTCTTACATTCTCTTGATATGATAGCCTTAAATGCCAGACTAAAAAGGCTGTATTTTATCATAGAGGCAATGAAAAACTACTGATGGCACTTGAGAATGGAGATGACACTGTCATATCTCTATCTTAGAGAGATAATTTGGGGAGGTATACAGAGGAGTGGATGAAGACTGACTTTCACATTACTTGGGTGAGAATCCCATTGAGTTATCCCACTGGCACAGGACAGATGGACAAAGTGGACAAAGATCTAGGCCCAGAACTGAACAGGAGGAAGAAAAAAGATGAATTTCATTTGAAAAACCATCCAGTCTTTTCAAATGATTCCAAGAAGCTGCCTCACCCTCAGTTTCATCCTTTTTATACTGACACTCTTTCAATGAAATTATATGGCTAGGAAATATGGAACAACAGGTTCCCAAAAATCAATATGATGGATGATCCAGAGAGCAAGAGAGAGACATATGATAGACATAAATAAGCAGAAGCATTTTGACAATGACTTTTGCAAAACAAGTGATGGAAGAGAAGTATCCAACATGGAGCCCACTGACCACTTAGCAACACTCCAAGTATTCTGTGCAGTACTGCAAGGGAAGCCCAACCAATGAGAACCAGGAGCCATTGAAGTACTAAAGCTTTAGATAGACTCAAGACATGTGAAGGCTGGCAGAGGACAAAGAATGCCATGTTTTAAAAAAAGGGATCATGTGAAATCAGAGATGGTAGGAAAGAGCAGTGGCCTTAAAATCAAACAACTTATATTTTAATCCTGGCTCTGCCAAGTGTGCAATTTTGGACAAGTCAATTTAACTCTTATGCCTCTGTTCCTATATCTATAAAGCAGCAAAATAGTAACCTCACAGTATTTGTCACAATGGGCAAATAAGATCATATGCAAAGAAGCATTTTGTAAAGCATTGCATGAATATAGGTTACAACTGTATTTTACGTGTTGCCTACAATCAAACCAAAGGTAGGGAGGGCAGAATAGTTTGTAAGATTCTGCTAATTATAGTTTCCCTTCCTGGATGTGAAGAAAGGACAAAGAAGAATTCACATGTGGAAGCTTAAAATATTACTGGTAGGAGCCCCCAGAGAAATAATGACTCCAGGACCCCAGACCATCCTCACAGAGAGGAACTGAAACCAGAGATCTGTATTCTATTCTTAAGGACATTCCACTCCCCCTGACCTGGGTACAAGACCATACCTGGGATCTCAAAGAGTACCCCTGGAAGTTAGTTATCCCAAAAGGAAGAACTATTTCTGAGCAATCTTATCACCACATGTCTACAAATCATGCCATGACTTAGTCAACTAAGCTGGAACACCCTAGTGTTGAGTAACTTTCCCTCATTATTGTTCAGTTATTTCAGTTGAGTCTGATTCTTCATGACCCCATTTCCTCCAGGTTTACTTTACAGATGAGGAAACTGAGGCCAACAGGTTAAGTGACTTGCCCAGGGTCACACAACTGGATTTTAACTTATGAAGATGAACCTCCTGACTCCAGTCCCAGGACTCTCTCCACTGCACCAACTAGCTTCCCCAAATTTTCCCTTGGAGGCCTTCAAGAAAGACTTGTTTCAAAGCAAGCTCTGATTATGCAACTTGCTTGTTTAATGACTACTTGATCTTTCTTGTCTAGGCCTGGTAGACATTGCTGCTAACCTTTACACTTTCTTTAAGTCCTCTTAGCCTATAATCATAGGATCATAGATTTGTAGCTGGAAGGGGCCTCAGAAGTCATCAATTCCAGTTCCTTCATTTTACAGATGAGGAAACTGATACCCAGAAATTTGACTGGGGTTATACAGACAGGAGCCATCTAAAGCGAATTTAATCAAGTTGCTCTGACTCCAGAGCCAGTGTTCTATCCACGTCTCCCTGTTGCCTCTCCCAATCTACTCTAGTTTTTGCTCCTCTTGCACTAACTTAAATTCTTGGTGTACATCACAGCCTTTTCTACCCACTATTATATCCCAAATGTGAGGAAGGTAGCAGGCACTCATCAGCTCTCCTAAGTGAAAGACTTGGCAGAAAACAGGGAAAAAGGATGTCAGAGTAGCAGTGAGAAAGCTCCTAGGTAAATAGAGAATGGAATTTGTGAGTGACCAATCCAAGAGAATAAAGCTCATGGAACTCAAAGGACCAGATCAAGAAATCAGTGTCTCACCTGGAAGCATAGTCAAAACCCTGATTACAACACAATCCAAAGAAGGTTTTAGGACAAGAGTTGTTAAGCTTGATAAAAAGTTATCACATTTTACTGAATTGATTTATTTTTGAAGCCCATCCATGTTCCCATAAGGAAAGGAGTACTTTCAGCAGAACCTGCCACAGAGCCAAGAAGACCTGAATTCAAGTCCTTCTTGGCTATGTGAACCATGACAAATCACTTAACAATGCTCTAGTCATCTACGACGATAAATTAAATGCCAAACTAATAGAAGGTGTTTTCTCAGCTAAGAGTTCCCTATATCAGCAAAATCATAAGTCCAGTTAGTACTCCTTATTTTCATTGGCACATAGTAGGCATTTAATAAATGTTTGTTTTATTGAATTGAATTGATCCAATTAGTGAAGAATATAGGAGAGAGATTAAAGAAGAGGTTTTCCCCTTTATAAACTGTAGGGTTCATTGTAACCACGTGTTTATAAAGAATCAAACCCAAGTTTTGCTTTTTTTCAATAATGAGGAAGGAGCATAGTGAAAAACAATCATGTACCAAATACATATAGGAAACTAGATTTGTCCTCCTGGGTCAATTTTAGCCAAAATTTTTTTAGGAAAATAGAAATTGAAAAAAAATATTTTATGAAGAGATTTCAATGGGATGACTTGGTTAAGGATCAGGGGCGGGGGAGGGGGGATAAAAATAAGTAAGAAAGAAGATTAGACCAAGTGAAAAGGAGGTTCATGTGAAAATGGTTTTTAAATAGATTTATTGTAAACATCAGTTTAAATGGCCAGACCAGAGATTTTCATTGGTGGGAAATTTCTGGTGGGAAAACCTGAGACTTCCATTCTTCAGGATTATCTTAGAGTGTTTAAGAGGGTCTCTGACTTGCCTAAGGTCACACAGTATGTATCAGAGTTGGGATTTGAACATGTAATCTTCCTGACTCTAAGATAAAATATCTATCCACTGCCCCACGCTTGTGTAGGGTGGAATGTTTTATCCACAGATGATGTGCATATTCAGTGCAGACTCTGAGACTGAGATGCTACAAAGTGTGGATCAATTCTCTGTTGTTTGTGCTAATTTTGGCCTAATAATTAACACCATGAAAACAGAGGATCTCCACCAGTGAGCACCACATCATCTATATGTGGAACCAGCAGTTACAGCAAGTGGAGACATTTTGAATGCTGTGGATAAGTTCTTTTTAAAAAAAATTACTTTTAGTTTTTAACATTCACTTCTATAAAATTCGTGGTTCTAAATTTTCTCTCTCTCCCTCTTCTCTCCCTTCCCAAGATGACATGGAATCTGATATAGGCTATACATGTACAATCATATTAAAATATTTCCACATTATTCCTGCTATAAAAAAGGAGAAAGAAAAAACAAACAAAAAAGAGAAAAAAAGGTATGCCTTGATCAGATTCAGATTCCACAGTTTTCTCTGGATGTGGACAGCATTTTCCCTCATGAGTCTTTTGGAATTGTCTTAGATCATTGCCCTGCTGAGAAGAATTACTTCTATCAAAGTTGGTCTTCATACAATGTTGCTATTACTGTGTACAATGTTCTCCTGGTTCTGCTCCCTTCGCTCAGCATCAGTTCATGTAAGTCTTTTCAAGGTTTTCTAAAATCCACCTGTTCATCATTTGTTATGGAACAGTAGTATACCATCATATTCATATACCACAGCTTGTTTGGTCATGCTCTGATTCATGGGAATCCTCTAAATTTTCAATTCTTTGCCATCACAAAAAGACTGCTCTAAATATTTTTGCATATGTGAGTACTTTTTTTCCTTTTTTATGATCTCTCTGGGATACAAACCCAGAACTGGCATTGCTGGATCAAAGGATATCTACAGTTTTATATCTCTTAGGGCATACTTGTGATACGTTCACTTACCTTGACAGTATACTTTCCAAAGATGTACACATAGATGATGAGGTTGACAAACACATTGTCAGAACTAGTGTTAATGTTTGGGAGGCTCCCAAGGAAAGCATGAGAGAAAAGTGGTACTAGACTGACCAGCAAACTGAAGGTCTACAGAGTCATTGTGTTGACTTCATTGTTGTATGCCTGTGAAACCTGGACAGTATGCCAGTGCCATGCCAGGAAACTGAATTGCTTCCATCTGAATGGTCTTAGGATGATTCTAAAGATCACCTGGAAAGATAAGGTACTCAACACTGAGGTCCTTTCTCAAGATGAACTATCAAGTATTCAAACTCTGCTGCAGAAGGTACAATTCTGATAGGCTGGACATGTTGTTCAAATGTCAAACATGAGTTTACCTGAAAGACTATTTTATGGAGAACTCACACAAGGTAAGCATTCACATAAAGATCAGAAGAATTGCTACAAGGATACTCTTAAGGTGTCTCTGAAGAACTTTAAAATTAATTGTGAGACATGGGAGACACTAGCAAAGAACCACTCAGCATGGCATCCCCACATCAAAGAAGGTGCTGTACTCTATGAGCAAAGCCGAATTGCAGTAGCTCAAAAGAAACATGAGATGCACAAATTTATAGATATCTCCACTCCAACTGTTCATATGAACTATTTGTGCCAACCTGTGGTAGAGCCTTATAAGCTCACATTGGTTGGATCAACCACAGTCACACCAATATGAGCTCAGAAGGCTCTACCATAAGTTGAGCATAAATGGCATCACTGTACTTCGTGCCAACATAGTGATGTCATTTTGGACAATTGCTACCATAACTACTGCAACCAACTACTATCTTGGCTAATCACATCCAATTTATCCCATATATATCCTATTCATACGTAATTATTTCCTTTTGTTTCCCCCATTAAACTGTGAGTTCCTTAAAGCCACACAACAATATCCAAGATTCAGTCCCTATCCCCTATCATTGTGGTTATTTTGTATTCACTTCTTCTAGTCATACTTTTAATCATTTTGAATTATTTCATAAATATTTTTCCAGATTTCTTAATAGTCTTTAAAGTTGTCAGTCTCAACTCCATTTTGTTATGCCATTATAATAATACCATGATTTAGTCATTCTCTACTATTGGGCATTAAGATTTCCTTTGGTTTTGCACAATTAAACATAATACTGCTATAAAAATCTTTAAATAGATAACCCTTAAAAATTAGCTGGCATAAATTTTACCATGAAATAATCTTTTTTTCTCTAGGAGCTCCATCTTTGGAATTATCACATCCAGGTCCACAGACATAGTAAATTGCCATGAAAATCAAGGTCATTCATAAACCACAGCCCTTTTGAGTAGCACCAGGTTCAATTTCTTTCTGGCCGTCTCTGGTGGTGGCAGTGGCAGACATCCAGGGCAAAAACAAAAGCTCATATGGAAGTAACAAACATTTTTTGTAAATGCTTACTTTGCCCCTGGTCCAAAGGACTCTGTCTAGGTTCCTGAAATGGATCGAAAACGGACTTATTTATATCATGGAGTAACCCCATCCAGTCAACACGAAGCACAGATGAAGATAAAAAGGCAACATTTATTTATTCTAAGCCTGTGCATATAGGGAATGGGAACATTGGATCCAAGAACACCATCAGTCCTTTTGAGAACTGTCCTACCTAGACAGTAATGAATGAAGTATATAAATAGTAAACGCCACTTCCTCATCTGTAGAATGAACGAACATTCTCATCTTTGGAACAATCAAACTACTCTCTCTTTTACTGAGATGTGTTCAGAATAATCATGGGCAAACTGCCATACCTCAAATTGACTGAACACAGCTCTGTGACATGGACAGAAACCAGAGCTCCAGCCACTGGCAATACAGGATTGTAGTGGGTGAGAACGGTATGTGTCATACAGCTCCTATTGTTGGCAGATGACTCTCTTGTTGGGACAAATAGGAGGAACTCTATCCAGGGAAGGAGCCCAGCCCAACTTTTGCCAGCAGGTACGATGAGCCCTTGAGGAATCCTTAGGACCATTATCCACACTGGGGGTTTTCTATGGCCAATTTCTAATCCCAAGCTTGCTTCTCCTGCTACCCAGTACATTTCTTGGGCTTCTGTCCCGCTTCTTGGACTTGGTTCTTCCTCCATGAATGCTCATTAAAGAAAGGCTCTTTTTAACTTTAATCAAAGCAAACTATAATCAGTAAAGCAAATTGACACAATGTACGACTTCATTGTATAGGTTCATAGTTCTAGAACAGGAAGGAAGCTCAGAGGATATTTCTCTAGCCCAAACCACCCCAAAATTGTGAAAATAAAAATATTTCACATTTCTATAGCATTGTAAGGTTTACAAAGTGCTTTAATGAATTCTAAATGAGGCAACAATGTGATTCTGTGATCCTGTGAGTGGATAGAGTGAGACCTTAGCCTAAAATGGCCAGGGTCCCACATTGCATTCTGAGCCATCTCCAGTCATCCTGATAAATATCAGGTCATTGGACCCACATGGCTCTAGAGGAGAAAGTGAGGCTGGTGACCTTGCACAGCCCTCCTTCACTCAAATCAAAGTCAACTGCAAGTCATGTCGTCATCTTGATGGTCCACTCTGAGCACAAAGGACAAACTCAACAAAGTATTAAATCTGGAATCAGGAAGACCCAAGTTCAAATCCAGCCTCAGACAGTCACTAACTCTGTGACCCTGGGAAAATCACTTAACGTCTATTTGTCTTAGTTTCCTACATTTTAAAAAGAGGATAAATTACCTGCCTTACAAGACTCTTATGAGGATGAAATATTTATGTGTGTGTGTGTGTGTGTGTGTTTGTGTAGGCTGGCCTAGCTGTGGGCCTTGGAGTGGCAACAGCAGTGATCCAGTAGAGCCCAGCATCAGGGGAAGGTAAAGAAACTGAACACCTGGGAGAGAGAGATTTCAGGGAACCCCTGTACTAACATGGGTACAGGATTAGAGACATTTGGCAACTCCATTGCCCATCACCCCATTCTGGGTTGCAGTTCCAGGGCAAAAAGGAACAGCTGTAGCCATGAGGGAGCAGGAGCTATACCTGGGTAAGGACCAGAGTATATACCTGGTAGGCACTAACCAGAGCTCTCCCTGGATTATACCACCTTGAAAGCACTGAAAACTTACTAGCCCCCAGAACTAGTTGTGAAAACAATAGGACATAAAATGTCAGACAACCTCCCCACCTCCCAAAGGTGAAAAGAACCCAAATCTAACATGAAGTCTGAAGAAATAGGCTTAAAAATGAGCAAATAACAACAACAAAAAGAACCTGACCATAAAAAACTACTATGATGACAGAGAAACTCAAGACACAAACTAGGAAGCAATGACTTGAAAATATCTCCAACCAAAAAGTCAAGGCAAAATGTAAATTGGACACAAGCCTGAAAAGAATTCCCAGAAGAGTTGAAGGAAGACATAAAGAGAGTAAAAAACATATTTTTAATCACATAAGAATAGAGGAAAATCTGAGGAAATAAATAAAAATAATGCAAGTAAATTGTGAAAAGAGAATTAGCAGCTTAGTTTTTCAAAAGGCACAAAACAAACTGAAAAAAATACTATTTACAAATCAGAACTGGCCAGATGGTACTAAGATGGTACAAAGCCTCAGTGATGAAAATAACTCCTTAAAAATTAGAATTGGTCAAGTGGAAGCTAATGACTCCATGATACATCAAGAAACAATAAAACAAGTACAAAGAAGCAAATAACCATAATATCCTAATGTTTGATAAAGCCAAAAGATCTCAGTTTGGGGGCAAGAACTCACTATTTGACAAAATCTACTGGAGAAACGAGAGAGTTGTTTGGTAGAAACTGAGCATAGTCTAGCATCTCACACCATATTCCAAAATAAGGGCACATTTCAAAATGGGCACATAATGTAAACATAAGCATAGTATGGGAGAACGGAATAAATTATATGCCAGACCTATGGATGGGGGAAGAGTCCATGATCAAACAAGAAAGAGAGAGAAAGGTCCATAGGAGATAAAATGGGTAGTTTTAATTACATAACATTGAAAAGGTTTTGCACAAACAAAACTAATACAGTCAAAAATAAAAGAAAATCAGGAAAGTGGACAGGGGAATTATTGAAAGTTTCTCTGAAAAAGGTTTCATTTCTCCAATAATAGAGAACTGAGACAAATATATAAAAATATAATAAATAATAACTAAAATTGTACAAAAGTTCTTAATAGTCAGTTTGCAGAAGAAGAAACCAAAGCTATCAATACCCACATGCAAAAATACTCTAAATAACTAATAATTAGAAAATGCAAATTAAAACAACTCTGAGATAATATTTCATACCCATCCAATTGGCTAAGGTGACAGAAAAGAAAAATGACAAAAGAGAATATGAGAACTGGTCATAACAATGCACTCTTGGTGGAACCGTGAACTAGTCCAATCATTCTGGAGAACAATTTGGAATAACACCCAAAGGGCAATAAAACTATGTAGACACTTGGACCCAAGAATGTGGCTACTAGGTCTAAACCCCAAGGAGATCAAAGAAAAAGGAAAGGAAAAGGGAAACGTACAAAAATATTCATAGAGGCTGGTGTCAAAAAACTGGAAACAGGGGCTGTCCATCAGCTGGGGAGTGACCAAACAAGTTATGGTATATGAATATGCTGTAATATTTGGTGTAAAAAATGATGGAGGAGACGTTTTCAGAAAAACCTGGGAAGACTTGTATAAACTGATACAAAATGAAAGAAGCAGAATAGGAAAACAATCTGTGAAAGACTTAGTAACTCTGATCAGTACAATGGCCCATCACCATTCTAAATAACTCATGATGAAACATGTTATCCACATCCAGACAGAGCACTAATCAACTCAGAGTACAAACTGAAGCATATTTTTTCCGTTATTTTTCTTGCCTTTTTTTCAGAATATAGCTAATATGGAAATATGCTTTACATGACTTCATATGTATAATAGATGTCATATTTCTTGCCTTGTCAATAGTTTTCCTCATCTGTAAAATGAGTTGGAGAAGGAAATGGCAAATCACTCCAAGATCTTTGAGAAGAAAACCCCAAATGGGATCATGAAAAGTCATATACAAATAAAGAACAACAACTTTTCACTGTGCTAACACGTGGGGAGTTGTTTTTGTTTTTAATTGGAGATTGATCAAGATCTTTGGTTGAGTGTTCTACACAGTGCTAGGACTGCAGGATATACATGGACGTGTAGGGCAGGTCATAAAGGAATTTGCAATCTCTCCTGACTACATTTGACAAATTTACAGACAAGATTGCTAAGAGGAATCAACTAACATTCTTCTGAACAGATGAACATAGCATTTGACATTTCCTTCAGAGATGTCACCTGGGACAAGAATTCCTTTCAATTTGCCAGCAATGACCTGTCCACAGAGAGGTGTTCCCCATATCCCTAATGATCTTTTTTTATGGGATCCTAGGTCTATATCTGGATGAGAAATTGGAGGCTGAGAGATTTTTTGACTTGACCACGATCCCAACAGGTAGCAAGTGGCAGAGGTGGGATTTGAAACCAGATTCTCTGATTTCCAGAGGCAGAATCCTTTCCATTGTGCCAGATTGCCTTTTATGTAAGCAGATATGCTCATGTGGTCAGGGAGCCCCCTCTGTCCTCCCACCGCAGCCCAGCTGTCATCTGCACTAATAAATGTAGCCGGAATGGAGAATGCTGACCATGTGTTATATGTCTGTAATGCAATAGATTATATTTGAGGAGTGACAGGAACTGGAATATAATGAAGAATGGCTACAGGTTCTGCGTGGTAACTGATGCTTCATTTTTAGCAAGTCATCTCTTTTCTCTCCCTTTCGTTTTAGTGTTCTATTAGTCATCTAGCCATGTGTCAATAAATGTGATGTTTTTGTAGTATCTTGAAAATAGACTTAAGTATTTCCTTATGCACAGAAGGAAACTCCAAGAGGGTGTAACTCTCACTCTAGGAAAAGAAGGTGGGCTGCCAGAATAAAGGGGAAGCTGGTATTGGCAGCTTCAATGTGTTCTCAAAGTCAGGTGGTTGCTCCAAGCAGACACCAAGAGAGCCAATCATTTATCCATTCATGTTTAGAAAACAAATTCCTGACTAACACAGAGTCCAAGTTATGTGGGGCTCTCCATAGATTGTCATGGAGAGTCTCCAAACATACCATGGGGTGATATTCTCCACCACCACCCCTTTAGAGCCAGTGAGTAGGAGCACAGGAATTAGCTCCAAGGCACATCCTGATGAGTACTGTACCCTCAGAAAAAGTTCAGAAGAAGAATCGAGGTGACACGTATGGGCACAGATAAATGTCAACTGTGAAACTGTCAACTATGAGATGTTCTTCCTAGAGACCTCAAAGTTTGTAGCTATGACTTTTAACAGATAATATATAACTTTATGGGCAGCTGGGTGGCACAGTGGACCTGGAGTCAGGATAGACCTAAGTTCAAATCCAACCTCAAACACTTACTAGTTGTGTAATCATGGGCAAGTCACTTAACGCTGTTTGCCTCAGTTTCCCCATCTGTAAAATGAGCTAGAGAAGGAAATAGCAAACCACTCCAGTATCTCTACTAAGAAAACCCCAAATGGGGTCATGAAAAGTTGGACATGACTAATTGACTAAATGACAACAATGTGCTAGGCCTATAGTAACTACTACATGCTACTAGCTGCTAAATCATCAGTCAGCAAGCATGAATTGAGTACCTGTATGCTAGGCACTGGAGATACAAAGACAAAAATTCAAAATTGTCCCTGCCTTCAAAGAACTTACAACTGCCCTCTGAGCTGCATCCCCATCACTGCCTGTCTTTCCTTTGCTGCCACATGGGACAGTCATTCTGAGCCACCTCTATTATGTATTACTCCACTTTCTGAATTCTCTGGTTCAGCTTAAATTGGCCTTTTTGGGGATCACAACATTCAATCTCCTGTTTTGACTCCTTTGAAAAGGCTGATTCTGGTGCCCAGAATGCCTTCCCTTTCTTTCCACCTCTTAGATTCCTTATTTTCTTCAAAATTCTGCTCAAGGACCATTTTGTCCATGAAGCCTTTCAAGGTTTTCCCCTAGGTGTTAATCACATACCTCAGGCAGCTAGGTGGTGCAGTGGATAGAGCACCAGTGTAGCAGTCAGGAGGACCTGAGTTCCAATTTCACCTTGGACACTTGACATCCACCAGCTATGTGACCTTGGGCAAGTCACTTAACCCCAATTGCCTCATCCTGGGTCATCTCCAGTCATTCTGACGAATATCTGGTCACTGAATTCAGATGGCTCTGGAGGAGAAATGAGGCTGGTGACCTGTACAACCTTCCCTCACTCAAAACAGTCAAGTGCAAGTCATGTCATTATTTCTCTGATGGTATGGTCTTCTTCGGTAATGAAGGATGAACACACAGAATGAAATAATCCTGGAAAAGAAAGTTGGAAGTTAATGACACTGGACCTTGAATATCCAACGAGGTTGTTTGTATTTTATCCTGTCAATAATAAAAAGCCACTTGTTGAGCAGGGGAATGATGTGATCCTATCTATGCATTAGGAATATTGCTTTGGCTCTCCTTCCGCTCTTCTGTTTTGTTGTTGAGTCATTTCAGTCATGTCCAGCTCCTCATGACCCCACTGGGGTTTTCTTGACAAAGATGTTGGAATGGTTTGTCATTTCCTTCTCCAGATAATTTTACAGATGAGAAAACTCAGGTAAACAAGGTTAAGTGACTTTTCCAGGGTCACACAGTAAATGTCTGAGGCTGGATTTTAACTCTGGTCCTTTGGACTCCAGGCCTGGCACTCCATGCATCATGCCACCTAGCTGCCTTCTCTTGTGCTAGCCAGATAGATAATAACTAAATAATAAACTTAGAGGCTGTGAGGTGATGCCATGGTTAGAGTGCTTGGCTTGAAGTCAGGAAGACCTGAGTTCAAATCTACTCTCAGACACTTACTAGCTGTGTGGCCCTGGGCAAGTTGTTTAACCTCTGCCTCAGTTTCTTCAGCTATTAAAATTGAGGCTAATAAGAGCTCCTATCTTCCAGGGTTGTTTATCAAGTGAGATAATATTTATAAAATGCTTAGCATATAATACAGACTATATAAATGTCTTCCTTTTTTCATATGGACAAAGAGTTTAATTGCCTTGAGGTTGAAAATGAATAATTACATATGCAAATTATAAAAAGGAGGGATGTCCTGTTCCTTGTCCTTGAGTGTCAACCGAGTAATTGCCCCAGTGAATATTCAGTGCTTATGATGACAACACTTTAAAAAGTCATTTCAAAATTGCCCAGTTTGCTGTCATGTATAGACAGGGGAATGTAGCAGCTTTTTAAGGGAACTAGGCACTCTTCTCTGAGAAAAGAGATGGGAGCAAGAAATAAAGAAAATTAAGAGGGGAGGAGAAAAGAGGAAAAGCATTGACACATGGAGCTCTTATCTCTTCTATTATCATTGAAAAGCTCTGCTGCTGTGCCGAGCCTTGGATGAAGCCTTGGATAGAGAGAATAGCTGTGGAATTCTGAATTGGTTAGAAAGATCAGGCAGCTCTTATCCTTATAAGTTGCTTTTGTGGAGACAATCTTTCTACAAACATCCTCTTGGAATGGTCATTTGGGGCTCATTTTCCTGGTTTGGGGATTTCAATTCAATTTAACAAACATTTATTCGGGACTTACCATATACAAGTTTGTGTCCTAGGCACTGGACATACAAGGATATATGAGAAACTGATTCTGCTCTACAGAAGAAGAAAGAATACGCTTTTTCTAGCATTCATTATATGCCAGATATATTGGCAGCTAGGTGAAGCAGTACATAGAAAACTTGACTTGAAGCCAGGAAGATCTGAGTTCAAATCTAACCTCAGATACTGACCCTGGGCAAGTCATTTAACCCTGTTTGCCTCAGTTTATAAAATGAGCTGGAGAAGAAAATGGTAAGTCACTCCAAAATCTTTTCCAAGAAAAATCTAAATGGGTCAGACAAAGAGTCAGATATGACTGAACCACAACAGTATCGTGCCCAGCACTGTGCTAAGCACTAATGTTTTTAACATTATCTCATTGGAGCCTCACAAAAACCTGGGGAGGCAAGTGCTATTATCTTCATTTTACATTTGGGAAAACTGAGACAGACAGAGGCTAAGTGACTTTCCCAGGATCACACAACTAGTAAGCATCTGGGCCATATGGGAACTTGAATCTTAGACAAATGACAAGTGTGACACCGTGTTTTATTCTGACCCAGGCAGGACCAGTGTTTCCTCGCATTACTTAGCAATAGAGCTTGAAGTGACTGTTCAGGGTGCAGTCTCTACAGGAATCACCAGAGGGTGCTCTGAGCTCAAGCTGCTCTAGCTCCCTTCCACCACTCAGGGTACCCACATCACCTGGTTCCTCCAAATCCTAAGGCACTTTTCAGTCTCTGTCCCCTTGTATAAACATGTCTTGCCTGAGTCCTGCGCTTCACAGCTTTTCCTTCAGTGCCCCTAGCCTGGGTTCATTCTAGACTCATCTAAGGGTATGGAAACATTCCTGGTAATAATCCACAATTTATTTGCTTCGTATTGGCACCCATCCCATTGAGATTCTAATCTCCTTCCCAAATTTACCTGAACTAAAAGGATTATTCATTCATATGTGAATTAAAATGGACTCAACTACAGGGGAAAAAATGAAACGGCCAATGTCAGCACCTTGCCACTCCTAGTAAGGTCTGAAATATCAAATTGCCCCCACCCAGTTTTCTGGACAGTTTTTTGAGGGGAGGGGGACACTTATTATACCTTATTAGGGAAATATGCCCCAGCATCTGCTTTCACAGTCTCATGAGGAAAGGAGGAAATAATCTCACTGCCATCTGGCTACTGGTCAGCAAGTCAAGTTTGGCAAGATTTCTCTCGCCTCCTTTTAAAAGTACTCCTCCTTGTAGTGCCACATTACAATGACCTCAGGCAACTTCTTTTTATGTTAAATGACCCAGTCAAGTCCGCTCCACCCTTCCTGCTTTTCTCTGGCACCTGGAGATGGCAGGAAAATAAAAGACAAAAACCCAACCAATATAGGTTATCCTATGTAACAAGGGGTGTCAAAAGTGTTAGAAGAAATTTAAATACAGACAGGTCACTTCCCCCGAGAAAGTCAAGAAAGGTTTCAGGAAGAAGGTGGCACCGAGGTGGACTTCGAAGGAAAAACAGGATGTTAGCAGACAAAGTTGGAGAGGTGGGAGATAGTCCATTCCAAGCATGGGGATGGCATGAGCAAAGGCAGAGAGAGGAGAGAAAGCAGGATAAAAATAGGCAATGGCAAACAGTGGATTCTATTGGAACAGAGAGTTTGTGAAAGGGAATATATTATCAGACAAGACCGGGTTGTAAGGTGGGAGTCAGATCTGGTGGGCTTTGTTCTGTAGGCAATAGAAGGTAATTCTAGAATGTGAAAGGAATGTAACAATCCAACTGGCCCAGTAGGAAGATTATTCTGGCAGCGATGTGAAGAGTAGATTGAAGAGAAAACATGATTGGGAAACAAAATGATTGGAAAAAAACATGAAAGCAGGAAGACAATTACAGGGAGGATGCTCTGAGCATGACATAAGGGACATAGTGTGACGTTTGAAAAGCTCTGGAGGCAAGGGAGCTGAGTTCAAACCCTACCTCTAAATCCTTTCATAACTCACTGAATCTGCAGAAACCCTCAGTTTCCTCATTTGTAAAAGTGGATTAAATGCCCTCTGAGGTCCCCTCCAGCTCTAAATCTATGACTCTACCATCATATTCCTGCAAAGATCATCTTCCCCTTCCCTTTCCAGCTCTGCCCCAAAGCCCTTAAGAAATGTCTCAACAAAGAGACATTAGGGCTTAATATCATACAGACACAATCTTAGATCAGGCACTTTCTTTTTAAACCCATTTATTTGCTTGGTGGAGCTAGGGAGAAGGAGCTGGGACTGAGTCACTTGTTATCAGGGAGAAGGGTGCTGAGTACTTTTTAAGTGTGTGTGTGTGTGTGTGTGTGTGTGTGTGTGTGTGTGTGTGTTTCTGTGTGTGTGTGTGTGTGTAGATATAGATGTAGATATAGATATAGATACACATTTCTTCAGCCCCAAGTCCCTTGTAAAGATGTCTTTGAACCCCTTGGCTGCCTGCTGACGGTATACATTCCCAGTGTTTCAATGGCAAGGCGAAACTTAGAAGGTTATGGCACCAGGAATTTTTCCTGCTGTTAGGAATGAAAGTTTTGAAAAGGCGGGATTCACTGAAGTCCTATGTTATGTAAGCAGATGTTAGAGAGCTGTAGCTGCTTTAGAGAGATTCCATTCTCTGCGAACAAATCTCTCCTGATCCTCCCGCAAACTTCTCTGGCTTATCCTAATACTACAGAAAACCTTAAGCGCAGCCCATGGATATTTGGAAGTCCCAGGGCATACACCATAGGACCTAGATTAAGATATTTCTCTTGTCAAATAAACTTTCTAAAGAGTGATCTGCATTTGGCAACTTCAGCGAGAGGTGGGTAGCTCTTGAGGTTTGGGGGGATGTGGTCTCTGGTATGTACAAGGTAACCATAGAGTCAGCAGTCTATTCCCTGAACCCCTGGGCTGAGTTGAAATCGAATGTATTTGCTGCTCTCCCTTCCCTTTAGATTTCCTCCTGGTCCTTCATTTCTCTTTATTTCCTTTCACAGTTGTTTATGGTACGTTTTAAAATGAAAAAGCAGTGGCTTTCCTCTCACCCCTCTCCACACACCCCTCCCAACTCCATAACCGTAAAGATGCCTGTAGACTTTGTGTTTTATTCATACATACAAAGAAGAATTTAATGCTAAAATTAAGTAACTCCAATCTATCTCCCCCACCCCCACCCCCACCCCAGCCCTTCCTGGCTACTGACTTGATTAGTCTGTCTGGCTCTTCTTTCTTCTCTCCATCCCTTCAGATATAGCCGCTACTCTATTTCTCTGCCTTTCCATCTCTCTTTCTTTTCCTCTCCCTAATTCTATCCCTTGCCTTGCTTCTCCATTCTCCCTCCACCACCACCACCACCACCACCACCCCGCCCGCTTTTCCTGCTTCTCCCTCCTCCCCTTTTCTCCCTCTCCACCTCGGGCTCCTTCTCCCTCCCCAGAGGATAGAGTGGCCAGTTCCTTTAGAAAGCAGCCCGCCTGCCCGCCTGCCTTCTCTCTGCCCACCTACTATGAGAAGCAGCTCCTCCCACCTGCCCATAAAAGCCAAGTGCTTGTTACCAGCAGCTGATCAGAGAGCATTTTCCCAGTCCTCTCCTGTTGGGAGCTACTGTTCTTCTGTCCTTGGATCTTAACGACTCCAGGTAAGACAATACCTCCTCAGGCATCTGACTCACCAGGACACACAGCAGCCCCAAGGAGTAAGTAGCCTTCCTGTTTTCTCGAGGTGTTGGTGCGGGTTTGTGCGCTGCCTGCCTGATCAGCTGTTTTTAACTAGCATCTGGTTTAAAAACAACTCCTGTTTGAGTAGTGAAGTTTCAAAAAAATCATCTTGTGGAGAAACAGCAGCAGAGTTATTGAAGAAACATTTTCTTTTCTTTTTTTCACTCTCCCTCCCACCCCCTTGAAAGTAAAACTGGGGAAGTCAAAATGAGTCCGTTGAGGGTGTTTTGCTTACTTTTCATTACAAATATTTTACATATCAATAGGCGGGTGGAGTAAAAGCCTTGTCATGTTGTCAAATATGTTATTTTAGAGGAACACAAATGTCTTCCTAAAATAGCACACTCAAAGATCCTGTTAACGATTTTGCGATGTTTTCCAAACCCCCAAGATTGCTTCTGTAAGTTCTTTAAAAGAAAAAGAAAGAAAAAGAAAAAATCTTTCCAGGTTTCAGTGCTTGGAAAAAATGATGTGAACTACTTGCCCTTTACAGAAGGATAGCAATCAGGTGGCTGGTAGATAGGAAAGGATGAACATCCACGAGCAGGCTGGGGCAAAATGTGCTACTTTAAAACTAATAAAAAGGTGAAGAGTTTGTTTAAATAGAGATAGCCTGTCAAGAACTCTGTGAATTAATATACCACACACTTCCCTATAGAGTGTTTTTTAATTATCTCTGCTAAGAGAAAAACATATATATATATATATATATATATATATATATATATATATATATGGAGACATCACAATGGTACTAGATAGAAAGGAATAAGGACTGAACCTATGATTTAATTGGTAAATTCCCTCTACCAAAACAGAGCAGCACTTTCTATGCAACCTATAATCTTAGAGAATTTGTATGGAGCATTCAGAGGCTAAAAGTCACAATGTGTCGGGGGTGGGGCGGGGGTGAGAACCCAGGTCTTCCTGACCTCAAGGGCTGATTCTCTCTACACGATACTATGCTGCCTCTGTATACAGGAAAGTTGGAGGGGGAGAGAGAGAGAGAAATAAAGATTTATAAGACCTGGGTTCAAGTTTCACCTCGGACATATATACTGGCTTTGTGATCCTGGAAAAGTTATGTAACCTCCTAATGCCCAGGTAATTCTCTAAGACTTGAAACTGAAGACAATTTATCCTGCATTGATTGAGGGAATCCCTCACCAGGAGCTTGCTATAACAATGTAATCACAGATCCAGTCCCTATCATCGTGCTTGGAGGTTTCTTCTGTATCTCTCTGCTCATCCCCCTTTCCTTACTGCTTATGTAGCTTTTAGAATCCTATTGAACTTCTTTGGATAGCACCTGTTTCTCACAGTTTTTCATCTGTTGAAATCACATGTCCCCTTTAAGAGATGCTAAAATATTAGTCCTAAGTCCAGACTATCTTCCTAATATCTAAGTACTAGGGATGCCTGATTGCACACCTATGAAAGGGAAATAGCTTCTCCTCATTCACTCAGTCTATTTAAAGTAGTTACTTTCTGCCCCCCAAGTTCCAAATCCAAGGCAAAGTGTTCTGTTTGTGATGTTCCACATCTCTCTCATGTGGCAGAGGAAACCTCTTCACATGTTTGGATTGTGTAAGAGCCCTCTTAAAAAAGAAAACCAAGGCTGCCTTTCAGGAAACCAAACCGCTCTATTAGTCAGGGTCCTGTAAGTGGAAAAGGAAAATGTTTCATTTTTCATTTTATTTTGATTATTTTCTTCCCCTTCCTGTCCCCTTCCCAAAAGAAAATGATCATGCAATTAAGATGTCAAAAATTCTTCACTTCTTTAAAAAAAAGGATGGGATCATCATTAAAAAGCTGACATTTGATGCCATTTCTGGTCTTTGTTTCATTTTTTAAAATTTATTTTAAAAGTAACTTATTAAACAGTTCTACTGGGAAGAGTCTAATACTGATCCAAATGGAGGGGAGGTAGGAAACTTAGGTACCCCACAAGTTCTATGTCCTATAAAACTTTATTTCAGTAAGGTAATTACCTAGGAGTGGCAGTTTATATTAAGATGTTATGAAATTCCTGGTTAGACAAGAAAAACGTATGACCTGAGTGCATAGAGATACCTTTTATCTCTTGTCCCTAAAAGCAGCCTGCTCTTTTTATGTCTGCTTTAAGTGAGTAATCAACCATGATATGTGCCCATGGAAAGCACCAGAAATGTATGATATGTTCAAATCTTATTTAAAGTCATGATTTGATTTTGTACCGTTCAGCATCATTGCTTGTGTGTGATAATATACTTTTCTGAACACCGTGTCCTTTGGAGAAAAGTTATCTTTTCTAAGAAAATTATTTCCCAAATTGGAAACAGAACTTTTGTAATACACCTTCCTCTGGAGAGGAACAGGTCTTTGCTGATCTTCTGTCATTATTCTCTTTGACCTGATGAACTTGCCTTGATATGTACTGTCCAGTTAAATCATAAAGCAATCAAATATCCGTTGATTAATTCACTATGCCCTGGTCTGTACTACCCTTGTTAAGCCAATGAATTTTGACGAGAAGTCTGAGTCTTTATGACCTCTCTTTCTTAGCATGGACTTTTATCCCCCAGGTAGTCTCAAAATTGTCTATTCGTTCCCAAAGCTTCTTGCCTAAGACAAGTCTTCCTACTTTAAGTCAGAGAAAAGCATGACATGGTTTGTCAAAACTAGTACTTCCCTTGGTCCTTGCATATAAAGAATAGACGTTTACTAATTCTTCATTGAAATAAATATTGGTTTATTTGACTGAAGAACTTATTCACTCTCTGATGATCTATGTATCTTGTTAATACCCCCCTGTCATATTACCATGGCTCCTATCCCTTGGAAATTGACAGCAACTCACTGTAACGGTTGATTTTGAGTTGTTTTAACTTTGAGACAAGCAGACATGAGTTGACAAACTCCACCATCACCTCCCTTTACTCTCTGTTCCCACTGCCTTGCATCTCATTAGACATACAACCTAGAGTGTTCCGACTCTAAGTGTATATGTACGTATGTATGCATGTATATACATATATATGATGAGGCATGAGATACTCTATTAGGTGGTAGAGTAAGGGTATAACTGGTACAAATTCAAGGCAGAAAAAGAGGAATTTTAGATACAACAGTTGAAATACCAAGATGTCTGGTAGCAAGAGCAAATCCTTACCACAATCATTTAAGCTGGAGACATCAAGTAAGAAATAAGGGGGAAGAAAGGAAGTGCATTTCTTCTCTTGTCAATTGTCCTTCATGGATTTTCTGCTAGGGAAAGAATTGAGATCCTCTTGCCCTTCACCTGCTGGGGTCTCACAGACTAATATAACTCTTCTTGTTGACCAAAGGTGAATTGAGGATGTGTGTATTTCTGTTCGTCAGCAAGTGTCTTATTAAGAGGAAAGACATGATACGTTTGAAAGAGTGCTGGATTTGGAGTAAAGAAGATATGGGGTTCAAATCCAGCAGTATGCTGCTAAATATTTAACAACCGGATTCTTGGGGCCAGGGGTATGTGTACACATTTTAAAGTTTAATCTGTATTGTTAACACTTTCTTAGATTTTGACAATCAACAAAACAATAAAACAAACCCCATTGTGTAGCAATTGCCATTTCTAAAGCATAAATGCTCACCCAAAACATTCAACAATTTGCTCTGACTCCCCATGTCAAATTCCTTTCTCCCCATGTCAAATTCCACCTCTGCCACTTACTCTAATAGGTATCTAATAAATCGTTTTTGATAAATATTGATTGATGGATGACCAGGCAATGAATTTAACATCTTTAAGCTTTACTTTTGTCATTTGTAAAATGAATTGATTGGACTAGATGGTTTCTAAGGTCTCTTTCAGTTCTAAACATACAATCTCTGAGCATCTACTATATGCTTTTTACTAGGATAGAAGACAAAATGAACCCACCCTGCCTTCAAGGAGCTTATGTTCTATTATAAGACATTTTGTAGAAATATATACAAAGCAAATACAAGTTAATTGGAGAGGGGGGTGGCTAGGGGGAAGTGGACTAGCAGGTGGGAAGGAAAATCAGGGAAATGGCTTGTATAAGAGGTAGTGTTCAACCTCAGTGTTGAAGGAAAGTAGAAATTCTAAACAGCTGACTAAACTATCCAGTGCGGCCCTTGGTCCTTTCACATAGGCACTTAAGAAATCTGCTGTGAAACATGCTTGTTGAATTAACTAAAGAACACATCTGCTCTATCACCATCTATCTGTCTTGCTAATTAATACCTTGCAGTGATTTCATTACTATGAGATACACATCTCTATCATATCACCATGTGGAATAGGGGATAGTCAAGCTTCCTTCAGAATTATACTCATCCTGGTACATAATCCAGGGGAATTTGGCATTTATCATTTAAACCACCCCTGCCAACTTTTTAACTGTAAATTTGCAGAATTTATTTCTTCAGTTTGGATGATTGGAGCTAGGGAGAAAAATATACCACCACATCTTCACGTAGTAACTGATTTCTGGCAAGATTCCTTATTATCTTACAGGTTTAAAAATTTCTTTCTTTCCTTTAGCTATCAGGGTCCAGTTTAAATGTCCACTGTCAGAGAGTTGGCAGCTTTTTTCTACCTCTGACTTCAAAAAACCATTGTGTCCTTAAAAACTATTCCATAAAAATTTTTTAGTCTGCCTTCCTTTCTGTTCACTGGCCCCTAGATGTAGACATACAGATGCTATTTTTAAAAGATGCAAAATTTGAAACTCAGAGAGTTTCTCAGAGAGATGCAGACTTGAGCCATCTTCTAAGAGTTATACTAGCCTATCAATGGGAAAAGAGCTATACCACCCTATCAGTTGGCAGAAGGAGGGGAAAGGAGGTCAAGGTCTGAACCCAATTCCCTCAGGAATTTTGAGCCTTTTCCACAATTAATGTTGTGTGAACTGGAGCCCTCACCAAACCTAAGCTTCTAAGAATTACTGGACTATGGCTCACAAAATGCTGAATAAATAAGAAAAAGAATCTTGAGAACTGGCAGTCACTGGACTGTCCAGGATATGCCAATATTCTCTTTTCTAGAGAGGCAAGACTGAGCAGCGTGGAAGGAAAGTGGGTTATAAATTTCTGGATCATCATGAAGACACTGACATTATAAACAGCACTTTATTTGTTCATAAATCCTGGAAACTGAAAAGTTTATGAAAAATTGACCTCCCTCCTTTCATTGCAGGGTTGGCAGTAGCATTTCTGGGTGCTAAATATTGCCCATAAAGTCAGGAATGGTCAATATATTGGTTAGCTTCATTTATCAGCTTTTCAATGTAAGGGAGAAGAGGACGAAAGGATATACTTGGAAGAGATTTCTATATAAAAATAAAAGACTTCAATAAAAATGCTTTCAAGAAATTCTGAGAGCTGATTGAAGCAAGTATTGCTTTAACATCTTTCAGTAAGGCAACTGAGGAGTAAAGGGGTGAAGAAAGGGGAGCGGGCCAGCAAAGGAGCAATCACTGAGCAGAGAATCTAATTTTGGAATATCGGTAAGGTCAGAGCCTTTTGAAGTCATGCTGTAATCAAAGATTCACAAAACTCTTTGAAACTACAGTGCATTCAGTTGAAGAAAACCAATGAAAATGTAGCCAGGAAAATGAATCATAAATGCAGTGACCAGAAAGGACCCAGTAGGTTCATTGAGTCATGTCTCCTGATACAACACAGGAGCAATTGTAACAAGTAATCACTTGAGCTGCTTGTCTCACTCAGTCCTTAAATTGTCCAGCCAATGAAACTATAATCTTCCTAAGCAAACTGCTGGAATTTCACACGTTACCTGGTGACTCGTCTTAAACTCCCACCGTTGTTATTTGAGGCCATAACTCTTAACCTTTTCTAGCAAATCCTTTACCATCTCAATGTAATTTTTCTGTACTTGTGGACTGCTATAACTGTATCCTCCAAGGCCTCCACCCTTGATTTCTTTAATTTTGAGGAAACCAAACTCTCCATTTTTCCTCATAGATCATTCTTTCTGAACTGACGTTCATTCCTGTGGCTCTTTCTTTTAGGAGTATATACTTTCACCCTGTCAAATAAAAATGTACTTTGCTGTTCCCTTTTTCCAAATATTATTTTAGATGGTTAAGGGAAAAGACAACTTTTAAGCACTTTGTACACCTTAAAGTGCAATATACATGAGTAATTGCTATTATTTAAAATGCCTATGTGCTGATACCCTGGGTAGCTAGGTGTTCTGGTAGATGGATGGCTGGGCCTGGATTCAAGAAGATTCAGCTTCCTTGTGTTCAAATCTGGTCTTAAACACTTAGCAGCTGCGTTGACCATAGGCAAGTCACTTAACCTAGTTTGCCTCAGTTTCCTTATCTGTGAAATGAACTGGAAAAGGAAATAGCAAACCACTCCAGTATCTCTGCCAAGAAAGCACCAAATGGGGTCATGAAGAGTCAGAAATGACTAAAAAATGACTGAACAACAACCCACTGATATTTCTGTGTCCCTGCCTCCTCAATTACCCGTCCCTTTTCTGAGGGACGGTAATTTAGTTTACCCACTCACTATATGGTCTGTGCTTCACCACATACCCTGATAATGCACACGAAGGAAGTCTAGACCCGCCCATCCGCCCCACTGCTGCATTCTCAGGATTTATGGACCTTTCCACCTGCCCTGCAACTGGACACTTCCACGTGCATCGTCTCCATGATTACAAGAGCTCCTTGAGAGTGGGGACTGCTTTACTCTTCCTCTTTATACCCCCTGAAATTGGCATGTAGTAAGTGCTTAACACACGCTTCATTCATCCATACTCCATAAACCTCTGAGCATCTAATATTGTGTTAGGAATTCTGTGAACGTCCAATAAGCTTTGCAAGAGTACAAAAAATTTAATCATTCTTCTGAAGACATAAAGAGAGGACCAGTTGTCCCAATGGTTAGAGCTCTGGAGCAGCAGTCAGGAACACCTGAGTTCAAAGCCAGCCTCAGATTTTTACTAGCTGTAAGGCCCTAGGCAAGTCATTTTACCTCTATCTGCCTCTGCTTCTTCATCCATAAAATGGGATTAATAATACCATCTACTTGTTGTTGTCAGGATCAAATAAGTAAAGCACAAAATAAATTTGAGTTATTCTTAATATCAACAGAGAAGTAATATTACTTCTGTATTTGGTTTGTGACATTGACAATACCCTTTCGCTCATTTCCTACCCTTGAGTAAAAGTAGGCACTAATCAGTGCTCTCATCTAGTATGTGCTTAGGCACAAGTCCACAGTAAGTGCTTTTCCTAATCAAGCTCTTCTCCATAAATTTCTCATCCCTCTTACCCTACCAAGGAGGCAATAACTTTTATAATTTCCCCACTGCTACCCTTTATTTTTGGGACAAATAAGTGACTTATAGTTATGGCACTCTGAAGTTTGTAAAATGGTTTTGAACTTCACAACAACTCTATACAGTATTTAGGTGACACAGTGGATAGCTGCACTTGAAGTACAAATGCTGCCTCAAACATGTCTTAGCTGTGACCCTGAGCAAGTCACTTGATCTCTGTCAACCTGACATATCTCATCTATAAAATGCTATAATGATAGCATTTACCTCACAGGGTTGTGGTGAGAAGTAAATAAGATGACATATGTAAAGTTTTCTGCAACCTAAAACTTCTGTATAAATGCTAACTTTTAGAGTCTATCTATTATTTATGTATTGTGTTTATTTTTTATTGTGTTTATGTGTATAGTATATTATTTGTGCATAATCTTTATATTATACAGAGAAGGAAATTTAGGCTCAGAGAATTAAGTGATTTGCACATAGTCAGATGGCTAATAAAAATCAGACTCAGCCTTTAAACCCAGGTCTTCTTTACTTGGAGTCCAGAGTGAAATGAGAATCAGTTAGGTAGCCCAGTAGAGAGAGCCAAGGACTTGGAGTCAGGAAGACTTGAGTTCAAATCCAGCCTCAGACACTTCCTTGCTGTGTGACTTCAGGCAAGTCACTTAGTCTTTGTCTGTCTCAGTTTCCTCAATAGTAAAATGGAAATAAAAATACCACCTACCTTCCAAGGTTGTTCTGAGAATCAAATGAGATAATACTTGTAAAGTGCTTAGCCTAATGCCAGGCACATAGTAGGTGCTTAATAAATGCTTGTTAATTTTTTTCAAAAGAGAGACAGATGTGCAATATGATGCTCACCCAAAGCCAAGTTGATGTTATCTATAATGTTTCCATCAAACTTCCCACGTTCATCTACATTCCTGAGTATATGAGGCCAGAAAAAGTATGAATCCTTCCATTTCAATACATGTCATCATTGTCATTACTAATAGGTAACATTTATATAACACTATGTGCCAGGTGCTGTGCTAAAAGCTTGATGGTTAGAATGTCATTTGATCCTTACAAAAACCCTAGGAGGTAGGTGCTCTTATATCCCCATTTTACAGTGAGAAATCTGAGGCAGAGGTTGTGATTTGCCCAGTGTCTGATGCTAGATTTGAACTCCAGTCTTCCTGATTCTATCCACTGTACCACCTACCTGCCTATTTTTAATCTTATTTATATACAGTTGGATTCCTTTTAGACTTACATCACAATTCAGTTTTTCACACTCTCAGGTCATGAGCATTTGTATATCTGAAATAATAAATGCATTGTGTAATACATTAAGAAACTTGAGATGCAGAAAATTAAAAAGGTTAAAAAAATAGGTCATGGTCTCCATTCTTGATAAAACATTAAATAAATCCACAGGTTATTAGACCAGATGTTTGTTTGGTTTTACTTCCTCTGAAACAAACCCTAGAGCTGTTTGTACTTTTAAGCAACAGGCATGAATCACACTTGTGCGTGTACAATTCTATATACAGTTCTCCATGTATGCTCATCCATCTGAAAATGACTTCTTTCAAAAGAAATGCTTCCAAATAGAGTCTCTGGGACTGCCTCTCACAAGCTCTTTATTGATGTATTTACATCATGGACTCTTTCAAGCGGAGCCATTGCTTGACATACTGAGTTTAGAGACAAGCTTGCCATTACTTACAGTCCATCCATAAGTCATTAAGCTATCCTAGAATCTCCAAACCAGGCTAGAGGAAAAAGTTTGATGAATGAGCCTGGGTATGGGTGTGTACTGCAGTGTTCTACTGCTTCCAGCCTGCTGGGTAGTCCCTCTACAGTCCCCCATGCTGCAGACGCTCGGCAGCTGTACTTTGGGAGAGCCCAGCCAAAGGAATTCATTATCCAAGTCGCACGTACACAGTGAGAGGATGTGTACCGTGAGGCTGCCAATCTTCAGAAGGTCTCATCCACCACTACCGAGTTCAGCAACATAAATCCTCAATGGGAATGTTGGGGACACTGCTGGAGAATGTTTTGCTGGCTTTAAGGTTGCTCTGTTCATTTCATATCCTTATCTATCTGTCACAGAGCAAGTTGATGTAGGGTATAGTGGGTAGAGGGCTAGTGCTGAAGTCAGGGAGATGTGTTTCTAACATATGTGGAGCGTATGTAACCCTGGACCACTTACCTTCTCAGTGGTCTAGGAAAATACACTGAAAACCTACGCTGATTTGAAGAAGGAGTTTTCTCACCTGAGAGTTCCCTATACCAATGAAATCAGAGTTGTAGGTTTCTATTTGTCTCACAATAAGCCTATTTCTGAAATGCTCTGCATCGTTCTGTTTTTAATAGATACCTCCTTAAAAGGACTATTGCTGTTGGGTGGTTTCCAACTCTTCTTGACCCCAGTTGGGGTTTTCTTTTACTAAGATCCTGGACTAGTTTGCCATTTCCTTCTCCAGCTCATTTTGCAGATGAGGAAACTGAGGCAAATCGGGTTAAGTGACTTCCCCAGAGTCACACCGCTAATGAGTGTCTGAGACTAGATTTGAATTTAGTTCTTCCTGACTCCAGGACTGGCATTCTATTCACTGGTCCACCTAGCTGCCCACTTGCTTAAGGATACTATAGATGCAAGAATTCATGAGGGTGAGGGTAGGGGTCTTGGCACTAACCAGTTAGATTGGCCTCTTTTTTTTAATAGGTGCAAGATAAGATGAAATCAAGGAATATAGGTCATAAAAGGAAGAAATATAAGGATGGGAGCAAAATTTAGGAAACGGGGAAAAAGACAAAGTCTAGAATATCTCAAGTTCTAGGAAATGTTTAAACTGGATTGAGATTTTTTTGTCCCACTATTAGATAATCCCATGGGGGAAAAATAAACAGGAAAGATGATCACTTAGCTACCAATTTAGCAAAAATCTCTCGCATTGTTTTCCTGCTCCTGGATCCTCCTTTCTAGTTTCTCTCCAACTGAAAGGTACTTCCTCTGCTCTCAATATCCCTTCAAGAGTTCCTGACTGATAGAGAGAAGGGAGACAGTCAGCATAGAAAAGCTGCATGATTTCAGGGCAGACTTTTGCTTTGAATTTATCTTGAGAAAAGTGGCTGTAAATGTTTCCTTGGAATCAGGAGCTATAATATACCATAGTAGCACTTCACACAGTTGGTTTTTCTTTTTTTTTTAAATTCTCATATAAGACTGAATAAATCTTCACGTTGTAATGGTGCCAAAATGTCAGGGCTTGTTGAAGGTTTTTTTTTTCTTTTAAAAAAACCAAAGAAATCTCAGAAAATGTTCTTTCCAAGGCCATGACAAAGCCAAGACTGAATCTGAAAACTCAATTCAGTAACAAACAACCTCTGCCCGCTGGGTCAGCTAGAAAGGCGTCTCTAAAGGGCCAAAGACCCAAAAGCAGATTTGCCAGCCCCAAAAAAGAACCACATTGTTATCTCATTACATGTTACATTCCCATCTCACTGTGAACCCATTAGAAGGGGAACTAAGGAGAAGAGAAGGCAGAAATTAATTTGCCATTTAGAAGATGGCCTCACAAAACCTGTTCCTCAGCATCTGTGGCCACTCGAGGGAATTTACCATAGTCCAGCCCTAGACTGGAGTGAATTGCCTTTTGTATCAAACGTTTCCATTGCACAGCTGAATGTGGATGGCTTGTTAAGGCTTGAGACGCTTCCATAATTTGGAAGGCTTTAAGGGAATGGATGTGAATCATGACAACAGAAGTGCACTTTCCCTGGCACACTGAAGACGGGCAAATGACTTCGCCAATTAACCACATTCCCACCAGATTGAAGCTATCAACTCGCCCTGGCCACTACTGATAGTAATAGAGTTGGTTCTCATTTAGTATAAATAACAAACCTCTTGAAGTGGTCACACGTATTCACATTTGCACTTTTCAAAACTGCCATTATGTATAAAAAGGTAAGCAGTTCTAGCCCTATAGAAATATGCCATGTGATTTCAAAAAAGCCACTACTTCCACTATTCACACAAATCAGAATCTGCAGGTAATTAGGAAATTTTGTTTGTGATAAGAGGGTGGTCTTAGGAGTCTATTGGTCCAAAAATCATTCAAGGTGCAGCTGGGTCAGTAGTAGAAAGAACCCTCCCCTTGGTGTCAGGAACTCTGAATCCTCTGACACAAACCTTTTAACCTCTCAGTCTCAGGAAATAGTGAAGATTAACTTAAATTATGCCTTATCAAGTATTCTGATCCCCTTATACACTGGTAAACAGTCATACTCAGAACCATCTGGAAGTAGCTCATTTAATGTGTATAGAATCAGAATAAATGGGATTTCCAGTATCAAGCACTTCATGATCTTCCTATAATGAGCCAACCTAATGATTAGACCAATGGTTAGCCCATCCCATAAGCATTCTTCTGTTGAATAGGATCCATAAATTCCTAAATGAATCCATGAGCAACTAATATACCTCCTGTACTCCCAAATAAACATCTCATAAATATATATCCCTATATAATACATGTACATATTACTATTTTAAATATATGTAAATACTTAATATATTACTATTTTATATATTTAAATGTTACTATTTTTAAATGTATGTAGATGGTACTGTGATCAACAAAATACAAAAATTATTTTATTACTGAATTCATAGTGGCTTTTTAGTCCCATATTTTCTCAAACCAATGACGGATCATCATAGTACTATAATATTTATGGAAGGGAAGATGAAAATTTTGGTTCTTACACTTACACATTGTTTCTAAAAAGAAATTGGAAATCTCTACATCCCTACTCTACACTGAACTATCTAGATAATCCTAGGCTCTGCTAAGGGAACAGATGAATTAGGGGTCACCCAAGGCAAGCAAAGAGATGACGATAAATAGTACTCAAAAAACGTACTCACCCCTTCATTTCCTGTGACCGTCAAAATAGGAACTGCTCACATGGAAAGTTTCATTGCCTTCTGGTTGAGTTCAAATTGGGAAGAGTTTACTTGTTAGCCTTCATTTTAGTAACTCTTTTAATAGCACTTTATTTTAATAACTCTTAATAGTCATCACATATTATCATCCTATTCCTTTGGAAGCTGTTGGATATTGGCTTTTCTACCATGATAGAAACTGTGCTCTTTCTGTGCCTCAGGGCCTGAGTTCTAATCCAAGGTCAGACATGTATTGGCCAAGAGAAAATGAGCGTTTGCTTTTCTTGAGTAATGACTGGTTCCTGATTTCTCCAGTGGGGACAATGAAACTTGCCCTGCTTGCCTCATTGAATTGTCAGAAACATCAGATACGTAAGCCCTATGAGAGTGTTTTGAAAATTGTAAGGTATAAAACATTGAGTTATGATAAAAATAGAAACTAGATCTGTGATTTTATTGGTATAGAAAATGTTAAGTTTTATAGATGAAAAAATTCCCTCTACCAGTGAAATGACATATAAGTCATTATGACTTAATATGACAAAATGACATAATAAGTCATAGGTTTGTCTAGGACACTAAGAAGTTAAGGGACTTGACCAGTGGTCAGTCAGCCAATTCATGGCAGATGCAGGACTTAAACCTCAGTTTTCTATCTAATACACTCTGCTACCTCCATGTGTTGGTGTTATCAATCCTTTGATCCAGGGGGAGGAGCCAAGATGGCAGAGTAGAAAGATTCACATATGCTAG
>CM053771.1:380461866-380487133 GCA_028658325.1 Potorous gilbertii
TAGATATCCAATGGGCTCAGGCCATGGAAGCGCTCAAAAAGGATTTTGAAAATCAAGTTAGACAGGTGGAGGAAAAACTGGGAAGAGAAATGAGAGAGATGCAAGAAAAGCATGAAAAACAAACCGGTCAATACCTTGATAAAGGAGACCCAAAAAAATGCTGAAGAAAATAACACCTTGAAAAATAGGCTAACTCAATTGGCAAAAGAGGTTCAAAAAGTCAATGAGGAGAAGAATGCTTTCAAAAGCAGAATTAGCCAAGTGGAAAAAGAGGTTCAAAAGTTCACTGAAGAAAATAGTTCTCTCAAAATTAGAATGGAACAGATGGAGGCTAATGACTTTCTGAGAAACCAAGAAATCACAAAACAAAACCAAAAGAATCCTTTGATCTAATAAGCTATGGTGAGTGTATAAGAAACAATCTCTGTTCAATGGATTTCCAGATAGATAACTAATATGGGAAACAAGCAAAGAAAATAGGATAAAGTAGGCACCTTAGTGCTGGGGAAGGAGGGTGGAAAGGAACAGGCATTTATTAAGCACCTACTGTATGCCAGGCACTGTACTAAATACTCTACAAATACGGTCTTCTAATCAAGTTGGTAGCATTTGTTATCTATACTGACAGAAGACCAGGAGAGTGAGAATGCATGAAATATGTCTCTCATTCCTTGTTTTAACCGTTCATTTCAACTTCATCTCCCTGTACATCTGGAGGATACTGGAGAAACTGGACATATTCCTTCTCTTTCCCTCTCTCCAGTAAAGGTGCTACCAATGGGAAAAAGAAATAGCTAAGGGAGAGAGAAAAAGAGGACAAAAAAGGAGCTTGGATGGTCTAGGAACTGAGTCATCACCCCTGAAAAACTCCGAGTTGACTCATTAGCCCATTTTCACCATGGATCATTAATCAAACATTTTTTTCTGTGACTGTTGCTTTCTCACCCAAGTTTACTTAATAAAGAATGCATTCTCTATGACAAGAACACCACTGTTAAAAGTGTAATGTATCTTAATGTGTTAGTAAAATCAGGGTGTTCTGAGCGTCCCTATTCCCAAGATCCCTCACCCAAACTACAAATTGGCTCAGTGACCATCCTATAGGGGGCTGGCAGGTGGGTAACCCCTTTCTTCTCTGTCAAGACATAAGCTGGCTGGAAAGTGAAACCCTGGGAAGGAGCTCCCATCCACAGCCAGACAGCTTACTTGCGGCTAACACCCAACCAAATACGAAGGGAAGAATCTAACATGTTATTTTTAAATGGCCTAGGGTCATTGTTAGAGCAGTTGGAAGCTGCCACAAAGTCGTTCCTGACTTTCAGAAAAAGTGAGGGAATGACAATAGCCCTGCTTGAAGTCACTGCTGACTAACTCTGTTTCTTATTTAAGAATGTAATTTAATTTTTCTTTTTGAAAGCACTGTCATTTCAGGGCCAGAAAGTAAAAGATGTGTAACTAGACAAAGAAAGAGGTATGCTCATGTGTCCCTGGAGTGATTGTTTGTAAGAGCTATGGTCTCTCCTATAAAATCTTACTTGGGCAACTCAAGCTGGCTCCGTTCAGATGGAGAGGATAGCAGACTTGTACGCCAGTCTTCAGGCAAATCTGAGAGATGTGGAAGTAGAATAAAGCTATTGAGAACAATTTGGTCAGTTGAATATCATGTCCAGTCCAAATCCAACACCCTTTCCAATAAGCCACATTGCTGCAGATCCTAGAAAGAGGACACTTATAATCAACATAACTGGATTTTCCTGTGAGCTACAGACAAAATCAGCAACTGGATGACTCAGTGGATAGAGTGCCAGATGACTCAGGAAGAGCATTCTTTATAAGTTCAAATCTCAGCCTCAGACACTTATTAACTGTGTGACCCTGGGTAAGTCACTGAACACTGTTTGCCTCAGTTTCTTCATGTGTAAAATGAGCTGCAGAAGGAAATGGCAAACCACCCAACATATCTTTGCCAAGAAAACCCCAAATGAGGTCACAAAGAACTGGATGTAACGGAAAAACTACCAAACAACATAGATGAAACCAGAGGGAGAAAAATATGACACATAGGAAAACTATGTCCTTTAAACTTCCTTACCCATCTCCCCACCCCAAGATTAACCCATTTGG
Source organism: Potorous gilbertii (assembly GCA_028658325.1). Taxonomy (NCBI): domain Eukaryota; kingdom Metazoa; phylum Chordata; class Mammalia; order Diprotodontia; family Potoroidae; genus Potorous; species Potorous gilbertii. Next base: position 380,463,991 of record CM053771.1, read on the forward strand.
CTTGGTTTGATCCCAGTCCATTTTTTCAGTCTCAAGGAACCTGAAATAATTTAGAACCTTTTATTCACTGAAATTCATTGAAATCCAATTCTGCCCACTGCTAAGTTTTTTAATCCAACCATTCCATAGACCTATTTGGTATCAAAGTCCCTGGAACTACTTTAGTTCTAAAACTATTGCGATTTCCCAGAGCTCTCAGAGGTGATCCATGACTGAATCCTTCCGAACACCCCTGTACACCCACAAAATGTCTTTAGTATCTGCAGCTAAGGGATGAAATTTCCACTGTCTATGTTCACAAAAAAGATGGCCAGATAAGAATGGTTTGAAGTCTAAGAGAATCTACCTATATTTGACCTTTAAGAAAGAGGTAAGCTGTGTGCCAGGGTTGTGCTCAGAACTATCCTAGGAATGTTGCTGTAACCACAGAGAGCCAGCCGGAACCAACAGTGAGTACCATTTTATTGTGTTAGCTTCCTCAGTCTCAATTTCTGCATCTGTAAAATGGGAATATTAATAATATGGACTGCTAGGATCAAATGAGATAACTAAAGCACTAAATAAATATTGTTATGTTATTCTCATCACCTTCCTCATTGTGACTGGATTAATTTATTATTTCCTCAAACTCATTTTTGAACTTGGGCAGCCGATTTATCACAAATGAGCCATCAGCTCTTGGTTCCACGCATATGAACTGGGCATTTGGATTCAGGATCCTTTGAGAGAGACCATAATCTTCTGCAAGTGGGTCAACACAGGTGCCAGGACTTTGGTATTTGACAGTGATCCCTCTAGCCCTTCTTGCCTTCTCTGAGATCTCTTTAGGAAGCATTGTCCCCACCACCAAACAGTGGGATTAAATCCTGAGCTGGGCAGACCTTCTTATCAACAAAGTAGGCCAGTCCTAATGACTAAATGTCATCTGGCAGCAGATTAGATCTAGGTTTGTTAATAATCCCTTTTCAAACAAACCAGGGAGAGAGTCTAACAGCAACAATTTACAGGAGATGTTTAACAATTTCGGAGGACAGACACACCAAATGCCTTCCCTCTGACTCAGCTGAGAGCCATGGATGGGAGCAAGAGATGCTGTCTCAGAAGCCAGGACAATCAGCTGTGTCTTTTCCATTCACAGCTAAGGACAGCTCAGTTTATTTGGAGGCCCTGGAAAAACTTTCAATGAAAACTTTAAAAAAAATTGTCCTGCAGTCACAAGCCAGACAGCGTTGAGAAAATAATTATGGGTGTGTGTTTTTTCCCTTGCCTTGTAAAATATTTACAAATCATTGCATAAGCAAATTTTCAAGTCAATGGTAAAGATAGCAACAACATCGAACTTGTAAATTTTTAATTTTGTCCGTAAAAGAATCACCATGTGTTTAAATCACACTTAGAGGCATACAAATAAAATTCCCATTAGTAGGCATACAGCTTTGTGGGTAAAGAGAAAAGTTAGGATTCAGAAGGCTGGTATGTCTTGCACATGTGGAGGTCACAGAGGAAGAAGGGTAGAAAGAAGTTTTGGATCTTGACTTGGGATCTTTTCATTGTGAAAATACTTTATAGATCATTTCCCAAAAGTGTAAGAGTCAGAAGATGTTCAGGGTTCCCTGATTCCACAAGTTAGGAAATTGAGGCAGATGAACAGTGAAGTGACTTGGCAAGAACCAGTTAGGAAATTAGAATGTGTTTATAAGGCCCTATCAGACCACATTATTTAAAGAAGATTCAGGAATCTGAGTATATTTATATTTGATTTATATATGATTTTCATATTCTCTGGTCTTCAAAGTCTAGCTCCTCATTCTCTCTGGTTGATTCTAAGTTGACTCAATAAAGACTGGCACCACAGGAAATTCATATCAGGAGAGAAAACCAAAATCAAAGTTGTCCTTTACACTGCCTAAAATTTAAGTTTATGTCTTGTCTACTTTGGAGGCAGCTAGATGGTGCAGTGGATAGAGTGCTGGGCCTGCAAAAACTCATCTTCCTGAGTTCAAAGCTGCCCTCTGACACTTGCAAATCACCGAACTCTCCTTGCCTCAGTTCCTCTTCTGTAAAATGAGCTGAAGAAGTAAATGGCAAACCACTCCAGTACCTCTGCCAAGAGAACCCTAAATGGAATCACAAAGAGTCAGATATAACTGAACAACAGTTTCTCTTTCTACTCTGTCATTTTATCTGTTCATGTTTCACTTGTATTCATGTTCAGTAAAATGGCTGGGACTGAGTTCAAGTCTTACATCTGACACATTCTAACCAGCTGTGTGACCTTGGACAAGTCATTTAGCTTCGCAGTAACTCTCAAACAGTTCTATAAAATTCTTAAGTTCCAAATCAGATATTTATTATTATTTATTATTGCTATTGTTTATTTTTATTTATTTTATTTTTAATTTATGGAATAAAATAAGCATATCTATAACATAATACAATAAAAAGATGATTGTACATGAAACTACCAATCTACTATGCACAATTTATGATTCCTTTTAAATGTGACAAAATGATCATAGAAATTTTTCCCTTTTTCCTTCTCTACCCTCTCCCCCTCAATCTAAAGATGGCTACCATTAGACCTAAACAGGTGTGTGTATGTATATCTACATACATACACATGTACACATATATACATATATACATACTTATACATATGCATATACATACTTACATGCTATGTATATATGCATATACATATGTGTATACTGTGTACATGTATATAATATTATTCTATATATACTTCTATTTATCAGTTCTCTCTCTGGATGCAGATTTCATCTTTCTTCATGTGTCCTTTATACTTAATTTGGGTATTTAATATAGTCAAAATAACTTATTCACTCAAAATCATTCTTAAAACAATATTGCTGTTACAGCATACGTTGTTCTCTTGCTTCTGCACATTTTGCCCTTCTTTCCTTTTTTTTCCAAGATCACTGAGCCCATCATTTCTTATAAAACAGTGATATTCCATGACAATCATGCACCACAATTCAGCCCTTCCCCAATGGATGGGCATCCCTGTAACTTCCAGTTCTTTGCCACCACAAAGAGAGCTGCTATAAATATTTAGGAACATATTGGCTCTTTTCCTTTTTTTCTTAAACATCTTTGGGAATAGACCTAGTAGAATATTACAAGGTCAAAGAGTGCAGAAGGTTTAATAACTCTTTGGGCCCAATTCCAGACTGCTCTCCGAAATGACTGGATCAGTTCACAATTCCACCAGAAATGAGTTAGTGTCCCCATTGTTCCACATCCCCTCCAGTATTTTTGATTTGCCCCTTCAATCATTCTGACCAATCCAGTAGGTGTAAAATGATATCTAAAAGTCGACTTAATTTGCATTTCTGTACTCAATAATGGTTTAGTGACTGTAATTTTTTATTTCTTCATTGGAAACCTGCCTGTTCATTTCCTTTGGCCATTTATCAACTAGGTAATAACTTAGATTCTTGTAGATTTGACAAAGTTCTTTACATATTTTACATATGAGACCTTAATCTAAAAATCTGTCTATAAAATCTGTGCATTGCCTGTTACTGTTATTTGGTGAAACAAACAAGGTACTTTTTAAAGGAGCAAGAAGAGATATGATTTAATGGATAAAGAGCAGCCTCCAAGCCAAGAACAGTTGTGTTCAAGTCCTGTACCTGACATAAACTGATTATGTGACCCTAGACAAGTCATTTAACCACTCAGTGCTTTGAGGCAATTTCCTAACACTATATATTGAAAAGAGGGTGCCAGCCTGCATTGATAGAATATGTTTCCTTACTTAGGAGTTCCCTAGACCAGTGAAATCAGAGATTCACTCCTTATTCTTATCTCTATCCCTTTAAAGTATCACGGATATATAGCTAGAAGTCACTTTAGAGACCATTTCATCCAAACCCCTAATTTTGCCGATAAGAAATCTAAGGTCTGAAAATGTTGGTTGACTTGTCCAGGGTCACACCGGCAATGACAGAGTCAGGATTTGAATCCAGGTTCAGACTTCAGGTCCAGTGGTCCTTCCACTATCCCAGGCATCATTCAGTTCAGTTCAATTCAATTCAACAAATATTATCAGACTTCTCTGACGTGGGAGGCATTGTACTAAGTACTGTTGATACAATGACGAGAACCCTACCTTCAAGCATTCTGCCAGAGGATACAAATGTAAACAAATAAGAAAATGGAAGAAAATTTAAAGCAGAAAGGACTAACAGCTAGACTTCTCACTGACAGTGGTTCCTCAGCTGAACCACAAAAGTGTAAAGATTCTAAGAGGGTAGGAGTTGAAGGCTGAATGCATTCCAGGCATGGAGAAAAGCTTTTGCAAAAGCATGGCAGTGGGAGATAAGATGCCAAGGGTAGGAAAAGGAAAATCACCCAGTTTGTCTGGAAAACACACACATATGTAAGTATGTTTGTATGTGTACATATGTATATGTGTGTATAGAATTCACATGAAACAAGTCTGGAAAAGTAGGTTGAAATCTTCTGACTCCAAATCAAAAATTCATTCCATTATAGAACTTGCTACATCTAAAAAATGGAGACTGTCCTTTCCTCTGTAGCATCCTCAACTCTTTTCTGGAGCTCCTTGATTTCATTTTCTAATATAAATTATATCTCATCTCAGCAAAAGGTCTGAATCCATTTCCAAAGTAGTTTACAAAGACCATTTAGAAAATGTTCCTAGTCACATTCCTAAAGTACCATAAAAAGAAAGGTAAAAACAATTTCTGTTTTCAAAGAGTTCACAGTTTAATATTAATAAAGTTTAGCATTTACCAACCTCCTGTCGTTATTAAGGGTTCTGACTGTCATCCAGTGTTTTAGCCATCCCTCTTAGCTTCATGTCATTTACAAATTTGATCATGTAATCCATCTATGCCTTTATTCAAGTCATTGATTAAGAAATGCCAAGTGCAGAGCCCTGGGGCACTCCAATAGAGACTTCTTCCTTGATAATGAGTTCATCATTGAATTTCTCTAATCTAACCACCAATCAATTCTGTATCCCTCTAATTATTCTATTATTTTGCCCAATCTCTCCATCTTTTAGAAAAGAACAACATTACTTTGTCAACTGCTTGTTTAAAATCTAGAAAATTATACAGCATACCAGTTATATAAAATTAGTCTGGCATAAGTAGTTCTAGCTGAAATCATGCTGGTAATCACTTCTTCCTGTTTTAATTCATAACCACTTATTAAGGGGCAGTTAGGTGATGCAGTGAATAGAATGCTGGTCCTAGACTCAGGAAGACTCATCTCTCTGAGTTCAGATCTGGCCTCAGACACTTTTACTAGCTCTATGACTCTGGCAAGTCACTTAACCCTGTCTGCCTCGATTTTCTCATCTATAAAATGAGCTGGAGAAGTAAATGGCAAACCATTCCAGTATCTTTGCCAAGAAAGCCCCATGGGGTTACAAAAAGTTGAACATGACTGAACCACAACATACTTCCTGACTCCAGGCCCAGCTCTCTATCCGCTGTATCACCCAGGTACTTTGTATCCCTCCCACTCAATACCAAAGGAAAGACCTTAAAGCATCCTTTTCAAAACTTTGCTGCTTCTTGCAGGAAATATAACTAGTCACAGTATCTCTGAGATGAAAGGGTCCTGCCCATGTCTGAAAAAGAATCCCTCTATCACTGAAGAATGATCATGTAACCTCCAGATGAGATCCCCAGTGATGGAGACCCTTGCTGTCTCCTGAGCAGTTATTCTACTGTGGGCTCCACTAGTGTCTTAGATCAAGTCATTTAACCTCCTTAATCCTCAGTTTCTCTCCCTGTAAAATGAAGTGGTTGAATAAATGATCCCTAAGGTCTAAGGTCTAACTCTTAGTCTGCAATCCTACAATGTTATATTAGAGCATTTCAACTTAAATTAAGCCAAATCCTGCCCCTTTTGCCCATTGCTCTTTCTGAGGCCAAAAAGAGCCAGCTCAATTCCTAGACCTAGACAGTCTACTCAAAGGGTAGTACCTGCACCTTCACTTTAAGTTTGTTTATTCTTACTTTACATAGAGTCATAATTATTTTTTAAATAAATATGTTTCCAAGCCTGCAACAAATGAAAAGTAGTGAATAAATGATCCAAAGATTCTGCTAGAAGAAGGTATGTAGACAGCCACAAAAATGTTACAGCTGACAGCCTTCTATCAAGGGGAAAGCTAGAAAAAGCTATTTGAAAAGGAGACACACTAAAAATTCATTTAGTGTGGGTACAAAAGTCCTACATACCCCGATAGATCTTAAATTCATCATTCTTACCATAGCATGGTACAGTCATTTCTTGGGGCAGCAAAGTAGCACTGGGTTTAGAATCAGGAAGATTCATCTCCATGAGTTCAGATCTACCCTCTGACACTAGTCACTTAACCCTGTTTGCCTCAGTTTCCTCATCTGTTAAATGAGCTGGAGAAAGAAGTCACAAATCTTTGCAGTATCATTGAAATGACTGAACAAGTCACTAATATTCATAATAATCCCACAAAGGCAAGTTTTAAATCCAATTGGCTATTTTTATGATTCTGCTTCTAATCTATTATGGTTTTGGAAATGAAAGCAATTAGGTTGCTATAATTGTGTGTAAAGTGAGAGTAATTCTGCTCTGTTATATCTGTTCTGGCTATGCAATGATGATCCTACTAAGTCACAGAATGATCATCCACTTTGATAGAGGGAGTGTCCACACTGATAAAATCAGATGCTTGATTTCTACTTCTGGAGGATTTCTGGGAGGACACATAGAAAATCAAATGAGCTGACAAGTCAGAGATAGGTTTCGACAGGTACTGACAGAGGTATGGATGAAATCACAAAGCCATTTATGTTTATGATGTTTTTAAGTGTCTAATATATTTTGGAAAGGCTGCCATCCCAGAGGGTTAAAACAGCAAAATGAGTTCAGTACTTAAAGAAGTAAACTTTTGGCTATCCAGAAACTTCAAGCACATAATAACTTCTTCCCTGAGGATTCAGAATGAGCAAAATTTTGTTATCTTGTGTTCTAATTGTTTGAAAACTGACAATCCACTTATAATATTACCATATGAACATAAAGTAAAGGCTTGAAGGGACTTTGTAGGCCCGGTGCTCACTTTACTGATGAGGAAAAAGGGGCTGACAGGTTAAGTGTCTTACCCAAGGTCACCCAGGTACTAAGTGGTAGATCCAAGATTGAAACTTGGATCTTCCCACTCTGAATACAGTGTTCTTTCCACTCTACCATAAGAATATTGTTAGAGAATATCTGCTAAGCCAGAAAGTTACATCCCTAAATATACTGGATAACTCTTTGAGGCTCTAAATTTCAAGTAAGAATATGATCCAAGAAGATAGCTGGAACCCAAACCCTTGAATTCTTACTTTCTTTTCAAAGGACACAGCAGAAATGAATGGGCGAAGGAATGGAGAAGGGGGCCGGCAGAGAAATGGTCTCACTACTGGGTGCCTCAATATATCTGTTTCTACAATGAGTGCAATAAGAACATACTTCACTGGGGATCTGCTGGCCTTTATTCTTGTTTTAAAAGTTGGAAAGACATCATAAAAATTCCAGTTATTTTTTCCTATTGCTATTATTTCCCCCATGACTTTAATATTTCATGTAGGAGACACCCCCTCAAGAAAATGATACAAGGAAAGTAAATCTTGCTCTACTTTTCTTTGCTTAAAACCTTTCCTTTCCAAGGAACACAACGAAGAGAGAGAAAGCCAAATCCACTGACTCATGTCTTTTTCTAATAGTGCTGTGGTCAATTTGCTCTTACATAAAAAAGTAGTAATGAAGCTTTGAACTTGGGGTTTTGGAAGGCCAAGAATGGAAAAACATCTTTAGTGGAGAAAAAAAAATGGCGCATTCCAATTCTGTCCACTGTTATTCATTTGTGAGAAAAATCCACTTAGGCATTCCCTCCCCATTGATACAATTTTCTTTCTTCTGCCCTTCCTGATAAAAGGAGGTGGCGACATTTAATTTTGGTGAAATATTTACATTCTCCTCTCTGAGTTTTTCAGACCTCACTCCTTACAGTCTTGGACAGTGTCTTGGCTTGAATTTGCCTTTAAGACAGAATCAAATTCAGCAGTTCATCCACTTAGGCTATTTTGTTCAATTACTTCTGGGTCTTGTGTATCTAATCTGCGGACATGATTGTTTAGCCACTTTGGAATGCTAAAATGTGATGACCAAATCTTTTTTATTTCAATTTGTAATGGAGAATTTCAATGATTATTAGTTTTAAGTATAGCTTAAGATCTGGTACTACTAGGAGAGAGGGAAATTGTGTCATTCTTTGGTGACTGGAGGAGCTAAGCAGCAAGGAATTTGTTGTTCTTTGTCCTTCATTCTAGAAGGGTATCGATGACATCAGGAAGGGGATGTCTTGATTTTCAGGTGAATTGGATTTAAGTGAGGCAGGGCTGTACAGAGGCATCAACCTCACTCTCTCCTCCAGAGTCATCAGAGTTCAGTAGGCCAGGACAACTAGAGATGGCCCCAGATGCAGTGGAAAACCCTGGCCTTTTCAAGATAATGTCTTTTCCAGGTCTTAGTTGTCTGAGGCAACACCCATTCAGTGATTAAAGGCTAGGTAGACACTCAATCAATTTTGATGATGTAAATTGAGTTAGATAACTAAAATAATTATTTAATTTATTATTATAATGAATTAATAATTTAATTTAATTTAATAAACTGATAATTAAAATAAATAATTAAACTATTTATTCAGCATCTACTTTTATCAGCTGGGGCAATTAAGAGCCACAGTGGATAGACTGCCAGGCCTGGAGTCAGGAAGACTCATCTTCATAGGTTCAAATCTAGCCTCAGACATTTACTAACTCACTTAACATCGTTTGCCTCAATTTCCTCATCCATAAAATGATATGGAGTAGGAAATGGCAAACCATTCCAGTATCTTTACCAAGTAAACCCCAAAGGGGGTCACTGAGAGTCAGGCACAACTGAAAATGACTGAGTTAGGAGCTGGTGATTCAGAAACAAAATGTTACAGTGTTTCTGATCTTAAAGAGTTAATAGCTCAAAATCCAGCATGATGGTTTGGCCACTTTGGATGGCTGAAAGATGACCATTAACTCATCTATGTTTCAGTTGGGAACAGAGAACGTTGATGACTGCTGCTCTCTCATGCAGTCTGAGATCTGGTACTGCGAGGCCCATTTTCTTCCCAGTTTTCTCGATTATTTCCCTTAAGAGTCTTAACATTTTCTTCCTCCAAATGAATTTCATTATTATTTTGTCTAGTTTCATAAGTCACGCTTTGATAGTTTGAATAGTATAGTGTAATCTGTAACTTAATTTAAGTAGCATTGTCATTTTTATTACGTTAACAGAGCCCAAATTTAAGGGTTTTTTAGTTCATTAAGAGTGTTTTATTATATTCATAAAATTCCTACATGTTCTTTTGAAAGTGAACTCCCTGATATTTTACACATCTGCAATGATGTTTAAAGAAATTTCTTTTTCTATGTCATCCTGTTGGATTTTGTTGGTACTACACAGAAGAGATGGTATTTTTGTCTATTAATTCCATATCCTGCCACACAGTCAGTCAATCAACAAGCATTTATTAATGGCCTGCTATGTGTGAGGCACTGTATTAAGCACTGGGTATGTTAGAAGAAAGGCAAAAAATAGTTCCCACCTTCGATTGCTAGAGGAGACAACTTGAAAACAACAATGTATAAATAGGCTATATACAGGGTAAGCTGGATAATACCAGAGGGAAGGCATTAACATTAAGGAGGACTGGGAAAGGCTTCTTGGAGGACATGATCCTTTACCTGAGACTCAAAGTAAGCTAGAAAAGCTAAGAAGAGTAGCTGAGAAAGGGGAGAGGTTCAGAGATGGGGGATGGTGATGGAGGTGACCAGAATCAGGAGGTTGAGAGTCACAAGGGAGGCACAGCAAGGCTGGTGTGACTGGATCACAAAATATATAAGAGGCATAAGGTATAAGAAGACCAGAAGGGCAGAAAGAGACGAGGTTGTTTTTGGTGGTGTTCCGTTGTTTCAGTCATGTCAAACTCTTCAAGACCTCATTTGGGATTTTCTTGACAAAGATACTGGAGTGGTTTGCCATTTCCTTCTCCAACCCATTTTATAGATGAGGAAACTGAGGCAAACAGGGGTAAGTGGCTTGCCTAAGGTCACACAGTTGATAAAAGTATCTAAGGTCGTATTTCAACTCCTGAAGATGAACCTTCCTGATTCCATTTCCAACATTCTATTTACTACGCCACCTAGCTGTCCCAGGTTAGAGAGGGCTTTAACGGCCTGATAGAGAATTTTATTTTTGATCCGGGGGAATAGGGAGCCACTAGAGTTCATTGAGTAAGGGAATGACACAGTCAGATTTGTGCTTTGTAGTTGTTCAATAATTTTATAACTATATCTGACTGTTCATGATCCCATTTAGAGTTTTCTTGGCAAAGATACTGGAGTGGTTTGTCATTTCCTTCTCCAGCCCATTTTACAGGTAGGGAAATGGACGTAAGTTATTTCCAGGGTTACACAGGTGGCCAGATTTGAACTCAGGAAGATAAGTCTTCCTGACTCCAGGCCTGGCATTCTACCCACTGTACCACCTGGCTGCCCCAATTGGACAGGCCAAATGAAAGATGGAAGATAACAGAAAGAGAATTGTAACAGAGATCAACCAGCAGGCTATTGCAGGAGCCCTTTTGTTAGGCATAGAGGTCCTGGACAGTGACAGAGTCAGAGACAAGGTGTAGTTGATAAGAAGTAGAATCCCAAGCCAGGGGGATTGAGAGGACAGTGGTGTCCTTGACTGTCATAGGAAGAGTTGTAGAGGGGAGGTTTAGTTCAGGACATGTTGGATTTTAGATGTCTACGATATATATCAGCTTTGAGATGGTCAAAAGGTAGCTCAAAATATGAAACTGGAGGTCAACAGAGAGGTTAAGGATGGAATAAAGATGTGAGTATCATCAACATAGACATGATAGTGAATCCATGGCTGCTGATGAGATCACCAAGTGAAGTAATATACAGGAAGGAAAAAAAGAGATGGCCCAGGACAGAGCTTTGAGGCACACTCAAGATTAGCAGGGATAACTGGGGAGAAGATCTAGCTAAGGAGACTATGAAAGAGTGGGCAGACAGATAGGAGGAGAACAAGGAGAAGGCATCAAGAAAAACTAGAGAAAAGAGTACATCAAAAAGAAAGGGGTTACAGATAGTGTGAAAGGTTGTGGAGAGGTCAATAAGGAGGAACACTGACAAGAGACCAATCAGATTGTGCTATTAAGACATCATTAGTAATTCTGGAAAAAACCATTTCAATGGCATAATGAGGTTGGAAGCCATACTCCAAAGAGTTTAGAAAAGAGTGAAAGGGAAGGAAGTAGAAGCTTTGATTATATAGAACCTTCTCAAGAAATTTAGTTACAAAAGAGATATTATATATAACATATACAATGTTATATGTATATATTATATACATATATTTATATAATACATATTTAAATATACTTATATATTTAGATTCTTTACTTACTGTTCTGTTAATCTGTGTATTTTACTTTTTGCAAATATTCATTCATTTCACTGAAGTTATTTTTTATTGGGACACAATTGGGCATAATATTTTTTAATCATTTTCTTTATATCATCATTTGTTATTTTTTCTTTGCATTTTTTTTATATTGACAATTTGATTTTACTCTCTTTGGGTTAGGTAATGACTCACCTTGTTTTGTTTTGTTTTTGTTTTTTTCAAAAAAGCAATTTTTAATTCTAATCTGGAGTTTGTTTTATTTTCAAATTTATCTCATTAATTTATAGAATTTTTATGCCTTGTTGAGTTTTTTGATTTGTTGCTTGAGTGATTTTTTGTTTGTTTGTTTACTTTCACCCTAAATAAATTGATCTGCTGTATCTCTCTTTAGTTATCTAAGTATTTAGAGATAGCCATTTTCCCCAAGGACTGACTAAGCTCTATCCCAAAAGCTTTGGTATATTGTCTCAAAGTGGGAATTTTCTTTGATGAAATTATCTGTTTTTCTGATTTCTTTGACTTAACAATTCTTTAGAATAATAATATTTTGTCACCATTTCAGTTTGAACCCTTTCTTCAAAAGTCTTTTCTCTATTGATTGTTTCCAACTATCCGGTTCATAGCTAGCTTATATGTAAATGTTTTCATGTTGTCTTTCCCATTAGGCTGTGAGATCTTTGAGATCAAGGATTTGCCTTTCTTTGTACCCCCAATATTTTAGTACAGTACCAGGATATTTGTAAATATTTATTTATTGACAGAGATCAATTTTATTCTATTGTGTTAAAGGACATTTAATATTTCTGCTTTTCTAAATCTTTTATGAATTTTTTTATGACCTATCATGAATTTTTATGACCTAGCACATGGGCAATTGTTGTAAAGATGCCACGAACAGTTGAACAATATGTATTTCCTGTCTTTTCCCATTCAGTTATTCCCAGAATACATCTAAATTTTCTTTAAAAGAAAAAAAGCTATCCAAATCCTTTTCTTTCTTGTTTACCTTTTTATTTTAATATGATTCAGAAAATTGACCATTAATGTTCCCAATCATAGTAGTTTTGTTGTCTAATTCCCCCTATAATTCAATTAACTGCCCTTTAAATATCTAGATGCACCTACCATGGTGTTTAGTATACTACTAACACATAGTTGAATCATGGGATCATAAATTTTAAATTTTAAAAAATATCTTAAGGATGTCTTTTGTTTTCATCTTTTCTGGATATTCACCACCCCTTCTCTATGCCTTCTTCCCATTCTCTTCTCCTTTTCCTTCAAAAATCCCCAACCAACAAAGAAAATGCATTAAGCAAAACCAACCACCACAGTCTCTATATCTTATAGCCTTTCAAACGTTCTGCCCCAATAGTCTCCAGGTTTTCCTGGCTTCCTTCAAGTCCCAGATATCGTTTTGTCTTCTACAAAAGCCTTTCCTGATCCTCCTTAATACTAACCCCTTCCCTCTATTGATTATCTCCAGTGTATCCTCGGTGTGTGTGTGTGTGTGCGCATATGTGTGCGTACGCACGCATATATGCTCAATAATTAATTCCTCCTACCAAGATATCCAATCTTGCTGAGCACCATTTCCTTAGTAACCAGATTGGTCTTTCATGATAGATAGGAGTATGAAAAGTGTCTTTCTAGCTATCCGATTCCTCTGTTGGTCAGTTGTTTTTCAGTCATGCCCAACTCTTTGTGATCCTGTTTGGAGCTTTCTTGGCAAAGATACTGCCGTAGGTGTGCCACTGCCTTCTCCAACTCATTTTACAGATGAGGAAACTGAGATAAACAGGGTTAAGTCACTTGCCCCAGGATGACACTGCTAGTATCAGAGGTCAGATTTGAACTCAAGTCTTCCTCACTCCAGGCCTGGCATTCTACCCACTGAGCTTAGTAAATGCTTGTTGACTTTGGGAACAAAGAGTACAGCTTGTCTTTATCCAGTTACCTCATCCACCATCCCTGCTCAACATCTAGGAAAACAACAGCCCTTTTCCAATACTGGGTTAAGATTCATCATCTTCATCTTTCTGTATGTAATGGAACTATGAATTATTTTATAGTTATTATTCTAATATGGGATACCAAAAAATGTCATTTTACCCCCAACCAATGGTTTTGGATCTCCTTTCAGCGCTGTATGAGTATTACTATTATTGTTAAACAATAACTGGTATTTTTATGGTTCATTTACATTTACAAAGCACTTTATATAGCCGTCTCATTCGATGCTCACAACAAGCCATAGAGATAAGAAAAAATGGGCATTTTTAATTTTACAGATGAGAAAATATGATATTCAAAGAGATTCCATGATATGCCAACGGTTGCACAAGTAGGGAGCATAAAAGAAAAGATTTAAATCTAGATCTTGCCTCCAGGTCTAGAAATCTTGTTCGCCCTGTGATTAACTTATAAAAGTATCCAGAAATCTGTATCTGAGGAAGAGGAGAGAATTCCAAGCCAATGGTTTCCCTCTTTTATTATTTTCCAAGGAGGCTCCTTTTTCCCCTTAGATTTCAGAGTTTGGCCATTTATAGCCATGCTTATAACCAGTTCAGAATGAACAGTTGGCTTCTGTTATTTCTCAGCTATTAACATCACCAAAATTATTCTTCACCTTCCTAGTGAGCCCTTATGGCCTCTCTGGCCACTTGAAATAAATCAGATCTATCATAGGTCTCAGTTAAACTAGGATGTATGGGATCCTATCAAAAAAGTAATATATCTTGGATTTTCTCAAAGTAGATTGAATCACGTTTTAAGAGTAATTGAAAACATACTTTACTAGTAAAAAGCACCAACAAACCAGCAAAAGCGTATGAATGCATCCAGGCTCAACTTCTTTATTTTTTAATAAACTGCAATATTGAACCATAGGAAAAGTAAAACTGTTGCTTTGTGTCAGGTCAGCACGAATTGATTGCACATAATCTCCAGAAGGACCGTGCACAGAGAATTCCCACAGACAAGGCAGGAGCTGTAGAACTCTTCATGGACTCTCTTACGTTAGCTCGGAGACCTCGTCGGCCTCTGTCAAGGAGAGGTGGCATTTCAGTGCTGTGTTGTTGGGGTTTTTTTCAATCTGTTTTCAAATTTATAAAACATGATTATCTTCCTATCCTACTTATTTTTAAAATAATAATACCTCATGTTTAACATTCTTAAGGTTCATAAAGTCCTTTCTATACATAAACTTATTTGAGCTTCTCAATAATTCTAGTGAGGTGAGTATAGGTATTATGCCCATTTTAAAGATGCAGCCAGTGAGGCTCCTCTCACTTTTAAGTGTTTTTTTTTTAATGAAACCACTAAGAAAAGATACTAGCAATCCAGTCCTTTTTTCATATACATACACAAAACCCCTGCCCAATTTCTGGAATGTCACACACCTACTTCTATAAAACAAACATTGAATTTGGTCTACCTCTTGCCAACCCCCAGAAATAGAAACTCCAGTGTGGTTTGTGGGGCACTGGTATGTTCTGATGGTGGCTATATATCTTCAGATGCCTGCTCCACTGAATCCAGGCTCCCTTCACTTCTCCAACTAACACAGTGAGCAGATTTATACATATTTATATAAATATATATTCTCAGTATATATATTTATATATTCACTTTTAAAAAATTAATTCCATGAAAAGGGCTAATTTTGAAGCTTCTAGGTCAAGTAGGTGAACAATTTCATATCTGCAGTCTTGGGGAGAACAGGAATATTCCATATATTGAAAGAGTGATCTTAGTAGTCATCGGGACGCCCTCACCCTCACTTTTCTCACTTTTACATGAGGGAATTGGACTAGATGATATGGAAAGTTCTCTCCAGCTCCAGTAAAACTTGATGACTATAAGGTTCTCTAGTTAGTGGGTCTTTGCTTTCTGATATTTCAAGGTCAGTTCACTCCCAAGCACAAGCCAAAAGTCATGACGAGGAGTGAGTAAACATTTGTACACCATGTTGGGACGATCCTCTCCCCTTGTGTAAAAATAAAAACAAAAAACCTCCAAGTGCGTGTCAAGGGCGAGTATCTTTCTTGCAAATGAAGGAGAAAGCATCCAAGTGTTACTGATAATATCACGATGATATTGACGAGGATGTTTCCAACTGGAAAATTCTGAATCTCCCATTCCACCCAGGTCTGCACGGTATCACATCATATACTTCCAAAGTCATGTAGGGATGGGAGGTTTCCCTTGGCCTTCTTTGGGAAGGCAGTTCATTGGAACCGACACGACATTTGGTGAAATTATCTCCTTCTTCCTCCCCCCATCAACATAGCTCCACCCTCACCTCTAAAAACCTATCACAGGACTGAGTCACAAAACAAAATTACAAAGTAGATATGTGTTGTTATCAGTCAACCCAAGTTTATAACATGAGAGATCATACTCTTAGCAAATAGGGCAATGGATAAAGCACTGGTCCTAGAGGGAGGAAAACTGGAGTTAAAATCTGGACTCAGGACCTGACTAGTTTACATGATCTTGGGCAGGTCACTTAACCCTGTTTGCCTCAGTTTCCCCATCTTTAAATTAAACTGGAGAAGGAAATAGCAAATCACTCCAATATCTTTGCCAAGAAAACCCCATATGGGGTCACCAAAAATCAGACACAACTGAAAACAACTGAGAATATAATGAAGTATTTTTTAATAACTACTTATCCTATGTGCCAGGTATTACCTTAAGTAGCAGGGATACAAAGAAAGGCAAAAAACCATGCCTTGTTTGCAAGGAGCTCAACTTCTCATGGGGGAGATGGCATGTAAGTAACTAGGTTCATGAAAGATTGGTGCAAAGTGGATGGAAGGTGACCTCAGAAGAAAATGCAGTAGCATTCTGGAGGGCTGGAAGTCACCTGCAGAAGGTGGGGTTTGAGCTGAGTTTTGAAAGAAATTAGGGAAAGAGAAAATTATCATCTTGTATTTTTAAAATGAAAAAATTGAAGGCACTTAGAGTTTGAGGGAAAGACAAGGGTTAGGTGCTACATCTGAGATTTCATTGGACTCCCAGATGAGGAAATTCCTTCCACCAATGCAGTATATGGAAAGCACTTGATAAATGCTTGTTGACTGACCGAATGGCATTCCTTCTCCATATTTTATCCTGTGACCTCATAGCATGACTTGCAACTGATTTCTGCTAAAGACTGCACATCCCATAAAAGTTGCTCCATTTACAGGTTCTTAAAACATGTGGGTCTTGGTGTCCTTAAGGACAGCACACGCTCAGGGGACATGGACTGGTTACCACTGCTGGTTTTCCTAAATTCCCACAGCATTTTTGTCCCCTGTCCCAACAGCTTTATATAATATAGGGCTGTGGGCATGAGGAACATGCCAGTAGAAAGGGAATCAAGAGCCGAGTTTTTTTTCACCCGTACAACTGTCGTAAATTAACAAAATCACAGCTTATACCACAATCTGGTAACTTGGCTCTCATCTCACAAAGACAGGATGAGTACTTCAAGCCAGGCTCCTAATTTTCTCCAAAATACCCACTGACATTTCTTTTTTCGTAAATTTGATTTCTCCATTTACAAAAATTTCAGTTTGGAGGAAACCAGTCCAGGGAGAGATCTGCTTTTGTTTCTCTCAGAAGAAAGGTCATGTAGTAAGAGCTTAATAAATGTTCTTTGACTAACTGGCATGGATGTAGCATGGATGTAGGTTGTGTTTATGACTTTTAACATAGTAAACATGTTTGTCTTTTTCCTGTTTGGAGCAACCACAATAATGACAACTCATAGTTAACCAGCACTTAAAAATTTATCAGAGTGTTCTTCAAAAGAATTTATGAGGAAGATAATATAAGTATTATTATGCCCATTTAACAGATAAGGAAACTAAGTTTTGGAGATGTTTGTAGCCCTGACTCCAAATCCAGTTTACCAAGGCCAGATCCGGTACTGTCCTTCCCAAGACTGACAATGCACTTCTGTAGCATGGCATCCACATTTTGTCTACAGTTAATTAGATTATAACTTCAGTCAGGATGTTCTTTTTGTCCTTAATCCAGTACAACAATGAATTTAGTGTCACTTGCAGAGTGGATACCCAATAAATATTTACTGATTGAAAATAGCCCAGAATAGACCAATGTGCTGGCACATGCCGATAATCTTCATTACTGACGTGGCTGAGACTGATGGATTACTTAAATTCAGAGATTCAAAACTACAATAGGACTAGAATTAACCAGGAATCAGAACTTAATCTAGCATCAATATGATGAGCCCAGGCCACTAGTTAAAAGAGAGGTGAACCAAATCAGGTTGGAATTGGAGCATGCTGAAGCCTCTCTACTAATCCATAGTGGGATTGAGTCTGTTGAGTGGAAGAAATAGTAAAACTGTCTCAAAAAGTAAGTAAATAAATAAACAAAAGGGAAAAGAAGAGAAGGAAAAGGAAAGGAAGGGAAGGGAAGGCAATGGAAGGGAAAGGAAAGACTCGACTAGCATTAGCCTTAGTGACCAAGTTTCAGTTACCAAGATTTAGATCTAACACGAATCAGGAGGGTTTTGAATAGTGATTTTCTTGATTGATGACATGAGATCATATTATAAGTAATCAAATGAAGCATTTTTGATAACTACACACACTAAAACAAGGTCAAAGAGGAACAGACATTGCAATGAATTCCATGCTATAACAGGTTTTATTGCAACAGTCCAGTATCTTAGGAATTAATTCAATCCAATAAGCATCTTTGAAGTGTCTGCCATATGCCAGGGGGCAGGTAGGTGGTGAAGTAGAAAGAGTGCCAGGCCTAGAGTGAAGAAGATCGGAGTTCAAATCCAGTCTCAGACACTTACTAACTCTGATCCTGGGCAAGTCACTTAAATCTTTGCCTCAGTTTCCCCAATAGTAAAATAAGCTAGAGAAGGAAATGGCAAACCACTCCAGTATCTTGCCAAGAAAGCCCTAAAATGGGTCATGAAGAATCAGACACGACTGAAAAACAGTAACAACCACATGCCAGACACTGTGTTAGGTACTAGAGATACAAAGACAAGCCCTCAAGGAACTTTCATTCTACTGAAGGAATGCAATATGCAAATGGAGTATTTCTGTCTCTAGACAACCTGGTGGCTCAGTGGTCAGCTGGACTTGGAGTTAGGAAGAAATGAATTCATATCCTGCTTTAGACACTTACTGGACATGTGACTCTGAGCAGGTCACTTCACTTCTATCTGTCTCAGTTTCCACATCTGTAAACTGAAGATGATAGTAGCACCTACTTCCAAAGTTGTTGTGAAGTAAAGCACTTTAAAAACCTTAAAATATTTTACAATTGCTACATGTCATTATTTTTATTCATTCTCAAAGAGGATCAATGACATTGTGGGGATGATGTCTTGACTTGCACATAAATTGGATCTAAGTGAGACAATTTTTAAATGGATTGGCGTATTCATAATTGTTTCAGGAAAGGCTGAGCACTAATAATTGAGGTCAAGAAAGTCTTCCTATAGAAACTGACTAATAACTGAGCCTTGAAGGAATATTGGAGATTCTAAATAACAGGGCAGGCACGGGGGCCTCAAAAAAGGCATAGATGTGAAGGCGTTCATAGAGCATTACAAAAATTGAATTATAAAAACAATTGTTAAAAATGCATGTTATTTGAGTTGAGACATTACCATGACATGGAAATCCTTTTATACTTCTTTCTGTTTGTCACTATCATACTCACCATAATACCCATTTTAAGATAGAGTGCCAAATTTGGAAAACACAAGTTAGGTCAGGTTGGCTGCAATGTTGAGTAAACTCTGGCAACGATAGTGATATAAGTATGGAAAGATAAATGGGGTCGGATTACAAATGGCTTTAGTTAAATACTGTTCTAAAGAGTTTGTATTTTATCTTTGAGAAAACAGGAATACACAGAAGTTTCCTGAGTAGGACAGTCAGACTTGTGCTCTAAGAGAAATGATCTCTGTAGTTCCAGAGAGGAGAAATGGGCATCCAGGAGTTCACTTAAGAGGTTATTAGTGTTGTCCAAGTGAATAAGAGCCTAAATTAGAAGATTAGAACCTTTCTTCCACTGATGCACTAAATGGCCTTAGACACATCACTCCTCTGGGCCTCAGTTTACTCAACTGAAAAATGGGGGTGGACTGGGGCAAGGATTGAACTAGATGATCCCTAAGTTCCTTCTCATTTCTAAATCTATGATCCTATGGTTATATGTCTGCATCTCCTACAAGCACATGTAGGTCTTCTCACCTGGAATCTTGATGGAATGACCAGAGAGATGAGTTATGGAGGCCCCTGATGGAACTATAGGCCTTAAATCCTCAGAAGGTCCAAGGGAATGCTGGTTTCTCAAGCTCTCCATCAACTAGGCAACCCTCTGTTTGCAGAAAGAACAAGGACAAATCTTTTCAATTAAATCCATATTTTAGAAAGAAATTAAAAACAGGAGCATTTGATAATGAGACAATCATTCCATCTCTGCTTGCTGCAAGCTTCATGAGCGTCAGAAAACCTCCTTCTCTTCTGAGATCTAATGTCACCAAACCCATGATGAAATCCATGTGCCATAGCTCACAGATGGTTAGTGTTTATTCTCTGCAGGGTTTGTTTCATGTTGTAGGTTTTTCTTGCCATGTTTTGTTCTTACCCCAGCTCTTAGCAATATAAATGAGACAGTGGGCATTTTTCTTACACATCTATCTGCAGCCTACCCAGATGAAATGTGAATTATATCTGCACTGAATATGTTTTGTTTTTGTCTTTTAGATTATCCTGTAGGGAAGAATACTCCACTCTCTATAGACAGTGTTTGAGAAATTAGCATAGTCTAGTTGGCTCTACTTCTTGACTCAGTTTACCTTGTAATTTTCTACAAATAATTTTGTCAGAAGTTACCTGAGTAACTCCAGTTACATCCTCTATGACGTGAAGGGAAGATCAACATGAGAGTGATATAATGAAAAGAGCACTAAACTTGGGATCCAGGAAGACATGAATTCAAATCCCACTGCAGATACTAGCTATATGACAGATGGACAAGTCACTTGATCTCCCTAAACCTCAATTTCCTCCCTTGTAAGAAAAAGATAACAAGAGCATTTCCTCATTGGGTTATTATAAGGATCAAGTAAGATAAAGTTTATCAAGTGATTTGCGAACCTTAAGACACGGCATAAATGATAACCATTTCATTTTCTCTCCCATGTGAAAGGAATCTGAGGAAGATAAGGGAGAATCAAAGGAAAGAATTCTGAGCTCACAGAGACAATGCTCCTCTTTCCATCCTCGTTAAAGCTCAGTCCTTCACTAAGGGTAGAACTTTGGTCGGATCTCTCCTTCCCTGTAGGCCTCCTGTAAAGATCCTTAGGAGGCCAAAAGTTGACTATCTCAATAGTTTTTAGATCTATCATGAATCAGGAGTCTTCAATCTTCCAGCAGTGAGTTTTTCTCTTTTCTCTTCTTTGAAGATTTGAGTTCCTTGGGGAGGGAATATTCAGAAGAATGGGGCCCTGGTAGGAAAGTCGTGAGTAGGGCAAAGAAGGAAAAATGACTACCAACTGTGTTTCCTTTCCCTCTGAGAGTACTGGGAAGCTTGGTAGAGAATAAGCGCAATCAGAAGAGAGAAGGAGATTGACCCAGTAAGACCATAAGACAATAACTAGCATTTATCCTGGGTGTCCCAAAAATCTTGATGAAGTTTTAAGCTTTAATAACTTAGAGCTTTAGGTGCTTTAATATGATGCTTCGTGCTCTAAGGCATACAAGGCATTTTACACACATCTTATTTGATACCCAAAACAACCAACCCAATGAGGTAGGTCCTAAAGGTACTATCATCCCCATTTTACAGATGAAGAAACTGAGATTCAAGTCACATGATTACTGATGATCCTGTAGCTAGGAAGCATCTGAAGTGAGATTCCCAATCAGCCCTCTGACAACTGCACCACACCACACTCCCTCAAATTCACTCACTCAATTAATGGAATACAGGATCTGAGCAAAAAGAACCTTAGAGATTATCTAGTCTGACCCTCTCATTTTAATATTTTCTTTATTAACAAGAATCCTTTCTCTCACCCTCACAATAACTCTCCTAATTAACACAAAAATAAAACAAGATCGTTGTAGTACATATCTGCATTTAAGCAAATTCCCTCCTTGTCCATTTCAGAAAAGGTACCTCTCATTTTCATTTAAACCCATCGCCCCTCCGTAAGTGGTTGGGTTACCTCAGCTTTGTTCCCCTAACATTGCAGTTTGTTATTGTGTTGATCAATATTCTATAGTCATTCAAAGTCCCAACCCTTTCAAATGGGGAAACTGAGGCTCAAAAGTTTGTGACCTTCCCCAAAGTCACTAATAAAGAACATTGCCAGGATTTAATATTAATTCTTCTGAGTCCAAATTTAGTGCTCTTTTTTCCACATACTGGTTGGGGAACCATTACTCTTAGGTTATTGATATCTCCAAGTGTGGTCTGGAGAACTCTGGGAGTGTTCAAGATCCTTACAGAGGTCTATGAAGTCAAAACTATTTTCATAATAATATTAAGATGTTTTCATTTCTAATATGGTAAATATTGATACATATCAGTATGGCATATAATGTGACAAATATCAATAACCCACATAAACCAAAACTTTTGGGGGTCCTCAAAAATATTTGAGGAGTATAAAGGACTCCTGAGAACTGCTGAGCATTGTTTCCTATTCCTTTCAGCAGATCCCATTGTTAAAGACTGTTTACACCAAAGATTTTTAACACTATCCCTTAAAATTTTTTCAGTTACAATTGTGTGATGAATCACATAACTAAAAGGGATGTACAGAAGGAGGCTGATTTCATCCAGGCCTCTTTCTCTAAATAGCACTCTTTATCTAAAACAGATGACTAGCTATACTATTTTAAATGCAGTCAGTAAAAGAGATTATACTCGACCAGTCAGTCCCCCATCCCATTGTTTCGTGTAGCTAGGAAGGACTTCGCTCTTTCTAAATGAAGTTCCTCTTGTCACATTCTTGTTAATTCTAGCTTCTTCATGACTAACTTGCCTCTTGGTACAATTCATTTCTCAGAAAGGGGCAAGGAGAAGGGAAAGAATACGACAGAGCAAGTTGGAGGGAAGATACTCAAGAACATGTATTTGAACAAATGAAAAATGTCTATCCCTTATTTCAATCAGTGTCTCAGAGATTTTCCAAAAAGTACTGTTAACACAAAGGAAATAAGAATTATGCAGACAGACAGACATAAGCCACAGTTTGTGATTTATTTAAAATTGTATTTTTATCATCCATGTCTGTTTCAAAAAAATAATAATTCAGTACCATCTGTGTCTGGAGTTTTCTCCTTAGGGAATTATACTTACGGAAGAGGGTGGGAAGGAGACTAGGTAGGTCCAATTCATGAATGCTGTTGAGCATTATCTAATATGCTAACTGACTTCTCTAACATATTGTGGACCAAAAGATGAAGTCTCTTGACCAGCTGTCTTGGAAATATTGAATCACCATTCTTGCAGTAGCCAAGCCATCACTTAAAAGGATGAAACATTTTGGGGTTGGGGGGAGGGATGGGAAGAGGGAAAAATAGCAAAT
>CM053771.1:380487233-380504259 GCA_028658325.1 Potorous gilbertii
TACTTCTAAAATGTAAACATGCACTCATGTTCTTCATGGCCTCTAAGTGTTAGAGTTGACAAGACTCTTGGAGGCTGAACTCACTCTGGGAGGTAAAACTCATCAAGGCCAAAGCCATCCAAATACCTAAAAGACTAATACAACGCATTCCTCCCAGTTCAGAGGTGGAAAAATAGAGACATGGTGAGTGCTTGCCCAGGGTGAAATTGCTAAATGTTAGAGCTGGCAGGGACTTTAGACAGGATTTAATCTAAGCCCTCTTCTCATAGATGAGGAAACTGAGACCCAAAGATGATGTCCAAAGTCACACAGCTAGTTGGTGGAAGAGCTAAGTTTTCTCTCCATTATCTTATATCCTGGGTATGCAAATTACATCCCCTTTTCTCTCTGTGTAATGGAACTAAGGATATAAGAACAAAAATAAATGGTGTTAAGAGTCAGGAGAAGAGGTAATCGGTTTTATTAATGAGATTCTATCTAGAAGCAGCCAAACCGGATGGAAAAGCTTTTGCTTAGTAATCAGAAGACTTGAACTTTAATTCTGATGCTTAATTCAATATCTTAATTTAATTGCAACCCAGTGATGTGCTTGTAGATGTTTAACAATCAGCTTGGGGGACAGGAGTAGGGGAAGGTGGGAGTGTATCCCAGGACACACTTTTAAGGATAATCTTCAATATTAACGTTTTCTTCATCACTTTCTTAAGTGTAGACCATCAGCTAAAACAGACAATCAGTCCCTACCCCAAAGAGTTCACAGACCTGGATTCCCATTGAAATTAAAACAGAACAAATAATAAAAATAAAACACATGCAACATGTATCAACAACCCAACAGCAATAAAAAATACCTAATATTTCCATAGCGCTAACTATGTACCAGGCACTATGCTAAGCACTTTACAATTACGATTTCATTTGTTCCTCACAGCAACCTGAGAAGTAGATAATATCTCATTTCACAGATGAGAAAACAGAGGCAAACAGAGGTTAAGTGACTTGCCTAGGGTTACACAGCCAGATGACTACGAATCTAAGACAGGCTTTGAAGTCAGTTCTTAACTGCAGACCCAGGGCTCCATCCCCTGTGCCACCACCTTCTTGATGGAAGATATAAATATACAGGAAGAAGAATGAGGAAGTGTGAAAAACGGTGATTACACAGCAGTAGAGAAAAAATGTATGCTGCCCCTAATATAAACCAGCAAAGTGACCCTGGACAAGTCACCTAACCACTCAGTGCTCTAGACAACTCTCTAAGATTATATTTGGCAAAGACAGTTTCCTTATCCAGTAGTTCTCTATATTCATGAAATCGCAGATATAATCCCTATCCCCACATAAGCATAGATAAACCAAACTTTTTTTAAAGCAGCTATGTTCAGATCTCTGCACTTTCGGAAAATTTCTCCAATAACTAAAGAATGAGTCTAGAGAAAAACTCTGAATCTGGCCTCTTTGGGGAAGGACAGGACCAGGCATTGATTTAAAAGTTAAGTCTATGGCCATGGATGTGGAAAAAATGAAATGAAAATTCAGAAGCTATATAGCCTAGATAAATATCCTCTAAATCCAAGTTTAAATCCTAAATTGAGTTTGGGGGCATGAATTATGCATCTTGACTATCTTAATGGATCAATTTAACTGGATTATGGTTCAGCTTTCTGCCTTAAAACCCAAGTCGGCTTTCCCTGGCATCTACCAAAAGTGTGTGGAACCATTCAGCTTAGGATTCCATCAAGAGATATAATTAAATTCACAGTGAATAACTACAGTATTTTCAGTGAAAAACTATATTATCTAGCTTATATCTGAGGTCATGATAAGAAAAAATAATTCATATTCCCCCATTAAAACATCTGATTTGTTAGTTCTTCCCTATGAAATTCATTGGTTATTCTTATATAGAAATTATTGCTTCAATTCATAGTGAATGCTTTTAGAGCTGAGAATGAAATAAATTCACTGTTTAGTTCTCAAAAGCAAATTGGCTCATAGATGGAAAACCTGTGATTGAAAATTGTGTTACATAAAAACTATTTCTTGAATTGTTGAGTTAAAAAATAACCTCACTTTGAAATATTTCACCTTCATTTCTGATGACTATTTCCTTTTTGTAGCTTGATCTTTTTTCAAGTGGTTTGGAATAAATAATGTGATCAGTGCAGCACAGTAGTCTAGACCTCTGATAGTGGTTGTAAGGTTAAGGTGGTAGAAGGTCACATTCACATTAACTCCAAGGTTAGCATCATGCCCCCAAACATTTCAGTTTCTCTCATTAGCATATGATGGATCTTTTGGGCAGAAATTTATCAAATTCACCTCTTCCTCTTGCAGGCACCAAATCATAAAAACTATCCATCTACAATGTGAAAGATTATTTCACTTTTGCATTCCAAACTCCCAAGTAAGAAATAAATAAATGACTTTTAAAGAAAACATTTCCCCTGATTAACTTCTTTTACCCTCTTCTCTGAGATCATTAAACTTTGTATGTTATTTGGAAAGAGTAGCTAGGTGGCGCAGTGGACACAGAACTGGGTTTAGAATCAGGAAGACTTATCAAATATGGCCTCAGACAGTTACTAGCTGTGTGACCCTGGGCAAATCACTTAACCCTGTTTGCCTCAGTTTCCTCATCTGTAAAATGACCTGGAGAAGGAAATAACAAACCACAGCAATATCTTTGCCAAGAAAACCCCAAAGAGTCAAGATAACTGATATGATGGAACATCAAAATTGTTTGCAAGTGGCCTCTTGACTCGCCTGAGTTTTTCAAACAATCATTTGTACAAGTATATCCAAGACATTGTTTCTTTTGAAAACTGGAACATTTGATAAGTTTATGAATAAATATCGCCAACAAAATCCAATATGCATAGCCCCAGAAAAATAGGCAATTTCAACTTGTACTTGGGATGGTTGGCTTCTACTATTCTTGTTTACACTTACTTTCTGACTACTGCTTAAAGACAATAAATCCCAACCACTCACCGCTTCTCAATTTAAAAGGAAATACCTTTTGAATAGAGATCATTTGGAAATGGATAGTTCTTAGAAAACCAACAGACCCTGGAAGACACCAACTCAGAGGGGGCTCTCAAACTCTATCCAAAAGATCCTCCTCATGGAGGGGACTCCCTTGTCTTGTGAGCCAAACCAAACATACTTGGCTGCAAGCAGCCTTCCTTTCCACCCAAGCAGTTTGGGAGATGGAGATTTTGGTTTCTGTTTTGCCACTCCACCCAGATTCCATTACAATTTTAATATACCTTTGTAATGAAACACAATGTATGCGTTAAAATTCTTTGAGAGTGTCTCAGAAGGAAGTAAAATAATATCCTGTCAACTGCCTCAAAGAAAAAGCCAAATATCTCAGTTATGTAGCTCATTCTCGCTTCTGGTTTTACTGTCTAAGGGTCGTGCTATTTACTGGGTGAAATCAACAAGTTGTCACGATAAATTCCCTGAGCTTTTCAGAATTGTGACTGCCATGGACAGGCGTCCTAATGCAAGGCTAAGCTTCCCAAGATTTGATCAGAGAAATCAAACTTGATAGGAAAGTTCAGAGGTTATCTTTGTCCAAAAAAAAGAAGTAAGGAATGTGTTTCGTCATTGTTATCATGGATGTTATTTTACAGTAGATTTGTTCATAATAATCCGCACCTAGGTGGCGCTATGGATAGAGTGCTGGACCTGAAGTCGTGAAATCTCATCCTCCAGTGTTCAAATCTGACTTCAAGACATTTACTAGCTCTGTGACCCTGGGCAAGTCATTTAACCCTGTTTGCCTGTGCTTCCTCATCTGTAAAATGGGCTGGAGAAGGAAATAGCAAACCAGTATCTTTGCCAAGAAAACCCAAATGGGGTCACAACGAGTAGGACACAACTAAGCAACAACAAATAAGTTGAATAATATTCTAGACGTACTTGAGAAGTTCATTACTTAAGGAATTTCTACAATGATTTCCTTTTTAAAAGTCATTTTCAATAAATCATCTTTTTGTAATCTAACCCCTTAGCATGTGAGTTCAGATTTTCTGACCCTAGGTTTCTTTCAGATCCCCCTTCTACATGAAGTCTTTACTGATCTACTTTCCATGCCCCACTCACCAGCTGCTAATGACTTCCCTCCCAAACTACTAGACTTTATCCTTTTAAAATTTACTCTATATATCCTTATCTTCCCTGTTATTACATAAACTCCTTAAGAGTAGGAATTGTTTCATTGTTTGTATTCCCGGTGTCCAGCATGTTTTGCACATAGTAGGTGCTTAATAAATGATTGATTGGGTGAAGTAAAGTACATATGTAGTAATAGTCTCTTCATCCTGAAATAGCAGTGTACAAAGTCAGTGATGATGATGAGGATGATGATAGGTTCGGTAAAAATGTATGCAATTGAAACTCCTTCAGAAAACTGCTCCTTTCGGTATAAAACTAGATATTCTCTGATGATGGATCATTGTAGATTGATATATCAGCCTTCCTGTAGACTGAAAAAAATTTTCACTTCTAATTTACTAGAGCAAAAATGCCTCAAGAAATAATATGCAACTAATTCCATCCTCTGTACCAGTGAGACAAAGGGAGCATCTTTTAGTTGTATGTTGTATGCAGAACTGTCAAGCCTTCCATATACTTTTAATCTACAAAGTCACAAAGTGAATTGCTAAGGGTCGTGAGATGACTGAGTCTCACAAACCTCTAAACATACAACACAGAGAGCATTTTTGGATCCTCCAATAGCTGAATGGTCTTCCCTTTCACAAGTGACATGGTGCCGCATGAGTGGTGCCATCTTCCCAGAAAAGGAAATACTTTAATATTTTATTATACATATGCATATGTATGTTAATATATTTAATATATATTAAATTTAGGTAATTCGAGAGAACAGGACATACTTTAACCATTTGTTCTCCAAACTGCAGGCTAATATCTATTAACCTATGGCAAAGTTATTTGGTGGTCTCCACTGCTTCCCCTCACCTTCCCTCAAACAATTTCTCTTTCTGTGACCAGCTTTCTCTTTTTTACTGCACATTGTTAGTCTAGGATATTTTAATTAAATTTATTAAGCATCCGCTATACAAGGCACTGTGCTAAGCACTGGAAATACAACAACAAAAATGAAAGATCCCCTCTCCTCAAGGAGGATAAAAACATACGCATATAAGCAAATACAAAGCACATACAAAAATATATTTGGGTCTAATTTAGGGGGCATCAAAACAAGAATAGAAAAATAAGTATCCAACTGTTCATTTTAAGGAAATTTATAATATTTTGTTAGGAAAATTTGTCCCTCAAGAAAACCAACCAAGACAAACTCTCTAGATGTACTCACTTGTTTTTTTCCCCATGAGTAGCTGTCTCTAGACTCCCTTTCTTTTTTGAATGCTGTGTTTCTCAAAGATATTGAATGAATGAACAAATGAGCATTTATCAATACTTACTATGTTCCAACAACTGTGTTAAATGTTTGGCATAGAAAAGTAAAAACATCTCTACATTTAAAGCACATTCAAATAGGCAAAGATGCATGTTAAGAAGCTTCAGGTCCACATCAACATCTACAAGCACAGACTAACAATTCACCTGCTATTTATTGTCCTAGAGAGTTGTTTGGACACTAAAGGGTACTAAAGCACCCATGGTCACAAAACAAGTATGTTTTGTAGGCAAGATTTGAACATAGGCTTTCCTAACTCTAAATGATAATAACTGATATAGAGCACTTCAAGTTTGAATCCCAAAAAAAAGGATCTCCCCTAGAAGATGTCTGTATATTTCTGAGGGTTTGACTGGTAGTAGGTTGGTGGTCTGGCGTCATGTCTGGTTTAACTGACTGTGGATAAATAGTTGAGTAGCCATTGGTGTTAGTGGCTGAAGGGATGTCAAACTCCATCTCAAAAAACATGGCTCTTCTTCATGATGGCTGTGAGGTCATTCTAGAAGCAGAATTAGACCATGGTTGGGAGTTACTGTAATTCCAGGGCACGTGGACGCTGAGACCTTGGCTGATTCCACATGGTGCAAGGGAAAATGATCATAAAGGTAGTGGCAGTGCTTTCACCCACCTGACACTTGTCAATTCCTAAATCTCCCTCGGGATACCTTGCTACTTCAGCTAAATTAGCTTGCCTGTCCCATGGATAGCAGGTGTTTGGCATTTGGTAATGACTGAAGGGATTGATGGGTCCTCCCTATCCTCCACTGAGTTTACACTCCCCCTGCCCCATTCATGTGGCTTCCCACTATGTTTAGAAATATCAGTACAGCATTGAGAAAAACTAATGGAAGCCACCATTTTAAGTTATTTTCTAAATGTTATATTTCTTGAGATTATATTTTAAGGTTATATTTCTTAAAGAAAAGGAAAAAAGTGATATCTAGGAGCCATTGGATACTGTTTCTACTTTCACACAACAGAGTAGTAGAGAAAAATACCAAATTTAGAACCAGAAAAAAATAACGTTAAATCCTGACCCTGCTACCTTACCAGCTGTGTATGGGTGAGCAAGTCACTTAGATCAGAGGGATCCAAGGAGGTCCACAGGCTGCAAGCAACACCTCCCCACCCACCAATCAGATTAAAATGTTTAACCAAATAAATACAAATACAATGAAACATAGGTGATACTATTTTGAAATTTTCTAAGTCAATATGTGGCTTACAAAAATCTTTTTTTAATTTGAGTATGATATTACTGACTTAGATCCTTTGGAACTATGTTGTCTTCTGTAAATAAAGATAATGATACATTATTACCTCATAGAATCGTTATGAGACAAGTGCCTTGTAAAATGCTACATAAATATAAATTATTACTGATGTTGCCAACCTTCTTATTGAAGATTGCATGGAAAGTCTCACCAGGGCTTCTTAATGATAGACAGATAGACAGACAGATAGAGAATGGTATGTTGGTACAATTGTATTCTTTATAATCCGGTGTATTTTGTTTTATGCATTTAAAAATATTATTCTGAGTTGGGTTTGATGTTAAATCCCTATAAGGCCTGTGGCTCCATATGCTGAGCCTAGCAGATTGCTTGAGCCCAGGTATTCTGAGCCATGGTAGAGCTAGAACAAATCAGTTGTCTACACTAAGTCCAGCCCCAATATGGTAGCCTCCCTGGAATGGAGGGCCATCAGGCTGCCTGTGACTGGTCACTGTACTTCCATTGTGGTTGAGATAGAAAGTCTATGTACCTCAAAAAGAAAATTATTCTGACAAAGGAATCCATAGGTTTCATCAAAATGCCGGTGGTATCCATGATAAAAAAGCTTTCAGAACCCCTATCCCAGCCTTTTAGCACACTCACTTTGAGCTAACCTAGACCATTCTGATTAAACATCAGAGATCCTTCCAAGCATTACAATTGCCATTTGTGATGAAGTGGTTGAGCTCCTGGTCAGATCTGTGATGTCTTCCTCTCTCCCCCTGGACTTTTGCACACGTTTCTCTCCTCAGAGCAACTCCAGCTGCATAGGTCAGAGCTCCCCAAGATGAAGAGGTAGATGGGAGCTGGCCACCTACACGGACTACAAATGAATTACCTAGTATGCATTGGCAGAGATGAGTTAAACTTACAGGCATGGGAAAATCTGTGCAGATATTCCCTCAAGGTTGCCAATAGTTCTGTGAGAATCACAAGAAAATAGAAGGGTTTGGTTTGAGTTGAGTTTTTTTTTTTCTTCCAACTCAGTAACATAATTCATCCTGGACATTAAATAGCAATGCTTCACTGGAGTACATTCTGTCCAATGCACTTCACAGACATTATCTCACTGATCTCTCCAAGATCCTACAAGGCAGTGAGAGGGACAAGTGTCACTGGTGCACTCCTTTTACATGCAATGAGCCTAGCCCTTCACACACACACACCTCCCCTAATTCTGGCTGGAGAGGTGAGTCACAATTTCTTCTGGAGGGATGGATCACCATTTGCCTTTGCCCCTGTCCACCCAACCTATGCCCACCCAACTCTATAAAGAGTTACCACAAAATCCCAAAGTGTCTGAAGTGAAGTACTAGCAATTGAGTCTGGGGCATATAAAGAGTTTGCATTTCTCCTAACAGCTGCTGGTAGGCTCCCTCACAACACAGATGCCTGAAGTGTGGTGCTCTCCATTTTGGCCATATGGGACCCCAGCCCAAAGTAGAGAATGCCAGCAAGAGGCCACTCCTGCAGTCAGAAGCATTTGAGATTTTATATCTTGTTAGATATCTTCCTCAAAGAGCATCAAGTAGCACCTCTCCCACAAGCAGACACACTCTGTATGTGAGACAATCTTTTATAATTATAAATATACATATTTATAATCCAGGATCCTAGTACAATGCCTGCTTATTTTTCCCCCTGAGGAGACCTCTGCTTTTCCTTGTGTAGAATGCTCAAAGATGGGCATACTCCCTCTGCTAAAACAGAGCAGTCCATTCTCTGCAACACATAGTCTTAGAGACTGCAAGATTGCCTAGGGCAGTGAAAGGGCTAAGTTATTTATCCATCATCATTCAACCAGTACATGTCAGAGGTGGGACGCTGAACCCAGGTTTTCCTGACTCTGAGGCCAGCAATCAATCCACTATGTTGTTCTGTTTCTCACAGGTGGGTGGTAGTAGGTCCTTGATAAATGCTTATTAATAATAGTTCACATTTATAAATTTGAACATAGTAAGTTTACAATTATAAAGCTACTTAAGGGTTTCCAAGTGCCTTATGTAGGCTGCCTAATTTGAATCTCACAATTGTCAGGTTTTATAGGTCCGACTGTCCCCATTTTACAGTGAGAAACTCAGAGAGGTTAATTGCCCGTGAGAACATAACTGCTGTGACGGGTGGGATTTAAACCTAAGTTCTCCTGACCACAGGTACACTGCTCTCTACACCATGGACATCAAACTGAGCTACTTCTAGCAATTATCTGAGATGAACACCACATGTGGTGCAATCATAGCTAATTTCCCTGAAGCTTTCTGCAATTGAGAAAATAGCCTGAGGAGTAAGTCTACTCCTTTTTTAGCCAAGATTATAATATGCTAAGTCCAAGAAGGGTAGCCATGAAATTCAGAGAAGATTCACTCAAGATAGAACAATATGACTATAGTCTGGCCCCCTCTTCCTTTTACTTGCCTGAACCAGAGGAAGAATGTCTATGCAAACTATGTTTATCTAGTGGCAAAAATAAATCGGGAGAACAAGGCATCATCACTGTTATAACCACCTACTACCTAACAGTGTTATTTAGCTGTCTGCTGCTTATTTATGCTTCTCTCAAGAAGGTAAATATTTATCCAATAAATTATGAAAGTCCCTTCTGATCGCTTTTCAAACACCCATTTAATATTTCCTGGAGATCTTCAGTTCTGGTATCGACAACAAGTTGATTCACCAATTCAGCAACTGATTTTACAGTCAGAGGTTCAAACCCTGTCCTTGCTAGTTATATCAACGTGGATAGCTCATCTCACCTCTCTGGGTCTCTGTTTCCTCATTTTTTAAACTAAAGGGCTTGAACCAGAGAGCCCCTAACATCCCTTTCAGCTTTTGATTCTATGAAAGTCATGAGAAGCAGCAAGTGTTGGAAAGACTGCAAGAGTGGCAGCTAGGAATCCTGGTTCAGGTGTTAACATTGCCATTTAGCATGCTGTGTGACACTGGATAAATGACTGAACCATTCTGGGCCTTCATCTATTCAAGGAGAGAATTTTTCCCCAACTCAACAACTATATGTTTTCTTAGTGTTTTTCACTTTCTATGGAAAGCCCATTTGTAATCATTAGAAAAATAAGAACAAATGATATCTTTAAAAATGTTTTCTAATTCTCAAAGCACTTGGCCTGCATTATCTCATGTGACACTAACCACCTTGTGAGGTAGGTAATACATGGAGCTTTGTACCCATTTTATAGATGACTAGGAAAGCAATAGCATGCAGTAATGGAGAGCAGGGTCATCCTTGAAACAGAAAACTCTGAGTTCACGTGCTGCCTCTAGTTTCATGACCATGAGCAAATTACTTCATCTCTCTATGCACTCAAGAAACTCTTTAAAACTATGTTTCAGATGAATAGCTAAACTGCAGCAGAAGAAAGTGGCACACTCTGGGAGTTCCCTACACAGATGAAATCACACAACTCGACCCTGCCCCTTAAATACACACACACACACACACACACACACACACACACACGCACGCACATACACACACATGCACACACACACACAAGGGAACTAAAACCTAAGTCAAATGACTTTCCATGTTCACACAATTAGTAAATGCTAGAGATAGAATTTGTACCACCTCCAGGGACGAGTCATTTTACTTTACCAAGCTGCCTCCATGTCAGCTGGCCTAACTCCAATACAAATTAATTTGACCTGAACATCAACAAATACACACTAAGATTTTTAATCTCTTGAGGTAGCCTGATCCCTAGGGCATTTCCTTAACAGCTGTCCCTTCATCCAATGCTTCCGGACATCTTCTCGATGACACAAAGCTCATTTGACAGTCAGAATGGCAGTTTATCCTACATATCCCAAGCTTTTTACTTCAGAGGAGTAAGACTTACACATACTTTTCAGACCACTGGGCTAATTCCTCAAGGGGTCCAAAAAAAGGACTGAAAGACCAGAGGAGGCAGGGATGATCTGTGAGAAGAAAGGCAAAAGGGGCTAGCTTCTGTCCAGAGGACTTGTTTAGTCTGAAAATGAGAACTCTAAAGGGTTCCTTAATAAGTCTCCAAGTATATAGAGTGCTTTTACACAGAGAATGGTGGACAGCTGTTGTCCATTTCCTCAGAGATTAGAAAAAGAGGAAATGGTCTTAAATTATAACAGGAAGGTTTGGGGTTAGAGACCATGAAGAATTTCCCGGTTACAGTTATAACTCCCTGAAACAAGCTACTGAGGTGAATCATACATCAAAGATTTGGAACTGGCCTTCTGATTCAACCCATTCATTTTACAGGTGAGGATAAAAGACCTTAACTGACTTACCTAAAGTCACACAGACAGTAAGCATGAGAGGGCGAATCTGACCCGCAGACTCCATAGCCAGAGTTCTTTTCACTACATGAGGCAATGTTTCTTGCTTCCTCAGAGTCTCCAACCAATGGACAGAGATACATCTCCATGCTGTTTGAGGGACAGGGTTTCTTGGAATAACCAATCAATTTGATTTAAGAATGGTCCTCATTACAGAGAGAGGGAACATGGAATCCTTCAGGGTGAGCTGAGCTCTGGAAATTGTATTGTGATCACTAAAGAAATAAAAACGACTGATTATAGAGCCTTTAAGTTTGTAAATCTCTTCATCTATGTTGTTTCATTTGATATTAACAACTTGGTAAGGTAATAGGTGTTATATGTATTGTTATACCCATTTTATAGACAAGGAAATAAAGGACAGCATGGAATAGGACATTTGAGTAAAAAGAAAAAAAACCTGGGTTCAAGGACTAACTCTGATAACATGCTATCTGTGTGACCTTGAGCAAGCAAGCTATTTCATTTTCTCAGTCCTGCCCCCCCCAAGCAACAATTAAGTCTTTAAGTTGCAGAAAAAGTACCAACTTGCATTGGTAGAGTACTCTCAGCTTTTTTGAGCAACCAAAAATTGGAACTAAAAGAAAACAGAAAATACCAAGTTTTTCTGAGCCTAAGAACAAAAGATGCGGCTACAGGAGGGAGCACAAAACATCCAGGTAGAAATATGTCCCATATAAACAAGCTAGGCTGGGCCCAAGACAGTGGCACAGTAAGGGGCAGAGGAGGCTGATGGTTATAAGACGTCACCACTCCTCCCCTAGTAAATCACAAAGCCAATCCTTATCCATGTCTCTTTCCCTTCAAGTATAGAAAGGCTTATTATATCGAGGAAGAAGATTAACTGTTGGATACACCAAAACAATTAGCATAAATTTCAGAAGGATTGCAAATGAGTGAAGGAAGAACTTCTAGAGAGTGAATGGTCATTTTCCCAAAATTTACTTTGCTTGTGGAGTTCTATAATAAAGGGAAAGAGGGAAAAGCAAAGAATGAAGGCTCGTGGTCTTAGAACGGAAAATCTAGAATAGGAGAAAATGGAATAAATGAATAGAAAACTACAAAGTAAAATAGAAAACAAAAATCTGTTGAACTGCATAAGAATCAGAAGAACTAGCTGACAGAGTGAGTTCACAAAAGAGAACAAGGAAAAGGGGAAAGATTGAAAATGTGTTTGTAGGAAATTTATATGCCATTGAATAGAGATATTTTTGTATTTTCTTTAGTGGAGGGGGAAAAAGGTCATGAACATATGTAACAGTGTAAATACTTTTTATAATACAACCAGGAGGATTTCCTTTTCTGGAACTCTTTAAATATGGAAATAATTTTCTACCATCATAGTTAAGTCAGAAAGGTTATTACTGGGTTAAATCTTTGAGCCTATGATTTAGCTTTTCAAAATGAACTTATGAAGGATCCTGTGATTCTTAACAATAAATCTGCTCTATATACTTTGTTTTCAGTCATGTCCAACTCTTCATGACTCCATTTGAGGTTTTCTTGGCAAAGATACTGGAGTGGTTTTCCATTTCCTTCTCTAGCTCATTTTACAACTAGGAAACTGAGGCAAACAAGGTAAAGCAACGCCCAGACTCACACAGCTAGTATATGTCTAAGGCCAGATTTGAACTCAGTAAGATGAGTCTTTGTAACTACAGGCCTGAAACTCTATCCATTGCACCATCTAGCTGCCCTAGGCAATTAACCCAGAGGTGTTTTAATCTCATAATTTAAAAGCAATTAAAACACAGTAGAGAGTATATCAGGCTGGGCTTAGAGTTGGCAACATAATGAGTTCAAGTCTACCTTTGATACAGCTTGGGCTGCTCAGAAAGACACTACCTGGGGTTCAGTGTATTCTGTGAGTGCATAATATCAAAAATAGGGTAGCTAGATGGTGTAGTGAATAGAACACCAGTGTAGGAGTCAGGAGGACCTGAGTGTTTGAACTCAGACAGTTGATACTCACTAGCTGTGTGACCTTGGGCAAGTGACTTAACCCCAATTGCCTCATCCTAGGTCATCTCCAGTCATCCTGATGAATATCTGGTCACTGCATTCAGATGGCTGTGGAGGAGAAGTGAGGCTGGTGACTTGCACAGCTCTCCCTCACTCAAAACTAAGTCAAGTGCAAGTCATGTCATCATTTCTCTGATGTCTTGGTCTTCTTCAGCTGCTAAGGATGAACACATACTCTCAAAATTATAATTAATAA
Source organism: Potorous gilbertii (assembly GCA_028658325.1). Classification (NCBI taxonomy): domain Eukaryota; kingdom Metazoa; phylum Chordata; class Mammalia; order Diprotodontia; family Potoroidae; genus Potorous; species Potorous gilbertii. The sequence goes on from CM053771.1 coordinate 380,500,513, forward strand.
GCTCCTACCAATATGTTTACCTCTCAATAGTTAGGCAGAAGATGCAATTCATCTAAAGCAAAAGCATTTATTAGAGAACTTGATAAGAGAAGTTACATTTCAGTATCCTCCCCCTTCAAAAACACAGAACAACCTAGGGGACCTTCTATCAATACACCATCCATGGAGTCCACGTGGGGACTTCAACTCTTGGAGAATTCATCTTAGGAGACAGCAGGCACATCTAGAGTTTCAGGGCCCCAAATGTGGCCTCATGACCTCTTCTCTGGGAACTGTGTTTCTCTTTGGGGCACATTATTGCCAAACTGAGTTCTTCTGGGCTGGATGTGTAGTTCTACTGCCCAGCCACAGTCACCATCACCTTCAGTGTGGCTCCATTATTTAACCACAGTGTTCACCACCTTCAACTTTAGACTCATCTTTTGTTTTTGACTGTGGTCAAAGGAGAGCCAGAACCCTTTCCTTGGGATCAGTGAGAAGCCTCCCCACCCTTTTTGGTATCTCAACAACATCCTAAGTGATGAGCCTTCTCCCCAAAACTACTCTCTACACTGAAAAGATAGGGCAGTTAGTTGGTGCCACAGTGCATAGAGTGACATACCTTGAAGTCGGGAAGACTCATTTTCCTGAGTTCAAATCCAGCCTCAGACATAGACTAGCTGTGTGAATCTGGGCAAGTCACTTACCCATTTGCCTCAGTTTCCTCATCTGTAAAAAGATCTGGAGAAGGAAATGAGAAGATGAGACTAATTGCATCCTCTGCCCGACTACTGAAAGATAAACATATTGTTGGGAGCTTATTAATTATAATTTTGAGACCACAGAATACACTGAACCTAAGGTGGTATCTTTCTGGGCAACCCAAACTGCCAGTGCAAGTTAGGAGGTAGCCCAAAGAGGTACATTACACTAATAAGTATCAGAGGTAGATTTGAACTCAGTATGTGCCAACTCCAAGCCCAATCTGATATACTCTCCACTACGTTTTACTTGCCTTTAAAATAGGGAATGAAAGCTCCTCTAGGTTAATTGCTCCTCTAGGGGCATGGAGGTGGTGCAGTGGACAGAGTTTCAGGCCTGGAGTCAGAAAGACTCATCTTCTCTCCAGTATCTTTGTCAAGAAAACCCCAAATGGGGTCATAAAGAGTTAACTCAAGTGAAAACAACAGCAAACACTGAAAGGTGGAGTTCAGGCGGCTGCGCCTCTGGATGGGCACTCTGTGGGAGGCTTGGGGGCCTGTTCTCTAGGACTGACTTATTCATGTATTAAGTGAAGACTGTACTGCCATTCACGGATGCTATCTGACAGTGATACAGTATATCTGAGCTTACAAAGTATACATTTTGTATACATTATCTCATTTGAGCTTCCTGACAATCTTGTGAAGTAGATATCACATATATTTTCCCATTTGACCAATTAAAACACAGAGGCTTAGAAAGGTAAAGTGATCTGTCCATGGGCAATCCCGTAGTGAGTAGGTATCAGACAATGGATGTGAAATCAAGTCTTCCTGATTTCCAGTTAAAAACCCTTATCTACTACACCATGACAAGTTACAGAGAGACTTTCATAAGAAAGGGAACAAAAAAATGCATGTCATGTACAATGAAAGATTTGTTTGTTTTAGGAATTTTTAGAAGAATAAGAGTTCTTTAAAAGGTAGAGCAGCAGGTCTCAAATTTGGGGGTCTCAGAACCCCTCTTTAAACTCTTGAAATGTATTAAGAAGCTCAAAGAGTTTTTTTTTAAGGTAAGTTATATCCAGGAGCATGCTGGTAAATGTTTAACAATGTGCTGTCTGAGGGGAAAAATATATGTAGTGGAACGTACTTCTATATTTAATCTATATTATTAGCATTTTCTCCATAACCTTCTCAAATCTAGACAGTCATCATAAACAACAAATCAAGCCCTGAGTTGTAAGGTTTGCTGATTTCCAGGAGTAAATGCTCATCCTGAAAACTTAACAATTGACTTTTCTAACTGGTTTGAGATGGCTCCAGATCATACCTGGTTATGTCAATCAATATTTATCATATTAGATATTAAAGCATCTTAATATTATTTTGAAAATAGTTTTGGCCTCACACACCTCCCTGAAATGGTCTCTGAGAACTAATGAGGTAAAGTATCTGGATACCATGCTAAGTAGTATAGGAATAGATTTCAAGTGTTTCCAGCTCATGGGTGGGCAAGTGCTAGATGATATTTTATCCACTCTGGCTTGACACATGGCCACCGCCTAAAGTGGTGGTTAAGCCACATTTTCTAATGGGAAATGGGAAAGTTGAGGAACCCTGAAAATCCATTTTCCCATTGCTATCTTAAAAATTATATGCATGCCTATTTTAATGACAGAATTATCTTTCGAACACTAAGAAATATTAAGACTCTATGTAGTATGAGTTTTTGCGTTGTGATTTCTGTATTTGGGGCCTTGCAAAATGACTATCCAAGTGAGAATAATGCTTCTGTTACCCAATTGCAAAAAGTTCCCAGAATTTAAAAAAAAATAGTGTGGGGATGGAGAGGAGAACAGAAGAAAGGGAAAGGGATATGAGAATTCATGCTAACCTTAATGGCTCTCTTTAATCAAAATATTCTTGGAATTGGATTATTGTGCTGTTTGCTGGTGAAATTAGACCTGGAAATACAGAACAAAGACATCACTTCTATCCCAACTCTCTAAGGTGATATCTACAATGCAATTAGACTTTTGGTGAAGAAAATCATTCCAAATACTTCAGAATTAACACATTTTACATCTGTTGACATATCATAGCAGAAAGTTCTGTGCCATGCCTGGAGAAAGAGCAAACATCAGGAAGGAAAAAAATCTTTAGTTCCCCATGAATCAGAAGAATAAAATAAACTAGAGTTTCTCATCTGTAAAGTGACATGGTTGATCTCAAGTTCAGAGTTCACCTCTGAACATTTTAAACATAATAATCTCCTGTGTAAACTTGTATAATTGGGAAGGTAGTTTTGAATGACATCAGTAATTAACATTAACATCAGAAGAAATAAGTAACAGCCTAACACACCCTGAAGGCTGTTAGGAGACCTAGCTCTAAGGAGAAAGATTAAGAATTTGGGGGTCCTCAGTAATCCCAAGATATTAACATCTGCAAATTGTGTTACATTTAGAATTTCTTCTCATATGTTGTTTGTCAAGTAGTACTTCAGAATCTCAGTTTCCTACACCAGGTGGTTGAATCATCGTCATTGTTGTTCAACTCCTTCCATTTTCCAGTGTCCCTGGTGATTAAGTGATTAGCTCAAGAGAATAGCACGGTAGGGTGGAAAGTGCATTAGAAGGCACCCTAAGGAAGTTATTTAATGTTTCTGTGTCTTAGTTTCCTCATCTATTCCTAGAAGCTTCTCTGGATTACCTCAGTGTGTGTCTCTGGAGAGTGAGAGGGTAAGTACTCCTAGGTTTCATGCTGCTTCTAAAAATACAGTTCATGAGACTTAACCAGTACACTTTAATACTGAGATATACTTAGCTTAAAGCATGAGCATTTACTAAGATGGCATGCTAATGATGGTGACAAAACAGTATTCTTCCTCATCCCTACCCCAATAAGTCTGGAGCACACTCATCCGCAAATATACCTATAATCAATAAGAAGACTGATAGTGAGGCACACAGATAGGGAACACATGAACTCAAGGCAACGCGTACCTCTAGGGCCCTAATATACTTTCTTCTGTCATGGGGTCCTTCTCCCTCATGCTTTTTCT
>CM053771.1:380504759-380525450 GCA_028658325.1 Potorous gilbertii
ATCTCTGAATGCCACACTGAGTGCCTAGGGTAGGTTAGTCTGCTCCCAGGAAAATGTTGAAAGTGTGAACAACTTCTGCGTACTTAAGAGAACATGGGATGAGATGAACTGAGAAGAGTCAACAGGGCCTAAGGTCATAGGAATTCTGGTTGGAAAGGGACTTTAAGAACCATTTCGTTCATATCATGTGTTTTACAGAATATTGTAGCTTAGTGAGGGTTTTCAACCTGATGTCCATGAACTTGTTTTTTAAAAAAAATTTTGATTACTGTCTTTCAGTGTAATTGGTTTCCTTTGTAAAACCTATGTATTATGTTTTGTACATTTTAAAACACTATACTTAAGAAGGGGTTCATAGGCTTATTGGATTGCCAAAGGGCTCCACAACACAGGAAAGATGAAGAACTCTTGGTTTAAAGGGACTTTGAAAGGTATGTATAAAACCCTTGGAAATACATCACGCAGTCTTTGCTTCAAGACTCCTAAGGGAGTAACTTTCTTGGTTACCTCGTGGAGGCAGAGCCAGTCTACTGTTAGAGAACTCTATTTTCCTTACATTGGGCCTAAATTTTCCCTTCTGCAACATCTGCTTCTTACTACTAGTTTGATGAATTTTTTTTTGCTCTGGTTATTCCAAATTCATTTGACTATATACTAATACTAGTGTAAATCTCACCATTTGCGTTCACAAGAATAGACTGAGAGCATTTGTCCAATATTCTGCCAAACGTGAGGTAAATATATAAAAATATGTTCATAGGGGTATCATTTGTGGTGATAAACAATTGGAAACAATATATATACACCCAATGGTTGGGAAACGACTGAACAAATGGTGGTATATGAATGTAATGGAGCATTATTGCATCGTAAGCAATAAGGAATATGAAGAATTCAGAGCAACAGAGGAAGTCTCCTAAGAAGTGAGGCAGAGTGGATGAAGCAGAACCAAAAGAAAAATATACCAAATGAATGTCAATGTCAACATAGAAAGGAAATAAAACTCAGATAAAATCCAGTAGTCAATGGTAGTACCATACTGCTGAGGTGATAAGAAACCGCTTTCCTTGTTGTTGACACTTGGTATATTAATGGCTTACTTTGTGAGCTTGTCATGGTGAAATAAATTTTCAAGTTTAAATAAAACAAAATAAAATCTAGGTAAACAATGCCTACAGCATTTTCCTGAGTATAGTAACACCATAAAAAAGGAGGGGAGGGGATGAAGTTACTTTGGTCTGATGTGTTAGTGACTGAACTACATTGGCTGTTTGTGATGAGGACTCTCTCTGGTATATCAGAAGGATTGCTGGATTTCGAACTGGGAGAGCCTGGGCCAGTCACAACTTCTCTGAACCTCTGTTTCTTCATCTGAAAAATGGGAATGATAAAACCTCTAGGACTTACCTCATACAGTTATTGTGATCAAATAAGACAATGTATGTAAAGTGTCTTGTAAACTTTAAAATATTATGTTTTAATTATTGCTAATTATTATATTTTAGTTGTTATTAATAAATAGTATATAATTTTGCCAGGGATCATACTCTGACCTAGTTTGCAGACTCCAATTACTTTTTTCCCTTTTTGAGGACTGGGATAACATTTGCTTTGTTTCAGTCCTGTACAACTTCCCTCATTTTCCCAGATTTCTAAAAGATTACTGACAGAGACTCTTATCAACTTCTGTTCCTGTTTCTACTACTGCGCCATTATCACTATGAGACTAAGATGGTGGTCCCAGGACATATTAAATTGTCTTTAATTCACAGGCATCTCATAGTGGCTATCTACTGTTAAGGATTATTTCATTCTTGATTTGTATCCCTAGCACCTATCACAGTACCTGTCACACAGTAGTCATTTATTTATTGATTGATCAGTATCTATTTTGTTCACTAGGTTTGTCTTCATACAACTGATTTGGTTTGTTGTTGAGATCATAACTTTGTTTCAAAAAAGAAAAAATAAAGGCATAAAAATGCCTGTTCCTTAAATTTCAAAGAGTAATTGGATTCCAGATTGTTGAGTTATTTCATTAATACATGTATTTGAGGTAGACACTGCCTATGGACAACGAGTTGAGACCAAAATTGAATAGAAAAGAATAGGGGTGGATTGCATTTAGGAAATCATGCAGTCCTTTTTATGTCTTCCAACCTGCTCCCTGGTGCAAAGACCCATCTTTCTTTAAAACCCAAATCTTCTCCCCATAAAACTGTATGGCTATTAATCTTAGAATACCGCAATTTCTGAGAAATTAAAATTATAAGTGCCCTAAAGTTGACTTTGGAGAGATACATAGGGAGAGCAGGTAAGGCTCAGTGTATTTCTTTGTTTATATTCAAGAAGTGGCATTTGTTATCCCTCAGGAAATAAATATGTAAATGGAAAAAGTGGCGGATCAACTGTGCATTATGAATCAGAGAGAATAGACAGACTATTTAAGGGTTCCACTGGTACTCTTGAAATGTTAAAAGACTTTCAGAAAGCTTTCTAGAAAGTTCTACGAATCTTCTTCATAGATTTGATGAAAGAAAATGGACCACACTTGCCCAGGAGAAGAGGGATGGATTATAGTCTATGCTGATGGAATGAATACCCATATCAATAAACTCACAGATTCATTAATGTATTGCAATAAGACTGTGATATGGTCATCATACTACTCAATTTTTTCAATATCCTAGCATACAGTTTTCCTGGTCCCGGTGACTAGATCTTATCACAAGATATACATACATACATACATACATACATATATATACTATGTCCTTATTTATTTGGGGTTTTGACTTTCCATTAATCACTTTTGTCAAACACCTTAGTTTTATAGATGAAGAACCTGAGATTTTTAGAGCTGAGTAGATCTGGCCAAAGTCACATGGTAGTATGAACAGAATAAGAGTTTGAATACTTAGGTCTTCCTTATGACACTAAATCCTTTATCCTTTCCACTATACTATACTATTCTACTTTGAAAAAGGATTAGTTCTTTTTTTGAGATTCCTATTAAAACAAAGACCTAGAACGATTGTTCTGATGAGAAATCCGCCTTTTAACAGAAGATGTTGGAAGAATTGTTCATGGATGATAAGGCAGAAAACAATAGGATTTGTATCTAAGTGAAAACAAAGGCCAGCTTCTTACATAGTCCCCTATTCCCATGCTATCAATTTATCAGAAATTAATGGAGTCATTAGAAAAATAAAGCTTTTGCACAAACAAAACTAGTGCAATCAAAATTAGAAGGAAATTGGGAAACTGGTAAAAATTTTTGTAGCAAGTTTATAAAGTCATCATTTCTCAAATATATAGGAAACTGACTCAAATTTATAAAAATAAGATCCATTCTCCAATTTATAAATGGTCAAAGGATATGAACAGGCAGTTTTCAGAAGAAGAAATCAAAGCTGTCAATAATCATAGGAAAAAATGCTCCAAATCACTGCTGATTATAAACATGCAGATTAAAACAATTCTGAAATACCTCCTCACACCTGTTATATTGGCTCACATGACAGAAAAGGAAATGGACAAATGCTGGCGGGGTTGTGGAAAAATTGGGGCACTAATGTCCTGTTGATGGAGTTATGGCGCCCAACCATCCTGGAGAACAATTTTGAATTATGCTCAAAGGGCTATAAAACTGCATAATCTTTGATCCAGCAATCCTGCTACTAGATCTGTATCCCAAAAAAGATAAAAGCAAAAAGAGAAGGCCCTATTTGTACAAAAGTATTTATAGTAGTGCTTTTGTAGTTGCAAAGAATTGAAAATTGAAAAGCCCATCAATTGGGGAATGGCTAAATAAGCCGTGGTATAGGATTACGATGGAATCCTATTGGGTGCTATAAGAAATGATAAGCAGGATGGTTTCAGAATATCCTGGGAAGATTAATATGAACTCATTTAAAGTGAAATGAGCAGAACCAGGAGAACATGATATAGTATTTTTATACATGTATATAGTGACAGCAGTATTTACGTATGATCAAGACTAGGTGACTCTGGTCAAAACAGTGATTCCAGTCAATGATGACAAATGCTCTCCACTCCACAGAAAGGACTGATGAACTCTGAAGAATAACTTCCTTCATTTTTATTGTTTTCTTTTGCAACATGGCTAACATAAAATTTCGTTTTGCATGACCTCACATATAGAGTAGAAATAAAATTGCTTGACTTCTCAAGGAGGGGGAAGGGGCAGGAGGGAAGAAGAGAATTTGGAACTCAAAATTTTTTAAATGATAGTTAAAACTTTTTTTACATGTAATTGGGAAATATTCAATATAATAAATAAAAATAATTCTTTTGAAAAGGTAACTAATCTGGTTCACAGAAATTCAATTGGAAGCACCATATTGCATCTTGAGTTTTATCGTCTGGTCCTAACGCTTAGACTTGTTTTTGTACCAACAGATACCTTAGAGACAATTAGACGAGTAATGCCTGACTTTGGGGTAGGCTGAATTGTAGAGGTTCCAGTCTAGGACTAATCTGAAAACACATGGTTTGGATAAAGAAGAGTCTCAGCTACTTGCATCAATAATCACAGTTGTACTGTAGTGGTCTTCGTGTCTATCAGTCAAAAATCGATGCTATTTAGACATTTCCATGGATATGCTTGCTGAGACTATTCCTTTAAAGGTGAAAGCCTGTTTTGCATGCCAAGTGCATGTAGGGCTCTACTAACAACTGGAAGTGTTTTCCATCAGCCCCTGGTTTGTTTGAGGCTAACGAGAGCCAAGCTGGTTCTGACTTACTCTTCCCTTCATGCCTCGAACCACAGTGAGTGGAATATCTTTCTGTCATTCCATATTTGTGCAGGAAAATTAATTAAAAGAGTTCTGTTCCTCCTCCTTTAAGGAGAGGAATTCTGCCCCTGAATGTTAGAGGTGGTGGTCCCATCACATGCATTGTTGCCTTCTGTATTTCAATAGCACACTGTTTAGATTTTTCTAAATGGTATTTTCTTCCCAGATCTACCCCCAGAGCTTATAATACTCTTAATATGTAAGCTTTCCCTTACAGTAACAACTCTATTTAAACACTGCCCACCCCACTCCTCTAGGGAAGGATTAAACTGTATTCCCGCGCAGCTAGCTGTCTGCTAGGGTGCTTAAGGCAGGAGAAAATGCACAATGGCCAGGATAAGTGACTGAAAGAATGTTTAAAAGGCAAGAAGGTTCAAGCTGATGCAAGGTTTCAAGTAACTTTGTATTCAAAGTTCCAAACAGGCTGCTTTGCTCTGTAGAAGCTAGCGGATTCTGTTTTAGGAGGTGCTAAACCAATTGCCATTTTACAAGGGATGACTGACTTTATTGGTTTCTCTCCTAGGCTGCTTCTTGAGGGCACATCTGGCATCTAGCAAATAACTGGGGATAGTAAAAAAAGAAAGAAGAAGAAACGTGTCTTGTTTTAATTTTGCCTGAAAATTCAGAGGCAGCAAAGAAGCCTAAACTACTTGGGATGACATCAGGTATCTGTCGACCGTGCTCCAAGCAAACCACTGACGCTAAATGAGATGATATATGTGCGCTGCAAGGCACTTTGCAGACCTTAAGACAATGAATAAACGTCAACTCTAATTAACTGTGGTTATGCACCCCATCCAGATCAGATTGATTGTCTCAGTGTTTTTAGGACCACTTTTACCTGAATTGCTGGAGTTTCAGTCATGGGTTAAATCTATGATGGAAAACTAACATTTGATCCTTTATCCAGTGTGGTGTTCCTTAGACTGTGTAGCCTCTCCAAAAAAAAGGAAAAATGCTCACCCTTGAACTTAGCATAGAACCCCTTAAACTCATATTTTTTTCAGGGGAAGCCTCTGGAAATCTCACCTCACATTATCTCTGTCAACTCAGTATAAAATGCATATATTTTCAAAAGCAAAAAAAAAGCCTCTCTTTGACATACACAATCTGTTCCTTTCAATTCACGGTTTATAAATCAATGGGCATGTGTGTCTCCCAGGCTGGGAGGTAGAGCATGGAGAGGCATCAGGATAAACTGAAATGACTTCTGCCATTGGCTTGGCTAGTGCCCCTCACCAAGCACTCTTTCCCTCGGTTTTTAGACTGATCACTATTAGGAGGGGAAATGTACTCCATATGCTGTGATGCCTTTACCCTTAATTCACAAAAATGCCTTCCTTTAAGAGGGGTGGGGTTTCCAAGAATTGCTGGGAGTTTCTCTCCTCATAGAAAAAGGAAGTACCAGTTGGTCACTTGCAAATAGTCTTGTCTCTATGCTCTCAGGAAGAGGTGGTAAGTTTGACATTTAAAGCTATGCTATGTGTGAAATGTGGCTTCTGTCTCCTTTAGAGCTCCCGTTCCATGGTATTCTCACATTTCATATCATAGGATAATAGATTAAGGACTGGAAGTGGGTGATTTCATTCAAGCTCCCTCATTTTACAGACAGGGAAACTGAGGTTCAGAAAAGTGAAGTGACTTGCTTAAAGTCAGTAGGTGGTGAGAAGGGAAACTGGGATTTGATCTTAGGTTCTCTAACTTCAGATTCCACACTCTTTCCATTACACCACATTTCTTCCAAAGATTACAGGTTTAATGCCACATGACACATTCTGTAACATACAAATTAAGTAGAGGTTAAAGAAAAGTGGAAAGGCCCAGCTAGTTTTTAAAAATTTGCTGAATTCAGTTCAATTATGAAAGTATTTATTACATTTAATATATATTTTATATGTACATATAAAAGAATTTATCATAAAAGTAGTTATTATAAAGTAATTATTAAGCACCTTCTTTACATAAGAAATCACGCACTAGACAAAAGCGAACAAATTCTTGTTCTCCAGGGGCTTACATTATAATAGCTTGATAAACCACATATACATGGATAAGGAAATAGAAATAAAAGAAAGAGACAGAATTGGGGAAAAGATGAATTCTGTTTTGGAGATGTTGAATGTAAGATTCAACATTCATATGGGACTACTCAGTAAACAGTTGGAGATTGGAAACTAGAGCTCTGGAAAAAGATCATATGGAGATTTGGGAATTGTTTGAATGCACATGATAAGTTACATCTATGGTAGCTGATGAGGTCACTAGGAACAGAAAAGAGAAGAAGGTCCAGGACATAATTTTGGGTTATTCTCACACTGACAAGGGGAGACACAGGTGATGGCTCAATAAAGGAGCTGGAGAAGGAATTGTGAACTAGATGGAGAACCTCAAAAGAGCGATGTCATGAAAACCCAGCAAGATGAGAGTATTCAAAAGAGTGGGGAGAGGTGGTCAATGGTGCCAGAATGCAGGACGTGATAGGCTCGTGAGACTACACCTTCCATAATACTGAGTTTAGTCCTTGGCATGACAATGTGGGAAGGATAATGCTAACATGGAGTCTAGCGTGGCAAAGGATCTTGCTATCATCGATTAGTTGAAGGAACAGGGCACTTTTATCCTGGAGAAGACTGAAGTTATGACAGATGTCTTTAAGTGTTAGCAGGATTATCACTTGTTACAGGAATTAGGTTTATTTTATTAGAAGTTGCAAAGAAGCAAATTTGGACTTTTCACGAAGAAAACAATTTCTAAAATAAAATAGTCTATGTCTAGAAAAAATGAATTCATTCCTTTTCTTTGAGTCAATCAGAGTTAAATGACTCACCCAGGGTCACACAGCTAGTATTTAAGACTGGATCTGTATTCAGGTCCTCCTGACTCCAGGGCTGGTACTCTATTCCCTTTGCCATCTAACTGCCCAATGGATTCATTCTTAGATGAAGTGTTCAAGCAAAGGCCAATTGTGAAAGATGTGTAGTTATATAAGAGTATTAATGCTTCTACTTAGTGCCAGCATCTGAACTGATTTGCTCTACCATTATATCCCATTTTTCTTCTACATAGATTGCGCACAAGTCAAACCACATGACTCTGGCCTCTGCTCTCATCTGGCTTTTTCCCATTGCCTTTTCTCGTGCCTTGCTTTGAACACTGTGCCTGGAAAACATTGTTTTACCTCAAATCTCAGACCCTAAAAGTAACTGTCTTCTTTCAAGGACTCCCTTCAATGCTACTGCCTCCTCCATGAAGCCTTTCTTTATCTTTTCTCCCTCCTGGCATCTTCATCTACTCAAGCTGAAAGAGATATCTCTTTCCCCCCATCCTTTGTACTTCTTACTCCAATGTAAACACTCAAAGAGCAAGATCTATGTCCTAGCTCTCTTCCTTTCGCAGTGTCTTGCACATAATAGGTGTTTAATATCAATCAACTAATATTTATTACAAACTTAATTTGTGCATGCAATTTGCTAAATGCTGGAGATATAAGATGAAAACAAACATCCCTTGCCTTCAAAGAGTTCACATTCTAAGGGAGGAGACAACATATGGGAAAGATACAGAATATATACAAAATGAATGAAAAGTAGTATTAGAAGGAAGTCTTCTAGTAGTCAAGGGACTTAGGAAAATCTTCATGAGGAGGGTGGCACTTGAGTGAGTTTTGAAGGAAACTAGAAATTCCAAGAGGTGGGAGAACATTTCAGGCAAGTGTGTGTGTGTGTGTGTGTGTGTGTGTGTGTGTGAGTGTGTGTGTGTGTGTATGTGTGTGTGTGAGAGAGAGAGAGACAGACAGAGAGAGAGAGATGTAGAGTTTCATTGCTGGAATGCAGAAGAGTGGGGTATAAGAAGTATAGGAAGACTTTAAGGCAGGAAGGGGTCAGTTTGTGAATAGTGTTAAATGGAGGCATTGATATTTGATCCTAGAGAAAGTGGGAAACAGCTTAAATTTAAGTGAATGACTTTAGTAGAGATCAGACATAGCCTTTAGGAAAATCACTTTACTAGCAGTTTAGGAAATGGATTGTGGTTGTCAGGAGAAGCTTGAACCAAGGAGACACAAAAGGAAGACTTTGTGGTAGGCCAGATAAGAGGCAATGAGTGTATGAACTAAGGTGGCCATTGCGTGAGTAAAAAGGAGGACAACATTTTCAAGAGATGTGGAGATGGAAAGGACAAGATCTGGTAACTGAATGGAAACATGGGGTGAGTAAAAGTAAGACTCAGATCGAGATTGCAAACCCGGGTTCCTGGAAGGATGATGGTACGTACCTCCATTAGAAATAGGGAACTTTGGAAGAGGGTGGATTTTGGGGGAAAGATAATAAGCTCCATTTTAGACATGTGGACTTTGAGATGCTTCTGGGACATCTCATTTAAAATGTCCAATAAAGCAGTTGATGATTCAGGATTGGAATTCAAGAGAGAAAGAAGGACTTGGATACACAGATCTGGGAAGCAAATCCATAGTGTTGACAGTTAAACATCAATGAGCTTATAAAGATACCAAGAGAAAGAGAATGGAGAGAAAAAGAGAAGAGGAACCAGGATACAATTTTGAGGTAAACTCCAAGTTCGTGGTTGGGAAGTGGGTGATGAATCAACACAGAAGATCAAGAGGGAGCAGTTGAAGAGTAGGGGAAGCAGGAGAGAACAGTGTCCCCCAAACTCAGAGGAGACGTTAGTGGAATTATAATAATAGCTAGCATTTACCTATGTAAGCTTTACAAATATTATCTCATTTTATCTTTGCAACAATCCTGGAAGGTAGGGGCTATTATTCCTATTTTACACACAAGGAAATGGAGGCAGAGGCTAAGTGACTTGGCCAGGGTCACACAACCGGTAAGTGTTTGAGGCTGGATTTGATCTCACATTTTTCTGACCTTAGGTCCAGCACTCTACTACATTATTTAGTTGTTGGGGACCTATAATACATAAGGGAAGTATATAGAGTATATAGGTAGAAGCTAGATATTAGGTCCATGTGAAGTTTTTTTTTCCTGAAAAAAATTAGGAAAAAGAACCACTACATCTCTCCTTGTGTGTGACCTTGGACAAGGACAACTTAACCTTTCTGGGTCTCTGGTTCTTCATTCCCCTCTAGCTCTGAATCTATGCTCCTAAGAGCCCTAATCCCTTCTATTTGTGAATGTGAAATTCACCTTGTTTTGGATCCAATTTGTATACCAGGTCTAGTGGTGTTTTCTGTGTTGGTTGTATGAAGGCTAGGCAGAGCTGAATTTATTATGCCTTTATCAGTTAAAACCCCCACCTCCATATCTACCCCCACCCTTAGGTATTAGGTCAACTCCATTTGTTTGTCTGGCTGGAGCTGGCCTCCACTGGGGGGAACTGGAGCCAGCTTGGTTCAACACCAGAATGTGAACCTGGAACTGACACATGGCTTTTGCAGATGTGCAAAAGAATCCCTGGAGTTCTAGAAGAAAAAAAAGTGGGGGTGGGGAGGGTGGAGGGGTGGATTTTGAGAAGAAGAAATGAAGGCTGAAAACAAAGCAATTAATCAAGCGATATCCATGACACTTCTATTAAAGTGATTCATTTTCCCTGCATCTTTTTCATTTTCTCTTTTATTTGCCCACCCAATCACTTTTTTTCCCCTTTTCTCTTTCAGAGGATCATAGGACTTAGAGTTGAAACAGATAGATCATCTGATCCAATCTCTGTGAGTGACTGTGAGATCACTTTGGTTTGGGCACAGTGGGGGGACAACAGGAGTGAAGTCAGAAGACCCTGGTGGGTTCTGATCTTGCCTTGTGATCTTGGGCCATAGATCAATAAACTGATTATAAATTATAAGTGTGATACATATGTGTATATATATAAATATGTGTGTGTGTATATACATATATATATATATGTATTGTGTATATACATATATATATATATATATATATATATGTATATACACACATACACGCATATAATTTTTAAGTGCCCACTACAAAAAAGCAATATGTGAGGTTCTGGAAATACAATGAGAGTAAAGCGTGAGTGGAGCTAGGTATATAATATAATATATGGATAGATTGCATGTAACATAATATACAATTGTATATATAATTACATATAATACAAAGTATTTATATAATTATATAAATATAAAATAACTATATAGTTATATATACATTATATAAAATATATATAAATTCTAAATAAATATTTATTAAGTGTCTATTATGTACCAGGAACTGTGCTAAGTGCTGGGGATACAAAAGGAGGCAAAAGACAGCGCTTGTCCTCAAGAAGCTTACAATTTAATAGGAGAGACAACAGGCAAACAAATATGTACAAACCAAACTCTATACCTCTATACAGATTAAATAGAAAGTAAATGAGAGAAGGCACTTGAATGAAGAGGAGTCAGGGAAGGCTTCTTGTAGAAGGTGGAGTTTTAGTTGGGATTTAAAGGAAGATAAGTCACCTAATCACTGAACTGAGTCATGGAGCTGCCATTTTCCCAGGTGGAAAATAGATTGGATTAAGGGAGCTCTTAAGATCCTCTTCAGATCTAAGATTCTCATCAATAAATATTTTAATTTTCATTATTAGGAAAAGAATTCATAAAAAGTCTTTGTAATGGTCGTTTTGAATTGTCCATAACCAAAAATCTTAGCAAGGGGAAGGTAAAGGAATGAGAATATATTAATTGCCTGCTATGAGCTGGGCACCAGGGTTTACAAATACGAGAATTTGATTCTCACAACAACCCTGGGAGGGAGATGTTAGTATTACCTCCATTTTACAGTTGCAGAGACTGAGTCACATGTTAAGCCAGTCATCCAGAGTGCTATCTAGTAAGTGTTTGAGGCTGGAGTTAAACAGCCCAGTGCTCTATCCACAGCACCACTTAGTTGCCTCTAAAATAATTTTAATAATAGCTAGCATTTATGTCACTTGAAGGTCTGTAAATAGCATCTCATTTTATCTTAATTTTAGTTTTAGGAATTTATGCTTTCATTTTCCCCCCAAGGCATCTGGTACTAGGAAAAGAACTTTAGCATTATAAAGTTCATCCCTTACAGGTGGGTCCTGGGAGTGTATGGGGATGGAGGAGAGACAACAACTTCCTTCCTTCTTGCTGGTTGGATAGGCAGACTTCTCAGGGCTGGGGAGGAAATGCCACTTTGCAGGAGAGCTTCTCCAGGTGCTAAGCTTCTCAGAGAGCTGTCACCGTCACTGCCCAGACCTTGGAGACATGAGGCATTTGGGGGAGACTCAATCCTGCCATGTCAGGGAGTCCCACCCATGCCTTGGTCCCTTTGTGTCCCCAGAACCTCACAGTCATAGAGCTTTAAAGGCTCATAGTAGGCACTGAAATGTTTGGTAAATTGAATGGTGGATTTGATAGCTTCTCTTCAGGGACCCCAGTTTCTGTCTTTAGCTACAAGAGATTTAACATATAATTTTCATGCTTGGGGCAATAAACCCTCTAGTTGGAACAGTAGCCCATGGAAGATACCCTGGGATCCCATGAGGCAGCTGCTGCTGAGTCCCTAGTGGGGAGGGAGCAGACAGGAGGAAGAGCCAGGGTGGAATGAACTTACTTAAGAGGGAAGGAAATGACCCATCAGCTAGTTTTCTATTTTTACTAATTTTCCATGATAATTAGATTGTAAGCTTGCTGTTTCTCTTGTGGGAAGACTGTAAAGAAAGGGGAGGGGGGAAGAGAAGTCCTAGATACTCCCCAAGTAATTTGGATTTATTTATTTTTCCTTTGGATCGATATAGACTAATTTAGCTGGCTTCCCTTTTTCTTCCTGACATTAGCATTCCTTAAAATAGATGCCCCTTTTGGACTTGGCTTTCTTTTGTTGACCTGCCCAGCATGGAAAACACTGAAGATTGCTCTGAGATCATTCAGCTTGTTCTCTCTATTTTCCACTCTCAGTTCTTCCCCCACCTGCTATCTGCTGTACCACATTTTTATGTGGTTTTTCTTGGAGGAAGTAATGAGGACCTCCTCACTCTGCTCTCGACCTACCGACTTCTGGTTGCTCTATCTGCCACAAGTCTCTTCCCATTCTAGTCTTATCTTTCACTCAGCTACCAAAGTGAGTCTTCTAAAGCACAGTCACTCCACTACTCAATAAACTGCCATGGCTCCCTATTACTTCCAAGATCAAATATCAATTCCTCTGTTTGGCTTTTAAAGTCTCTCCTAACCTGACCCCTTACTATACTTCCATGTACTCCTATAACTCTGGCCTCTTTGCTGTTCTCTCCCAAGACACGCTATCTCCTTGGATTGTCCCTCATGCTTGGAATGCTGTCCTTCACCATCATTGTCAGGCTTTCCTGGTTTTCTAAGATGCCACCTGCTGCAATATGCCTCTGCTGATCCCCTTTAATGTTAGTGTTTTCTCTCTAGGATTAACTTCTATCTCTCCTGGATGCAGCTTGTCTGCACATAATCTTTTACATGGTGCACTGACTCTCCCATTAGACTGTAGTGAGAACATGGGTTGCCTTTTTCTGTTCTTTATATCTCCAGTGCTTACATACATAGTAGGGCTGGCACATAGTAGGACTTAATAAAATGCTTGTCAATTGACTGTTCTAGATCAATTCATTATCATGCCCATGGACAAAGTAACATGGTATAATGCAAAATGTGTTGGATTTAGAGTCGGAGCCCTATGAGTTGTTCATCCCACATGTACCCAGGGTAAATTGTCCTGGGTACAGTTGGTTGCTGACCCTGGCACAAAAATCACTGGTGTACTGGGTCACTAATATTGAGACTGGGATCCCTGAAGCTGATGGGAGATTATCAATCCTGTGAAATCACAGGTATATCACCTTCCCTCTTTGGGTCCCAGTTCCTTCTCTGTAACATGAGGAAATTGGACTCAGCATTCTCTGAGGTTTCTCTCAGCTCATGATCTCTATAATCATAGTTCATTGTGTGCTTGGAAATATGTCGTCTTCTACCATAAGACCCATTATGATGATATAGGGAGTAAGGCAGCATTGAATCTGAAAAACTTTAGGACTCTCCATGTTTTTTTATGATGCCTATACAAATGAGGTGAAAATGGACCACATGGGTGAGGTAGCATCCTTATCATGCTGGGAACACAAGTGTTTCCTGATACCACTAGGACAATACTCTTAATACAAATTATTCTTCAACAGTTCACTGATATTTATGCCTAAACTTTTTTGCCTTAATAGTTAGAAAAAATTTGGGAGAAAGATTTAGTTGAGTAATTAGAAAATTATGACATAGTGGATGGATGGAAGGTCTTGAAGTGAGGAAGGCCTGGATTCTGATACATACTGACTGTGGGATCCTTGGCAGATCATTTAACCTTTTGGAGCCCTGGGCAACTCTCTAAGACCAAATTGCAGTTGGGCTGATATAGTTTCATCACTGGTAGTTCTCTACAAGCAAAAAAATCTTGGGTTTATCTAAAAAGAGAGAAGAGGGAGAAGAGAGAGTGGAGTGTGGAAAGATAGGGAGGATAAATAATATTATCAGTAATTGACTTTTTTGGATAAGTGGACATTAAGCAGAAAGACTTCAATGTTTCCTTCCTAACTGAAAATCCTTAAAATGCAGTTACATGAAAGTGTACACCATCTGGATCCAATTAAGAACTTAAAGTAAGAACTTTCAGAGCCTTACCGTCATCCTTCTGAACAATCAAAAGGGATTATAGATGTAGAAAGTGGTGTAGCATTGTCCCCATGATATCCACAAGAAAAACAACCAAAAAAAATCTCCATTATAAATTTATTTTCAAATTAAGTACCTACTATGTCCCAGGCACTAAGTACTGAGGATATAAAAATAAGACAAAAGACATCCCTTCCCACAAGGAGCTTACGATCTAATGGGAGAGACAACATGCCAACATCAATACATATCCATGGTAAGCTTTGTACAGGATAAATAGGAAACAATTAAGAGGGGGAAGTGATGGAATTAAGAGGGTTTAGGGAAAGCTTCCTGTAGAAGAAGGAATTTTAGTTGGGACTTAAAGGAAGCCAGGGAGGTCAGTAGTTGAAGCGGAGGAGGGAGAGCATTCCAGGCATGGGGGACAGCAGAAGAAAATGCCCTGAGCCAAGAGATGGAGAATGTTGCTCATGGAATGGCCAGGAGGTCAGTGTTACTAGACTGGAGTATGTGTGGAGACAAGAAGACTGGAAATGTAGGAGGGGGCTGAGTCATGGAGGGTTTTCAATGCAAAAGAGAGTATTTTCATTTTTGCTTCTGGAAGTAATAGGAAATCACTGGAGTTTATAGAATTTTCTTGTTTTTATCCTAAATGGGACGTTCAGAAATCCTCTGTTAGTTGAGGGCTACCAGGACGTGAGTTCAGATTAACTGAAATTTTACTTCATTAATCAGTGTTTTATACACAGGGCAGCTGATAGACAAAACACTAAATTGTACAACTTTGGAATTGCTTTTTATATTGGGTCTAGACAAAGATAGCTAGGTGTCTCAGCGGATAGAGTATTGTGCCTGGAGTCAGGAAGACCTGAATTCAACTCTGGCTTTAGATGCTAGCTGGGTATTATGGGCAAGTCCCCTAACCCTATTTACCCCAGTTTCCTCATCTGTAAAATGAACTGAAGAAGGAATTAGCAAATCACTAGTATTTTTGCCAAGAAAACTCCCAGAAGGGGTCATAAAGAATTGGACAGTGCTGCAAAATGACTGAGCAATGAAAGACCAAAGACTTTCCCCACTATGGAGGTTCTGCGGGTGATAACATTCCTTTAAGATTGTACGGTATGTGCTCAGGTGAGCTCTGGGGAACAGAGGCATGTTTTTCATTTAATACCTCCCAGTACTAAAAAAATATTGAGGGTAAAAATGAGAGGAAGAAAATATGTACCCTGGGTCTGATTCTATCCTGAGACTTTTACCCAAAATGCCTGAAGTTGTTGGAAAAATGTATCCAGGAACAGAATTTAGTGGTTTAATTAGAAAATTATCTCTTCCTAGAACATTCTGTGAAATGTTGCTGTGAGGTGTCAGCAGGTCTTTATGGGTCTATATTCAGGGAAGATCAACTAACATGGCAAATACCACATCGTTCAAAAAAAGCCACTGTAAAATCTCAAATATGTGGAAGGAGTTTGGTGTCTTTGCCAGGAGGGTTTTTTTTTTTAAAGGAAAATTCTGCTGAGATCAAAGCAAGAGGGGAGGAAGTGGACTCTGACCACAGGAGGAAGGCTTTACAATCAGAATAACTCAAATTGGTTATTTTCTAAGAATGGGGCCAACCTCGAAAAGTGAATGACTGAGCAGCTGAGGAGAGGTGCCTTACAGACTGGAGAGAGAACCATACAGACTCTGCTGCATCTTGGGTGGCAGCCAGATCTCCTTTCATTCGCCTATAACTGAGTAGAATTTTTTTTAGGATACTTCCATTTGAGACCACCTCACCTAACTTCTCTGCCTCAGCTTCCTCGTGTATAAAATAAGGGTGATAGACTCAGTGGTTTCTGAGTTTCCTTCCAGCTATCCATCAGATTATTGGGTGATAATAGTGCTCATGTTAACTATCAATTTATCTAGTGCTTTAAGGTTTTCAAAGTTGATCCTCACCAGCCCTTTTTTTTATCTCCATTTTACAGATGAGGAAGGTGAAGCTTAGTATGTGATGCAGTGGCTTGTCCAGGGTCACAAAACTACTAAATAGATGAAGTAGGATTGGAACGTGAGGTTTTCCTGATTGCTAGTTCCACACCTAACCATTGAGCCACCTACCTGGGTATATACTCGGAGTCTATTTCAATGTTCTATTTCCCTTAAAAGGCTCCATGGTGGATAAACCACTCTGTTATCCACCTTGTCCCCATGCCTCCTAATCCCACACATATGTATATAGATGAATCCGATTAAGTCATCATAATAATGGCTGCTGTTTTAGATAATATTTTAAAACATAGACATACATATTCTCATTTGAGATCACACAACAACTTTGAGAGGAAGGTAGTTCAGATATGACCATCTTTGCCATAGAGATGAAATAAATTGAGATTCAGAGAGGGTACTGGCTTTCCATGGAAATACTAGGTTCTATCTTTTGAGGAAAATAGTCAAAAGCAGTAGCCTGAGGGGTATGGGTAGACAGATGTTAAGATGGGGCAGTCCCAGACTACTTTGGTGAAATTGTGCATGGGTCATTTATTTATGCGTTAATTATATGGATACAAAAAAGTTTCTGTCTTTTGTTTTAACATTCTATCATAGGGTTAACTTCTTCTCCCCCTTGAACCGAGTCTCTTAGTCAGTGTTCAATAGAAGCAACCTCCTCTCCACCCCCACCGTATTCTCCATACTCCCCACTCAAAAGAGGTGGGAGGGTGAAGGTAAGGCCATGATTCTGAGCCCTGAATGGTTTGTAGGTGGCCTTCTTGAACTAAAGAAGTGAGTGAGATGAATTAAAGTCATAGCAAAAAGGTGGTCAGGGTGATATATGGGCAAACTCCAGTTAGGGTACCACCGCCTTGCAATAGAAATGATGGGAGATTTGCAAAACCCGAACACCATGGAAATGTCATAGATTGAAAGACTGAAAGCAAGACTCAGAGGGGTAATGTGGAACAATGGTAAAGTGCTAGCTGAGGTTTTGAGGCTTTACCACTAATAGAAACCAGAAGGCACTGTCCAAGCTGGAGGTACCAGAGAAGAAACACCCAACGGTGCTTCAGCGTTTGATTCGCAGTGACTGAGCCTGGAGCTTCTCACCTGGTGTCCATGGTCCTTTCTCAGAAGAGTGTGCTGCTGTTAGTGAGATTAGCACCCAGTCTTTCCTTCACTTAGTCATTCGTTTATATTTCTCTCCCTGGGTGGCTGTAGGAAAAGTCTATCCCAATCTGAAGAGAGTCCATGGAAACCCAGTGTTATTCTTTAACACCCCCAGAGTCTGTCACTAAGGGGGATTTAAGGAAGTCCATCTTTTAACAAGGTCAAGGCTGGATTCACTATTTATGAAAGAGCATGAAATGGCGAACTTCAACACTGCTGAACTCGTCTGACAACAGACAGCCAAGTGGAGGAGCGAGCTGGCTGAATAGAGATTTACCACTTCAAACCAGCCAGCAGATCAAGACATTTCATCATGATCACGCAGAAACTATTTTTGTTGTGAAGAACAGGAGGTCTTCAGTCTGCAAACACATTTAGAGGGTGAGAATGCTTTCTAGTGTCCAGAAATGGTTCTGTAGTTCTCCGTTAGTAGGGTTCTTTTTTTTTTTCCTTTTTTCCCCCAGAAACAGAATGATTTTATCAACATCCCTAGGATTAACCCCTTCTGTTTCAAAAAAGGATTCAGATATCCAGGTTTTTAAGCAGTTCAGCATAAGGGAAGAACATTCTGAATATAGGATTGGGGGGAAATGTACCCTATTTACTTCACATTAGGCTACAATGAGCCAAAAAAAAAAAGAGACCAGGCCTAGTGTTTTGTGCCCTGTTTCAACTTTCACACACACTGTCTGACTGTCTAGACTTTAGCTTGTCATCTTGCTCATTCCTGAGAGTTGGAGGATCCAGGTACAAAGAAAGGTCAGCATCTAATTAGAGTTCACATTTTTTCCTAACGTGCATGCATAAAATCAGTGCTTTCATTTAACTAGTGTAACATATTCACCATAGTTCCACCTAGGGCCATAACTAGGGCAGAGTGAATGGGGCTCTGTCCCAGGGTCCAGGCAAGGTGGAGGTGGTAGCACATTTCCACTCTATTTTTTTTTTTCTGTGCAAGATCAATGTGTTCCTTTGCTTAGACCTGGGTTAAGACTCTAGAGTCTCATACTCCTCTCCCAGGGCCCACTTTTCTGATCATCTAACCTTTATATATTTCTTCCCCTTGTTCCTCCCAGAAGTTAGGAAGTCAATGTCCATCAACCATGCTGTGAGGGTTCGGGAAAGGACTACACAGGGGAACAGAAATCACCCCTTTCCCTAGGCTTCAACTCCTTTTGCCCTATTCCTACCCATTCCAACGGAAATTGCTCCAGGTCCAAGAATTCCTAGTTAAAGCTATGGTGCTTTCAGTGACTATGTCTACACCAATACCTTACAATTTACCATTAAGTTTCTCTCAAGAGTATTATTAGAACATAGTGTAGAGATAAGGATGCCATTTAATGTGCTCATCCTGAGAAAGCAATTTTTGAGTTGCATTTTCCAGTATTTATTTTCAAATTTAGCTTATAGGCTGAGAAGAGGCTCTACATTTTTTGGAGGGTGGAATTTAGGAATCCATTTTGGTGAAGCCTTTAGAGAGTGAAGTCTTCTTCCCTGCTCCTCCACCTCCCCCATCCCTATCTTCTCCCAGTCTGAAGTAAAACAACGATTTTTGCTTAAGCAGTTTCTATTATCTCTGTCTCCATTTCTCTCTGTCTATCTCTCTGTTTGTCTCTCTGTCTCTGTCTCTCTGAAAAAGAGAGAAATCTTTTCATTGCTGGCCTTTGTGTGAAGCAGAGGGGTTTGCAATGTATTCTATTTTGTTCAACTAATAATTGATGGACCCCTGGGACCTTTATGAAATGTCTGTCTGCTGAGGCTTTTCTAGGGAGCAAATATTATAAGTACAGGAAATGGAGAAGAAGAAATAAAATTTAATGATCTGTATGCTTTTATCCTACCCTTGCATCAGATAGGAAACACTGTTCATACAAACAGCACTGCTGTAAGTGGTGGTGGGGTTTCCATACTAGTCTCATTTAACCCATGATGTAATTAAACTTTTAGTACCAAACTGAGCTCTGGATCTTAGGCAAAGAAGGGAGGAAAGGAAGACAGATGAGTCCACAGGTGCAGGTCTAGCCTTAGACAAAATCTCGAAATGGCTCCAAGTTGCCCTTGGCATCTCTCACAGCTCCTCTCCTTCCTGTATCCTCATTTGTCTCTTAGTACCCCTTTACGCAGGCCTCCGGTGACCAGCCCTGCTGTGCCCTAGAAGGACCTAGAAGTGATGCAACAGGCAAACATGCTCAGCCTTGCAGTGTGTCCAGGCCAACATTTCTGAGCTGTTCTTTTTCCCTTAGGGCTTGTTTATGTCAGAGGCTGGGGAACCAACCACAGTAATAGCTTACATTTGTAAAGCATTTTTATCTTTCCAGTGATTCACCATCTATGACCTCATTGTATTATGCACGACTGAGTGGAAGGTGAGTAGGTGAGCTTAATGGAGGGGAAAAAAAACTCATGTAAATTTACAGGCAGCATAGAACACTGACTGAGAAGAGACTTTTTGATTGTAATAAGATGATAAAACTCTTAGATACAAGGGAAGACGAGGGACTGCCTTTTTGCCTTACTTTGGATTTCTACCACTTAGCCCAGTGCCTGGCACATAGTAGGTGCTTTATAAATGCTTAATGACTCACTGACTTAGTGAGGGTGGCTACCAGAGTCCAATGCCTCAGTAAAGATGTACCTTTCTTCTCCACTATATCCCTACATTTGCTCCTGTTAAGGTGTTCTGTGGCTAGGGAAGACCCTGAACTGCTCTAGATTTGGGGTTGAAGAATTGCCTGAGATTTTCACCAGTTTCTTTCCACCTCAATCTACTTAGTAGTCCCTCAGGGCAGTCAGGTGGACCGAGACCTGGGCCTGGAGTCAGTAAGACTGAGTTCAAATCTGACCTCAGACCCTTACCAGCTGTGTGACCCTGGGCAAGTCACTTAACCCTCTTTGCCTCAGTGAGATAGAGAAGGAAATGGCAAATCTGCCAAGAAAAGCCCAGATGGGCTCATGAAGGATCAGACACATGTGAAACAAATGAACAACAACAGTTCCTATGCCTTCTTCTATTCTGTTCTAATCCATAGGGAGACAGGACTGGATTTAAAATGTTTTGTGTGTGTGTGTGTGTGT
>CM053771.1:380525950-380542537 GCA_028658325.1 Potorous gilbertii
ATATCTTTCCTCCCCTCCCCAGATAACCTCCTTGAAAAAGCCGCCTACACTCATTATACCATTTCCTGTTTCCTCTCTCTAAACCTGCTGCAGTCTGGCTTCTGACATTTAACTGGACCTGTTCCCTCCACAGCCAACAGAGTTCTCTTGAATCCCAGATTAAAGACCTTGCCTCAATTTGCATCCTTCTTGATGTCTCAGCAGCTTTTGATACTATTAATTCTCATTTCCTCCTGGATTACCTTCTCCTCTTTAGGTTTTGTGACACTTTTCTCTCCTGGCTCTCCTCCTATCTGTCTAACTATTTCTTTTCAGTCTTCTTTAATGGATCCTTATTCATGTTACTCACTAAATGTGGGTACCCCCTAATGCTCTATCTGGAGTCCTCTTCAATCTCTATATTATTTCACCTGATGATCTACTCGATTCCTGTGGATTCAGATGTCATCTCTATACAGATGATTTTAGGATCTACGTATCCAGCTTCTCTGAATTCCAGTCTCACGTTACCAACTGCCTTTGGACATCTCAAACTGAATGTCCTCTATTAATCTTAAATTTGAGATGTCCAAAGCAAAACTCAGCTTCTTTCTCCCCAAACCCTCCCCTCTTTGCCACTTTCCTGTTTATGTTGAGGACACCACCATTCTCCCTTTGGGTTCGGCTCACAATCTCAGACTCTGACTCCTTCTCCTCTGTCTCTCTATATTCCCGTCTTGGTCTACACACACACACACACACACACACACACACACATCATTGCCAAATGTTTTCATTTCTAACTGCTGTTTCCATTCCAGTCTCTATCACCACCTCTTTCCCACTAAACACTTGGACTTAGAAGAACTCTGGGGATTTCCATTAAAGGAACTCTCGTATTATCTCACCTGGAACCAAGCCTCCATCTCACTTCTGTATCATCAGCTCCAAAAGATGCCACCAAGCATATAGCCCCTCACCCTTTTTCCAGCTCCCTTTCCTGGATTATCTGCCCTAACTAGAAAATGAGCTTCTTGAGGGCAAGAACTGTCTTGTGTTTCATTTCCAGCACTATATATATGTCTAACATATACTAGGCATCTCATAAAATCTTCATCTATTGATATAGCTGATTGTCTTGTATGTTTCCTTCTTTCAAGTACCCATTACCCCAGTTCAGTTCCTCATCACGTCTTACTTGGATGGTACCAATAGTATTGTATTTTGTCTCTCTGCCTCAAGCCTGTCCCTACTCCAATCCATTCTCTACTCAGCTGCCAATGTAATTTTCCTGTTACTGCCTCCTCCCCAACTCAATAAACTCCAGTGTCTCCTTCTTTACTGGATCAAGCCCTTCACAAGATGATTCCTTCCTGCCTTTCCTGTCTCCTTACACTTTGCTCCAAACTTTCTGAAGCTAAAGGGGTGAACTTCACTGGCCTACTGCTGGAATTCTGTCCTTCCTCACCTCTGCCTCTTAACTCCTCTGGCTTCTTCAAGATCCACCTCACATTTCACCCTTTCCAGATACCTCCCCCAACTAGCGTCTCCTCTCTGAGATTGCCTTCCATCTACTCTGTGTGTACCTAGTAAACATCTAGTTATTCATATATGCAACCCCCCACTTAGAATGCAAAATCGTTGAAGAAAGGGACTGTTGTTTTTGTCTTTCTTTGTATCCCCTGAATTTTGCATAATGTCTAACACACGTTGAGTCATTTTAGTTGTGTCTGACTCTCTGTGACCCCATTTGGGTTTTCCTGGGAAAGCTACTAAAGGGGTTTGTCATTTTCTTCTCCAATTCATTTTACAAATGAGGAAACTGAAGCAAAAAGAGTTTAAGTGACTTGCCCAAGATCTTACAGCTAGTAAGTATCTAAAGCTGAATTGGATCTCAGGTCTTCCTGTCTCCAAACCTATCCACTGTGCTACCTACTACACACTCAACAAATGCTCCTTGACTGGCTGACTGACTGTCTGATAAACTTAAGAGTGAGAGGCAAAATTGTTAGTAGTCCATAAGTAAAGAAAAGATAATTCTGTCTTACAATGGTGCCTGAATTTGAATGAAAACAGTGTACGCTTTTCTCATCCCCCTACTTTGGTGAAACCAATTTTATGTGTCCAACAAACATCTTACATTACCTTTACAAAGCAGAGTTGTAAAAGGAGAACAGGAATGTGGTGGGGGAAGCTCTGAAATCTTTACCATGGACAATTCTAATGAAATCCTAGCTACTGTTGCCCATTCTTTGAACACTTTATTGTGTGTCAATATTACATAGAATTAAAAGATCTTTATCACCAATTCCATGTGCCTTTAAACTAATTTTTATTAAGATCATTGCACTCTGCCCAGGATAGCCCTTTTTAACCAGTTATGGAAGAGTCATGTACTAAGTGAATTGCTTCCAGATTATTCATCTGAGTTCCAAATTAAGCCACAGTAACCAGATTCATCATGCCACCAAATATGCAAGGCCCTCTCTGTACATGCTCTACACCAGGAGATAAATTCTCTCAGCAGATATATTCCATCCATCGGATTTGTGCCTAAATATGTGCCGAGAGCTTGTCCAGACAGCCCAAGCTAGCTTCACATTTGTCAGGCAGCCGCTGAGAAACACCAAATTATTCTGGATTCCTGAGAAAGTTCATCTGTCAGCCCAGCTTCTTGAACAAGCATCCAGGGAGTTTTGTTGGAAAAAATTACTTCTAAGACAAACATTCGGTTAGAACTCTCAGAGCTGAAATGCAAATTCCCTGAGTCCCTGAAGATAATTGATCTCCATCTATTAGCAGCCCCAACAAAGGGATTTTTATGTGTGCTTAAGATGTGTTACCAAAAAGCCTGTTAAATAGCAAATGTCTTGTTCATCTATCAGCAAGGCTATACAAACAGAATAAAAACCAGGTAAAGGATAGAGAGTGGAATGTTTGGGGGGCTTAGTATATGGAGAATAAAAAGGGATAATGGCTATTTTATTTTATTGTCTTCTATCATGCCACTTGGGGGCAGCTAGGTAACATAGCAGATAGAGTGCTGGTCTTGAAATCAGGAAGCTGCATCTTCCTGAGTTCAAATCTTGGACACTTATTAGCTCTGTCTCCCTGGGTAAGTCATTTAACACTGTTTCTTCATCTGTAAAACGAGCTGGAGAAGTAAATGGCAAACCACTCCAGTATCTTTGCCAAGACAATCCCAAATAAGGTCACAAAGGGTCCATCACTACTGAACAACAAAAATCAGGCCACTACATTCTTTTATCATACAATGACTAAAACATTATGCACCATAAATAATAACTCCCCCAAGATATCTTTGTGTATTAAGAACTTTAGAGAAAAATTCTTTCCTGACCCGCAAAAGGAATTACTATTTGCCTTTAAGGTTTTAGCTTGCTCCCTGTTATCTTAGACTTCTTGACTATGGATGCTATTATTGGTCGGAAGATTACTCAATCCCTTTTAAATTCCAGCTATGGCATTTGCTTCTCTGTCCTGGGTGTGCTACTTAATTCAAAAATTTTTATTGGGCCTAATTCTGCATCCTTCTTTGCTTAGGGAGAATTTGAGCCACTCTCTACAAAATCAAAGGCTAGATGAAATAATATTTCCATCTGGCACCTTTAAGTTCCTGAGTCATTCACTGTATGATTTCACTTATGGATAGAGAAGCTAGAAAGAACTGACCTCTCTTGGCTATCCCTGTCTAGCAAGGCCTTATCTTAAGCTTTCAAAATGGCGCTAAGCACACTGGGAGTTCTGACACCTCTGGGCTGGAGCACTCAGAGAATGCAGAGGTTAATAAGCTTGCCCAGAGTCACATAGCTGCTGTTTTCAGAAATAGAACTTGAAAGCAGGCTCAGAAAACTCTATCTGCTCTGCCCACATTGCCTCTCAGTTTATATGTGAATAAAAGTAACTGGCATTTTTATATTACTTTAATTTTTGCCAAGCTGTTTGAATATACTATCCCCTTTATCTTCTTAACAATCCTCTGAGATGGGTAATGTAGGTATTATTTTCACTGTTTTTTAAAATGGGGAAATTAATTCTTTGCAGAGACAAAAATAACCTGTCTGAGAGAGGTACCAATCCAAGTCTTACTGGATTCCAAGTCTAGAAATCTTTATGCTTCAACATCTGATTATCTCACTTGATTCTAATAATATGTTGTCCAGATTTTACAGCTGAGCATCAGATATCTAGAAAGGTTAAGTGACTTGACCCACATCATTACTCTAGTAAAGAGGCAAAGCAGGGACTCGAACCCAGGTCTTCTGACTTCAAATTCGGTGAACCTTCCATTGAGAAAGTAGTCAATATTCTATACTGAGTCAGTGCTCAATAAATATTGTTTGATTGATTGATATGAGAAAGGTGAGGGACAATCTGCCTATAATCCAAATGATTGCTTATTTCTGCTTTTTTCCCCTTTAAAAAGAATCCAGGAAATCCACAGACAGGAAAATAAAGATTATGATAGGGCAAATTTAATTTGGGTTTTGAAATGGAGGAGGAAGAAAAAGGGTGGAATGAGGAGGAGAGGATAATAGTTAGACTTCTCGATTCCTTTTCAAACCTTTTCTTTTGGTTTCAGGTTGCCACTCCAAGAAGTGACCAATCTTCATTTCTAAATGAGATTTCCACTTCTGCAGCACTGGTTTCTGGCAATGACTACTGACCTTAGAAATAAACCTCTTTTTTTCCCCAGAGAAAGAAAAAAAACTTTATTAAATCCATATGAGCAAGGATGAATAACTATAGACCTTTAGGAGCAAAAGTTACTAAGAATCCAATTAAGTCTATTGATATGTATCTGGAATGCCAGAACCTTATCCTAGGGCACCCACATGGCATTTGGCACCTCTGCATCTCAGTTAAAGGTCAATCCTTTTCATTCCACATCCCACAATTCCACTGGTTCTCAGGATCAAAACATTTACTTTAAGCTGGATCAGCTTAAAAATTGGGTTGAGTGGGTTTCATTTGCACACATGAGTCCACGTTTCTAGAACGACAATCATTTTTCTGTGTTCAGATTCATGCCAACCTTTGGTTATCTGTTTGAACAGCAGGATTTGGGCTCATGAAATCCTAGATTCAAGAAGTTTTGCGCTTTATGGGATCCAATCTTAAGGGTGGGTATTTTTTCTAAGCAGTGCTGCCAATTTAGATCTATCATTTGTACCCCTGAGTTTCTCAGCTAGGCTGCATTCCAATACAGTATTGTGATCGAGCAGGTAAATTTCTCTCTGTCAAACTTAAAACAAAACCACAACTCTTGCTATAGCTTCCTTATAGCTTCTTGCTATAATTTCCAAAATACATCTGTGAATTCCATCTAACCAAATAATAGAATTTGAGAACTGGAAGGCCATTACAAAATAGATGACTTTTTATCTCCTTAGAAATTAAGTTTCCTAGGGCCCTTTCATTTAAAATTTCTTCCCACATCTCAAGATTTTAGATACATATTTCTATTGCAGTAGAGAGAATTCCTCTGTTTCCCAAGGAACCTATTTTGCTCAAAATTCAGGAAAATGCATTAGCTGATAAACAAGATGATTTGAAATTTGACCCGGGACTTCTCTAGAGTGCCACAGTAGGAAGACAACATAGCCCCTAACAGGGGCTGCCTGTAGGACCCTGGTCAAATTGTTTAATGTCTGACTCGAACCCAGGCAACAATTTTAAGACTGTAAGTTGTACCATAGATGATGATCTGAATTGAGAGAAGTTTCTTGTGTCAATAAAATCATAACGCTGGTACACATACACACAGGCACACACACATGTGTGCACACACACATATCATTGGTATGTACCCTAGAACTAGTGTCAGAGTACTCTAAGCCTCAGGCTCTTTATCTGAAAGGAGGATCATGGTACTACACTTAGACTATGTAACTCACATGTTTTTGGATGGATGTAAATAATACATGTAAAGGACTTATAAATCACAAATCCTGCTTGAATAAGAGTTATCATCACTCAATAAACATTTGCTAAGTGTTTACTATATAAAGAGCACTGTTTTAGCCCCTGGGCATAGGCAGGGGAAGGACATTCAGAAATAAGGCACGGTTCCTGCCTCAGTGAAGTTGAAGATCTAACACATGCACAAATTATTATAATGCAAAATAATCAATGATGCTTGCATAAAATAAAGTGCTCACTAAGGTTTGAGGAGAAATATCCTTACTTACAGGGGATTAGGGTAAACTTCATAGAGGAAGTCACATATGAGGTGAATTTTAACTGACAGGTAGCACTTCAACAAGTGGGGGTGGGGGGATGGATGGATTGAAAGAATATTCCAGACACAGCCAACAGTATGAGGAACTATAGATACAAGAAATCGTGGGTCATGGATGGGGGGTGGGGCGGGGTAGGGTCCTACCAATGATTAGTCCACTTTGGCTGGAATTTAGAATATATGGAAGTGAGTGGTATTATCTAAGGTTGAAAATTTTGTGGAGGACCTTGAATGCAAACAAGGCGATCTGAACTTTGTTCAGAGATAACAGGGAACTTTGAAAGGATTTGGAACAGAAGAATGACATGATTAGATTGATGGATGAGAAAGAGAAATGTTTGAAGGAAATAAGCTTAAAACATACTTTTTCCTCACTCAGAACCATATTTGGATTAGTTCAGCTTTGCCAGATAAGTTCCTTGAACACCACAATCCAAACAATGATATATTTATTTCATTTGGATAATAGTAGTTCCCCGTCTCCAAGTGGCCTACGTGCCCTGGTCGTTTTTCCATAGATGCGTCCTGGTATTGTACTTTTATGATCAGCAGTATTTTCTTCCTCATTATTCATCAACACTGATACAAGGTTGTAGAATCTTTGGAATAAGATAAAAATGTCATTAAGCTCTCTATGAGGGGTGGTATTATATTTTAAAAATACATTTGTTCATTCCACAAGCAATTATTAATCCAATCCAGTCCAACAAGCATGTATTACATATCCTCCATGGGATGAGCATGATGCTAGGGAATACAGTACCTGTCCAGAATTTTTGTTATTGCCAAAACTATTCTAAATCTTGTCCAATTGGGGAGGTGGAGAATTGATATTGCTTTTAATCTATGAGTCTAAGATGAAGAATAAAAATCCCTCCCTGTCTTCTCTGCTCATGTTTTAAGCCTATGAGTTTGAAGCAAGAAGAAAACACTCTTTCCAAGAACTGAGAGTTTGCTAAATATCTTCTCCTCCTGTAAAAGCAAGGACCCCAAAATACACAGGACGGCCTTCTGTCCAGGTTCTTAGATCTGCTTTTCTAAAAGGAAAGCAACTTTTGAAGGATCAACCATCACTTTAATCAAGCACATATATCATTCACTTAGTGCAGGAGAAAAAGTCAGCACCCTGAACTTCAGAGAAAATACAAAGAAATAATCAATAGACAGGGCTTCCAACTGTCTGACTGTAAGCAACACATACTTCACAGATCAATAGACAGATCCAACTGTCTGACCATGCATACATAGTTACCAGAGAGAAAAGCACCAGCAGCTGGATTTTCAAAGCCAGGGAGCTCCTTAATGGCTGCCCAGAGTCTCTTCTGGCCAAACACTTCCAATCAGTAAGCCCCAAAACCTCACCTCAGAATATATATACACTTTTCAGAGCCAGAGGGCATCATAACCCTTGAGAACCAGTAGCTCATTAGAAGTTAACAAAAGGTGGGCCTCCCTAATCAAGCTTCCCTTAATGGGCAGACGCATTAGTGGGGTGAGGGAGGGAAGATCTTTAACTCTTACTAGCATTACACCTCCGTACTTGACTGTCTGAGAGGGAGACAGGAGGGAGCCTCAGAGACGATTGGAGGTGAATGTCTTGATTGATATAGAAGTTTTTGGTCTTTTTTTCTTTCCACTTATTTTATGTATAATAAACTGTTTAAGCATGCTGAGTTTCTGTGTTAGGTTTTATGTAGATAATGTTGACTTGAAAGTTTGATTAAGAGAATCAAACAGGCTAACTGATATGTAAATTCATGTTGGTTTATTCCCTTATAGCTAGCAAATACATGATCATGGAGCCAAAACTTAAAGTTTGACTGTCTGATAAAAGAATGACCAGCCTTAAATACATTTCAGAACAACCCCAGCTCAGGACTCAATTTTATGATCTACATATATGTTTAACCATAGTATGAGAAGGGAATTTTCTTAATTGACTAGGTGGCAAATAAAATAAGAGAGTCGACAAAGTTTTCATTGAAGTTATGACCCAGGATATCTGTGTTTCCTTTACCATTAAAATGACATAATCTAGTATGTGTTCATAAAATATTAAGACAAGAAAACTTTCACTATTCAAGACAGTGTCTTAGATTACGGTGCCTTGTCCTTGGTAGTCCTTGATAGAAGAATTCTCTGGTCAACCTCATCTGGCCTTGTTGACACAGGAAGAGGCATTCTCTGAGTTTACTCAGAGAGCAAAGAAAGGATATCTGTTAGGCTGAGGGGCTTCTTCTGGTTGATTAGTTCAGGTTCTGACTTTTATTGAGGTTGACATGATATTAAATGATTATTAATAACAAATGGGATGCTGGAGGCAGCTTGATGGCAAAGTGAGTGGAGGTCTGGGCCTGCAGTGAGGAAGACCTAAGGTCAAATCTGACTTCAGACACTTACTAGCGGTGTGATCAAGCAAGTTACTTGTTTGCCTCAGTTGTCCTCAGCTGTAACATGGGGATAATATCAGTGCCTACCTGACCTGAGAGTCAAATGAGAGAATAACATTTGTAAAGGCCCCTTCACACGCTGCCTGGCACATTATAGGCACTATCTAAATGCATATTTCTTCTCCTCTCTTTGATCTAAATGCTTCTGAGGGAGCCCTGTCTCTCTCCTTTCCCTTTTTACCCCGGTCTCCTCAATTCCCTTATTTCTCCACTGAAGCTCTCCCCAGCTCTTCGTCAGTCCAGATGAGCGTTCACCAGTGTACTAGGTCGGCCTGCTGAGGAAGGCAAGGATTTCTGCCACTTGAAATATAAAGAAACTTATCGGGAATGGGGGGTGGGGCGTGAGAGGGGTGGAAGGAGGGAAATAGTCTGAAGCTTCACCTCTGCCTTTCCTGCCCTCTGGGCAATATTTTCATGATTGCCAGTCATGCAGAAGATGAGTAGTATTTTGTTTTGACCCTGTTTCCTTTTAGAGCACCTTCTTTTCATTCTTAAGTAGTGAACTGATTTTTATTGGATTTACTGTCCGTGAGTGTCTATTAAATTGTATTTATTAGCCTTGACTGACTAGCCTAATTTAGCCTTGGCTCACGTTGGTCTCTGTATCCAGTAGAAAACAAACTGAGGGAGTGGAACTCAGATGAGGTGGGGGGCTCTTGAGATTATTATAGATGACAAATCTCATACATATTTTGATACTTTCAAAAATATTCTGCTCTGTGCCCTGGATTAAATTTCAACACCCCCCAACCTTCTGTCCCAAGGTTACTAATCCTCGATATTTTAGCACTTCTGCAGGTGGGCTTGAGAGGAAGGTAGAGGAAGAGAAATGGTAAATCACCTTCACTCTGGTACAGCCAAGATACTGCACCAGATAAATAGTATAGAATCAGACTTTATTGTGCATTGGCCAAAGACAAGTAGAGAACCAGCTGGTGATAGAATCAGTCTTTATTCTTGCTTACTGAGTAATTGATAACAGTGGCAAGCGTCATTCTTTTGGTGTAAGAAAAGCAGTCCTCCAGAAAGAGCACCAAAGGATCCCACTGAAGGGGACAGGGAAAGGGAGTAGTTGGCAAGGTTACATTTATAATTGAGGAAGATTACTTAAAGGTTATGTAGTGATTCAGTCAATTTGGAGATCTAAAGTTTAATTACATCTAGATATAAGGCTATTTTAGGACATTTCTTCTAATGTATTTGAAGCTATAAAGTGACATCAGGCTATTTCCCGGGGAAGAGACTAACTGGTTACTAAAATCTTGCCAGTTTACACTAATTGTACTAACTCCACATTGAGAACTAAGTTGAAGAGGCATAATCAATCCCCTAATGGATTCATGATGTCATTGATTTGAAAGTCTCTTCACTGATGTAGGTCACAATCCATCTATGGCTGCCCAATCTCCATCACTCTGGTCTATGTTTTCTTGTAAGTTCACCGTACAGCTTCTACTCAATGTGCTAAAAGACATCCTCCTTTTCTCTTGACTTTGAAAGTGTATAATGGAGCATGCCAGCTGTCTTCCTTTTATCTCTTACCCTCCATAAGTGACTAACTCATCTTTTCTTCCTGTCACATATTTGCTGATGTCATGCATGTTGCAGCCTGGTCACACCCAACTATATACCTTATGATTTTCATTTTTAACTGTTCAACTATATTCAACTATAACTATTTAACTATATTCCATGTCTCATTACCATACAGCAACACAGGTAGAATACAGGTCAATAAAAAGTCTTTGTTTCTATGACAAATTTAAAGTCAGTAAAAGAACTTTGCAATTTCCCAAAGGCATTCTGGTCTGCTCCCTTTCTTCTGTTTATGTTCATTTTACCAGTGTACTATCTATCCCAGACATATAAATTAATGAATATACTCTATAAATTATCCATCTAAATGCATGTCATTGTCTGGGCAAGAAATACTCTTCATCCATTTGGTCATTCTTGTGTGGATGATGTGGCCAAAATCTGTTGAGTAGCACAGATCTCTTCTAGGAACCTCTGAAACTTTATAGGATGTAACTCAACCAACACCATGTCATTCATACACAGGAGCATTTAGGGAGTCTCACCATCCACAGGAATCTCTCTTCAGCTGGGGCTCTATGCGGGATCTCATCTATCCTAGCTGTGAACACCTTTGGCAAACACACAAGACCCTGGTCTGTACCTTGCCTAATGTTTATGAACACAGGATCATTGACAAGGTTATTCTGTTTTATGTGTTTTAAGAAATCTTGGATGATTTCAATGTATGGAGGAGAAGTCATCTTATTGGAAAGGAGTCTTTAAAGTAGCATTTCACTCTACTGAACAATAAACACAGCCAGATCTTACAACTTTTAGTCAATTGTGAAATGACAAAGATGTGACCTACTATTAAATATTGTTCATAAAAGTCTATTTATTTCCTGCTAATCTCTCCATTGAGAGTGACTTTGATTCATTACAGATGATTAAATAATTTTTATAGATGGAAGAATGGGTAAATAGGTTCAAAATTTATGTTTTCTCATCACTTTTTTGATATTAAGACCTAGATTTTTTTGCATTTTGGGTATATTCCTACACTCCAGAAACCCTGTATACTTATCCCTTCCACTTCACAATCTTCCCCATAGTGGTTTCAATACATTGCCAGTTGGCATAAGAAAATAAATGGGAATATTTGGGGAGTTTTGCAAAAGTAGCAGATGACATGTAAAGGCCAGCAGATGACCCTGAGCTGATGACCAAATACTTAGCCCAAATTTTACAGTGAAGTACTATAAGTACCCCATAAAAGAAAAAGAAAAAATTCAGCCTTCTCTGGTACAAAGGGAAAGCCAAAAAATTTTATGTGGATTTCCCAGATCACGGTTCACTGTGCTGATAACCCCACGATATGGAAGGGATAAGTGTATATTGTTCTTTCAGCACCCTCACAATTGTTTCATTTCCAGCATGAATCGCCAAGACAACTTATGCCAACCTAGCCCTTCCTCTCTGTGTTCTCTTTAGAAACCTCTCCTCTAAAGGGGAAGGAGTAAAGGATGATGGCAGTGAAATGAAAATTGATCAAATATGTAATCAAATCTGAATCCTATGAGCCCAGAAAATATTTCTGTATTGGATTTTATCCATTGCCTTAAATCAAAGAATTCCTTTTGTGGCTGGAATTTCTTCTTTAAAGTTCCATCCTGCTTAACTTTTTGAAATGAAGGGTTTACCTCTTAATAGGAAATCTGCATCTCATCTTATTCCCCATAGGCTTATTTTTATGCTATATGATTTATAAGATTCCAAAAAAGTTTTTTTTGGAATGTAAAGATCTGGAAACATGTATACCTATGGAAAGAGGAGTACATAAACTTCAACCTTCCCTCTAGTGCATCAAAAGGCATATTGTGAAAATTCTCAGATATGTTGTTACTGAATTTGCAGAGTAATAAACCGAGGCAAATTGCCAGGGATTCGAAGACTCCTGCTTGAGAAGTCTGAGATATGGTGCCTTATCACCAATAATGGGTAGGTACACTGAGCATTGATAAGGATGGTAAAGGGAAGATAGCAGCTTCATTAGTCAAAGATTAATGAAAACATATTTACATCTTGTGGACCTCACCTTTTAAAGTGCCAAGAATATGCTTTTAAAAATCTTTGTTGATCTAATAAGCAAACAAGGTCCACTTGGAACCCAAGGTATGGGACAGATTGAAATGATTCAACTACAGACATATGAGGCAATAAATCAACTCAGAAGAGGAAACAGGCCAGTGGAGAAAAGTCAGAAATGAAAAACAATAAACTCGAACTGAGACTCTATATCCCAAAAAGAAGGCTTGAGGCAATGTTAACTATTATTTTTATGATAGACTCTCAGGCAGGGGGTGTTATTATTTAATATGTCTACCGAGAGCAGAATAAGAAAAAAAAGATTTCAATTAGCATAACGTAAAGGGAGCCAACGTGGTGGTGGTGTTCATTCATGTCCAACTCTTCGTGACCCGGTTTGCCATTTCCTTCTCCAGCTCGTTATACGGAGGAGGAAACTGAGGTAAACAAGGTTATATGATTTGCCCAGGATCACACAGCTAGTAAGTGTCTGAGGCTGGGTTTGAACTCAGAACATGACTCTAGGTCTGGCACTTTATTCACCTTGCTATCTTAACTGACCCTATGGTGATGGTAGTAGAAAATGAATCAAGTAGAGTCACAGAAAGTAGGCTAACAAAATGTTGATTAGTAGACTTCCTTAGGGAAGTCCTAAGTCCTTCCTGCCTTAGTAAATAGATTAAAATAAAGATTTTTAATTAGAAAAAAATGAATAATATAATCTCCTTGAAGGCAGAACTTCTTTTGGTTTTTATAGTCTCATAGCCTGGTACAGTCCTTGCACATTCATCATAGAAACAATAAATGTTTGTGAAATTGAACTGAAGTCTACTAGGTACAGAGTCTATGGCCATGGGTTCAAATCCCAACTCTGCCGCTTCCTTATTTGCATAGCTTTGGACAAGATGCTTAACTCTCCTACCCCTCGTTTTCTTCGTCTGTAGAATGAGGAGATTGAATGAAATGATCCCAAAGGTCCCTTCCAACCCTAAAATCTATGATCCTCTGAATTGGAGCCAGAGGGATTTAGGTTAGATGAAAAGATCTGAGCGAAGAATAAAGGTTTTACAAAGCCTGGGATAAGTTACCAAGGGGGATTTTACAGTTCTCTATCCGGGTATATTTAAGAAGGGAGAAAAATAGTCATAAATCCTGGGTGATCAGGCTTGCTTGGAATGCCATTTCAGCTGTATTCTCTAATTCTCAATTATTTACCGACCATCTTCAGAATGTCAGAGGCAATAAATGCTAGACAATGGCAAAAAAAATGTCATCTCTTAAAAGGAAAAGTAATAATTTCCTTGGAAACTCAACTGGCATGTGCTATTTGATTATAAGTGGAACATACAATTACAGTGCATTCTGGTTTTTATTTACTTTTTAGCCTGGTTTCCAGTGGAAAGAAGACTTATGAAATCCCCCTGGCAGAGTATACCATGCTTAATAATTTCTTCTCCTCTAGGCTGGTTTCAACCAACTCTCTCAGGGAAGTATAGGGCTAGGTAACTGCAGAATTCACTGTAGGTATTCATAAAAGGAAAACCTCTTCTTTTACTGAGTTAGAAGTGAGGTGCCTACATCTATCCCCATCACACAATTCACTCATTACCTGCTCTCCTGCCTTTCCCAGTTTCCATCCTGTAAAGAATACATGCACTAACTTTTAACAACAAAAAAAAATACTCAAATGTGTTGGACGTCTCTGTTTATACAGCTGTGCATCTGTTCGCCTTTTTTTTATGTTTGCCACGTCCCTGTTGTCTGGTTTTTATTGTGAGCTCCTAGAGGAAAGGAACTATGTCTGTTTCAATTGCTTTACACAGTCTCCCCCAACCCTACCCCACCGCCCAGGCAACCTCCCACACAGGAGGGCACTGAATGAACCAATGCATATGAGACCTGGCACTCTCCGCCTTCCCTCAAAAACTGGCACTATTTAATTAAGCAATAAATAAAACTACAGGCAACACAGATTCTGTGTCATCCTGTGTTCCAGAGGCACCAAAGTAGACCCAAGGCTCAATCTGGTGACAGAAGCAAAAAGCAAGAGTGAAATATGAGAAAAGATCTCTAAATAATGTAATCAGCAAGTTTACATAATCCAATAAACTGGGAAACTCAAATCCAGAGGAAACAAGGATATATTTCTTTGGGTGCCTGCCTTATGCATCCTTTTTTAAAATTGTGAATATGCTCACTATTGTTTGTAGTTTCAGTTAAAGGAACCTGTCAACAGTCAGATGCAGTTTGGAGGCTTTCCTTGATCACACCAGCATGCAATCCATAATAATTTTAGTGAAATGACTCGTTTTTCTTGATTGAAGACATATAGCATCTTAAATGAGTTTATGCAATCAAGAAAAATGAATCTGTTCAATAAAATAAATTCCCTTCCCTCCTCACCAGTGAGGACAGTGGAAAATGTGCTGAACCCTCAGGTTTGGACCTGAGTTCAAAGCCCAGGTCTTGCCTCTATTACCTGTATGAACATGGGCCAATCATCTTGTCTCCCTGGGCCTCAGTTTCCTTGTCTGTAAAATGAGAGAGTTGAACTAGATGAATTCTAAAGTTCATCCTTGTTATAGATTGATAGCTAGCCCTATTAACCCTCTGGTTATACTTTTCCAATCTATCCTTCTATGGCAGGGAAAGACACACAAAAATTTCCTCCTTCAACTAATATCCCAAGCCCTGTTGTTCACAATGATACAAGATTCCAAATGGGTGATGAAAGTTCTTTCCACAAAATATTTTATTTGGGAGAGCAAAATAGCTTGTATATTTTATTAAGAATTCAATCCCTTTGGTATGAAATGATTTTAAGTATTAGAATATTACTTTATTATATGGGAATGTAAATAGTAGAAGACTTAGCAATTTCTGACAGTGCAGTAGAATAGTGGAGGCAAGGCCGGACAGGGGATAGAAGGGCGTTTTCAAACTGGTAGTTCCCTACATGGATGAATTTACAGGTTCCAATCAAAAATGATAATAGCATTTGTTCAGGGAAGCCTAGTGGATAGAGAGTTTGCTTGGAAGCCAGGAAGATCCAGGTTCAAGACCTATCTCTGCCACATACTGGTTCTATGACACTGGGTACATCACTTAATCCCTCAGGGCTCTAGACTTTAAAATGCAGAGAGGGGGCTAACCTGCCTTGTTGAAAGAGTTGCCTATGACCCAGGGATGAGGAACCCATGACCTCCAGACCACATGTGACCTTCTAGGTCCTCAAGTGCGGCCCTTTGAATTGAAGGCTTCACAGAACAAATCCTTTTATTAAGAATTTATTAATTTCACTGAAATTTCAGATCCAATTCCTACCCCATCACTCCCTTGGAGATTGTATGGATAACTTACATCTATAAATCACTCTAAGATTTACGCAGCATTTTTCTATAGGATCATGGATTTAAAGGAAGAGTCAGTCTAATCCAACCCCTGACCCCCTCAATTATATGGATGAGGAATCTAGCCCAGAGAGGTTGACTAAATCACATAGATTGAACAGCTCAGAGGTAGTATTTGAACTCAGGCTCTCTGATTACAAATCCAGAGTCTTTTATACTATGCCGGGCTTCTTATATGATCTGTAACAGCCTTTTGGGGTTTTTGGTGACAATAGTTGGAAGGCAATATCTGTGACCAAAGGTAGACTGGCTTCCTGCCTGAAGCTCCAAGAGAATTTGGAGGGAAAAGAGCCTCCCCTAGAAAATTTCAAGGAGCTGGACTGAATGTTACATAGTCTCAGTTTGAACTACTAAGTAAAATGACATTTTTTGGTTAACATTGTTTGGATTAAAGAGCTATAAACTCAGAATGTTTGAAATGGGAGAGTCCTTAGGAGCTCTCTAATCCAACCCCCTCATGTACAGGCACAATTAATGATGCCCCATCTATCATCATGATTAACTTTGATATATAGACTATTAGAACTGGTGGGGAACTCAAAGATACTCTCATCTAATATACTTATTTTAGAAATAAGGACCAGAGAAAAATGAGTTACTCAAGTTCACACAGTGGCGGGTAAATGCAGAAACAAGTTTTTTTTTTTGTTTGGTTGGGTTTGTTTTAGGAAACTTGAATAAATAATTTTGATTGATTAAAAATCCTTGTTTTTACCTTTTTAATTTTATCTTAAATTAAAATCTGATGAGTAGCCTTGGTGGACTATAATTCTTGTTTCAGGTTTACTAGTAAATTCTTTAAAATGTTGCTCTGGAAATTTTATGTTCTAGATTAGAAATGTCTACATTAACTTTAAAAAGAATTTCACATGGCCTTGTCTCC
>CM053771.1:380543037-380598787 GCA_028658325.1 Potorous gilbertii
CTC
The DNA here is from genome assembly GCA_028658325.1 of Potorous gilbertii. Classification (NCBI taxonomy): domain Eukaryota; kingdom Metazoa; phylum Chordata; class Mammalia; order Diprotodontia; family Potoroidae; genus Potorous; species Potorous gilbertii. The sequence continues at coordinate 380,543,041 of CM053771.1, forward strand.
AAACAGACAGTAGGGACCTTTACATTTTGTGTGAATATTTACACCTAAGAAATCAATAATTGCCACAAATCAGGGCTTGATGTGTTGTTAATTATCTAGACTTTTAAAAGTGCTAAGAATGGACACTGTAACTAAAAGTACATATGCATGCATTCCCCACCACCCTACCACCACCACCCCCCAGCCAAGTTGTTAAACATTTATCATCATACCCCTTTATTGCTTGGTAAGCACTTCTTGAGATCAGTAGAAGGCTCAGGGAATGAAGTCCTCCCCAGGCTAGAGGTGAGGTGTCTGTAGGCTAAAAATAATCATCAGAAAGCTTTATCTTCATTATCTTATTAGAGCCTCAAGGCACTCTGGTTCAAATCCCAGTTCTTTTCTATTTAGCATTTCTGTAACCTTTGGCAAGTCATTTATTATGCTCGAACCCATTTTCCCCAAACCCTTAAGGTCTCTTTTGGCTCCAAATGAAACTTTGACATTTTATCATCTTACAGCCTCAGTCTGTTCATGCAATGGTACCTGTGTTAGTCTTGACCTTTCAGACCAACTTAAATATCTAGTTCATTTGAAACAAATAGTAACAAAATAATTGTTATGGTCAATCCATCAACAAACATTTAAGTGTGAGGCTCTGTGGCAGGCCCTGGAGATACATTAACAAAAATGAAACATCCCTGGCCCTCATGTGGCTTACTGGTGTAGAATCCCAGTCTTCCATTTTCCCCCATGTAACCCTGAGGAAAAGGCTTGGATCTCCTCATCTGTAAAATAAGGGGCATTAGCCAAACCCTCAGTCTCTTCTCGCTCTTAAATTTATGATCCCCTTTTTAGGTGCTGGGAATATAATGACCAAAAACCCAGTCCAAGTCCTTAGGAAGTTAGTTGAAAGGCAGCAGCAGCGTGTCAAAGCAGGTAAAATCACTTTGTCCCTTAGAATCTCAGTTTCCTTCTCTGTAAAATGAGAGTGCTGATATTTACACTACTTACTACCCAGAGTTGATGAAAGGAAAGGGCTTTTCAAACTGTCAAGAACTATGTAAAAGTGAGCTGTTCTAATGATCAGAACCATTCAAAAAGGATTAAAGAAATTCTGGTAGCCAGCAAAGCAAACATTCTGTTTCTTAAGAAAAACAAAACAAAGTAAAACTGATTTTTTTTAAAATCAAGCTTTATGCTGAGGAGCTCTGGATGTCAGTTCTTCAGCCCAAAAGTGATTTGCAATGACCTCATTCACTTTTGCAGTCCACTTAAACATATGTACATTTATTAGACATGTTAGAGTAGCAATGTTGCCTAGAACAAAATGAGGGGCATTAGGCTAAATGAAATAGTCTTTTTCCATCTCTAAAATTCTAAACTTTCTCATAAGAGATGTGAATTTATATTTCCAAATTTATTTTTACTTTTTCAATTAATAAAAATCCATTTTCTCTCCCACCTCCCCCCACCTAACTGAAAATGAAAAGAAAACAAAATTCTTATAATGAACATTCATAGTAAAACAAAACAAATTCCTACACTAGCCACATCCAGGGAGGGAGGGGCTCCTTAATCTGTACCCTGAGTCAGTCACCTTTCTGTCACAAAGTGATAGCATGTTTCATCAGGAGTCCTCTGGAATCATGGTTTGTGTTGCATTCACTGGTGGATTTGCTGTCCGTTTTTTAGAGGGTGGTGAAAAAGAATCAGTGTGTTTAACCAACTATGCTAGAGCCTTAATGAAAGTTATTTCTCTTTCCATACCCCAATTTTCTTTCTCTCACCCAGAGTATAATCACAGATTTTTGTCTTTTCTTTCCCCTTTAAACATCTCTTTGAGATGAACACTCCTTGGTATGAGTTTATTTTGTTTGAAACCAATCCATCCCTTTATCTACCCTTTTCTTATTCCCCACTCTCCTTTCTCCCCTGTTTCCTTGTTGAGTGAAATGTATTTCTGTAATGAACTAGGTGTGTGTATTCTACCCTCCCTTGGTCCATTTCAATGATGTTGAGGTTCACGTGTCATTCCCCCCACCCACACATACTGCTTCCTCTTTATTTGTGTAAACTTCAATTTGTTCACCCAAATTGTGTGAAATGATTTTCGATACCCTTCTGCAACCCTTCCTCCCCCACCCTGTTTTCTTAATGTACTTAAAGGATTCCAAAGTATAGTACAAGGTGACAATCTCTCATATAAACCACTTATGTTACTATGGGAAAAACCTAAGAGGTAGGTGACTAGGAGTAACCCCACCATCACAGACCTCATGTCAGGGAGAAAGGGGGAGGTGCTATTTTCAGAAGATGTGATTCCCAGTTCAGCCTTGTATTCTCCATTCCCTAAGAAATGACTTGGAAAATAGTGGTGACTGCTGAGAAACCAACTCCTAATCCCGGTCAATGGCTAATGCTTCTAAAGAGAAAATTGTCATGGCTGGGAAGTGGGGTACCACAAAGTATTCAGAGAGAAAATGAAGTAAGCAAGGAAAAATATTTACTTGGGGATGAGGGTAGAAATACAAAGGGGAAATAAGAAGGCATTCAGGGATAAGAAAACAGGTCCAGTCGGGGGTCCTGGGTGGATTTGGTCCCTTAAAGCCAGAAAAGTCTGGTAGGTTTTTACAGTACTTTTATCTGGGTCATTTTTATCCAGGCATTGGGGAGTTGGACCTTATAGGCAGATGAAACTTCAAGGACTGCTGACGATTTATACTGAGGCATGGGGAGGTGGGTAGAGGGAAACCTGAGAAATGGGTAGCTAGCAGAAACCCGAACTCCCCAATAGTAGGAAAAAGGACTTTGGGGCTCAGAGGATTTAAGCCATCCCAGCATCATCATCATTTAGTGGTATTGGTAAGATACTAGATTCCCTACATTGTTACATTTGTTTTCCTCTACCTTTTCTTTCTTATTTTAAGATCAAAGAATCATAAAACAAACAAACAAAACCTTTCCAAGCCCTTTGTCTTACTAGACTCTCTCTATGATCCCTGATGGTGGTATGGTTCTCAGGGGATACATATATCATCTCTGCTTAGAATATAAACAATTCATCCTTGTTTAGTCCCTTATCATTGATCAGCCATATTCGCCTTTTTGTTTTTTCTTGATTCCTGTATTTATATTTTAAAGTTTCTACAGAATACTAGTCTTTCATCAGTAATGCTGGGCAAGTCATCCAGTTCATTAAAGATACATTTTTCCTCTGTAAAATCTTATACTCATTTTTTTGAGTAAGTTACTCTTGGTTGTAAACTTATGCCATTTGCCTTCTGGAATATTTTATTCCAGACTCTTGGCTTCTTTGTGGTGGTGATTGCCAAATCCTGTGTGATCCTGTCTGGCTCCTTGATACTTCCAACTCCACCATCTTGGCTGGTCTCAAGAATACCTCTATTAATTCATTTCTAAAGAATCAAATTTATTTCAAAATATCACAACAAGCAACGAATATATCCGGTAGAATTCTCTGCATTCTCTGATTTTATTCTAAACAAAAAGTACTTCTAATACTTTGAACATTTGAGAAACAATTTCAAAAATACAAAATGAATTCTATACTTCAATAATCATTTATTAAATATGTAAAATATATAAGCACTCTGCCTAACATAATCACTTTAATTTTATAGTTACTTTAGAGATTTCATTAGAAAGTCCCTCTTGCTTAAAACTGTCACAGTTCATTTCCTCTGTCTTACTACTTAAATTTGGAGGGTGTCATTCCTAAGGGGTCATTTCAGCATGTTTTGAGTCACCTCTAAATCCATTAACATTCCCACCAAAATTCAGTATGGTGTCTTCCTACATATACATGTAGGGCTCAATACAAGACAAGTTTTATGTCTGAATGACTTGTTCCCAAGCATTTGCCTAACATATAATGCTGGGTTCTGGCACTAATTTCTTTAATTGAAATGTCACTAGAGACCATTCAAGATCCCATGATTTCCCAAATGTTTCTCCACATTTTCATGAATTGCCACCTTTTGCTAATCCAAGGTTAATTTATGTCTGAATATCCACACATCCTGCCAAACGACTGGATTTCTCTATCCACTCTTCAGGTCTAGACACACACACTGTGCAGGATCTTATAGGACATGACATGTGCCAAATACATGAATATTAATTTTTTTTTTTGCTGCTCCTGGGTAACAACATTTAGCAGAGATTAAATTCCTTTGTTTGAATTTTGAATACCTGATTCATCATAGAACATGTAATATCATTGCATTACACAAATACCAAATCAAATATTAGCATTTCTCTCACCACTTTTTCAGCATTTATTTTTGATCATTTAAACATAGATTTTTTTTCATTCATTACTTTGTTGTCATTTTAGCTGCAGTCATCTGCAGTCAGAAAGATCATTGACTTTGGAATCAAAGGACCTGAATTCAAAGTGATATTTGACATCAATTACCTGAATGACCTTGAACAAGTCACTTTTTGGACTTTCAGGAACTCTGTGTCTTCATTTGTAAAATGTAGGGAGGGGACGAGGTGGTGTCTTATATTTATTCCTACTCTAAATCACCTGCTGGATGGGCTTCCCATCTCCAATTTCCCTTCTCTCTCTAATCAGTCCTAACTAATCTTTCTAAATCATGTTTTTCCTCTCTCAAAAGGTTTCATTTTACCCCTCAGGTGAAATTAAAGCTTCTTGATTTGACATTTGAATCATTCCATAATCCTTTCTTTCCATTATCTAAATATATCCCTCAGCACGTGTTAATCATTTCAGATTCCTCACCCCATATTTTTTTTGGCAGAGATACTAGAGTGGTTTGCCATTTCCTTCTCTAGTTCATTTTACAGATGAGGAAACTGAGACAAATACATGACTTGCCCAGGGTCACATAGCTAGTAAGTGCATGAAGCCAGATTTGAACTCTGAGAATTGAGTCTTCAGGCCTCCAGACCTAGAACTCTATCTCCTGCATCACCTAGCTACCTTATCCCTGGCACAGTACTCCGCAACATATGCACCATCTTCTCCCATCAAGCCAGTTCCCTTTCTGATCTCTCTACATTACATTCTCATTTTGAATTCTCTGTCTTTGCTCATAATGTTCTACCCTTGCAATTGCCTTTTTCATTCAGGTCTCTATACTTATTGAAAACCCACCTATCTTTCATGGCACAGAGCATTTTCTACTATGCCTCCAGGTGGCTCTTATAGAGAGCTCATTGTCCTCCTGTAATGTCACTGAGTATAACGTTATTTTCACCACACAATGTATTTCTTACTTACATGCTCTTGATTTCCAATTCTTTAATGAATGTAAGTCTTGTCTCTTCAACAAAATGTCAATTTCTGGGACCTGGGGATGGGGTGGAGAGGTAGTGTCTTATTGCCTTTTGTCTCTCTCACAGCTCTTAGCACAATGCCAGGGCCATGGCAGGTACTCACTAACTATTTATTATCCGTTCTTGACCCTAACGATGCTGAACCAGTATCCTGGAATCACACTGGAATGGATAGCCACATAAAGAAGACTTCTTTTAAAAAAACTGTATTACATATTTATTTTTAACATTCTTTTCCTTTTACATTTTGAGCTCCTAATTCTTTCTCTCCCTCTCACATTCACTGACAAGGCGAGTAATATGATATCAATTATAAATATGAAATGATTCAAAACATTCTCATATCAGCGATATTTTTCTTAAAAAGCAAGAAAAATTAAGAAAGTGTGAAAATTATACTTCAATTTGCCCTCGAAGTTCATCAGTTCTCTCTCTGGAGGTGGATAGAGTCTTTTCCACCATGAGTCCTTTAGAATTGTCTTGGATCATTGTATCGATAGGAGTAGCCAAGTCTTTCACAGTTTATCGTCATTACAACATTACTGTTACTGTATTCGATGATCTCTTGGTTGAAGAGGATATTTCAATGCACACTCTACCAGTACCACTTCCTTATGCATATGAAAGATAATGTTAAATGTCGTGGAAGCTGAAACTGTGATAAAGAGCTGTCCCATTGACTGTTTATCATGATATTTTGCCTTCCCTTCCTCCTTCGCAGCAGATGTCACAAATATCAAATCAGTCTTCAGAAAATGTTTAGTATAGTCAATGATAAGATTATTTAGAGCTGGAAGGGACCTCAGTGGTAGGCTGCTGCAATACTTTCATTTTACAAATGAAAGACACTGAGGCAGAAAGATGATATGACTTGCCCCAACTTGTGCAGGGAGTTAAATGGCTGAGCTTTTTCAAACTCAGGTTCCCTAACTCCAAATCTCACACTATTTCTCAAGTAGTTTTGTTTTAGAAGGGAAAGAAGGTAAGCAGTTCTTGCATACCACTCTGTGCCAAGCACTGTGTTAAGTATTTTACAAACATCTCATTTGATCCTCATAACAACCTTATGAGGTAGATACTGTTATGGTCCCCACTCTACAGGTGAAGAAAGTAAGGCAGACAGAGGTTAAATGACTTGCACAGGGTCATGCAACTAGTAAATATCCAGGACTGAATTTGGGCTCAGATATTCCTGATGCCTGGCTTAGTGACCTATCCACTGTACCACCTAGTTAGCCACTTTTGGCAGTTAAAGCCTATTCCTATACATGTGATTAAATTATCCTAAAGTAAGTGTTTGATATTATATTGACAGGGAAAAATAAAAATAATAGTGAAAGAAAGTTTTGAGAACCTATAGTGTGAATTTCATTCAACACTATGGAGGTATATAGGGTCAAAGCAGCCAAGTGGCATAGTGGATACAAGTGCTAGGGCTGGAGTCAGGAAGATTCATCTTCCTGTGTTCAAATCCAGTTTCAGACACTTACTAGCTGGGTGCCCCTGGGCAAATCACTTAACCCTGTTTTCCTCAGTTTCCTCATCTGTAAAATGAGCTGGAGATGAGAAATGCAAACTACTCCAGTATTTTTGCCTAGAAAACCCAAATGGAATCACAAAGAGTAGGATACAACTGAACAGTAAAATAGGATCAAGGATTAGAGCTTTGATTACATGAGATTAAGGAAATTCCCTCTACGCTTCTCCTATATGATTTGTCCTTCAGTTCTCAAAGAGGACCATGACATCAGGGAATTGACATGGCTTGCAGTTGATTTTGATTTGAGCAAGGGAGGGCCACATAAAGTCATCAGCCTCACTTTCTCCTCCAGTAACTCATAGTCTTAAAGAATTGCCTAGAGGAGTGTTATCAAACTCAAATAGAAACAGATCCCTGCAGGCTGTATATTGATTTAGAAAACCACAAATTAACTTTATGTTACATTTTCATTTATTTTGTGGAACATTTGCCAATTAACATTTTAATCTGATTCCACTGTGTATCTTGCAGCCTAAAGTTTAATCACCTTGGCCTAGAACAGGACTTTTGAAACTTTTTCCACTCGTGACCCCTTTTCACCAGAGAAATTTTATGCATTTTTGGGTATATAGTATATATAATAGGTAAACAAATCAAATATTTATTGAAAATAAATCATAAAGGATTTATTTTACAACAATTCTTTGGTATACGTGTAATTTTACCATTTATTAAAGATGAAAGCAAATTTTCATACTAATGAGATGGATGTGCTTCTTTTTACACAAACAATTAAATCTTGGTGAAATATTTGATACTAAAAGACACAGAGCATCTTCAGCATTTTTCAGAGTTGGTTGATATTTTGATTTTATAATCATCAATACTGTGTTCAGAACCAGGCTAAAGTGAAGTCACATGATACAACACAGGCAAGGTCTGCCAGAAACACCTCAGATTCATTATGTGTTTGATTTTTAATTAATTTTTGGTTGCTTCAAGTTCAGAAACATTTTACTGTTGCCAATTTTTTTCTATCCCTACATTCAGTTACATCGAAATCCACAGTTTGAGAAGTGCTGGCCTATAGTACTAAAAGGTTAAATGACATGCCCAGGGTAAAACAACCAGTTTATGTCAGAGATGGTACTTGAGCCCAGATCTTGCTGACTCAGAAGTCAGCTCTCTGTTCACTAGGCTCTACTGCCTCTCATGAAGTCACTAAACTAAAATCAAATGCAATGGAAAATATTCACATCAATTCATTCATCCTCCTCAAAGTCTAGAAGAATGCCTAGGACATATTGTATACTTAATAAATTTTGTTGATTAATTGAACTCTATTAAGCATTTTTATTTAGCTGTTTTTGGAGAAATGTGCTTGCAGAGAATAAGTTGTTTAGATGTTTCTAGGGAAATGTTGAGTCAGAACCAAATGAATCAATTATATAGAAGTTTAATTGCATAAGGATGAGGTGAAGAGGGTGCCACTCATCTAAGTTACGTATGGCCCCAGGAGTCTCTCTTCGAGTTCAAAGATGGGCATGAATAGATATCTCTAGAGTCTCATCTACCCATCCTTTTCTAAGGATTTGATTCCTTCCAGAAGAGGAAGTAAGAGGGTGGGGCCAGAGGCTGGCCCCTCTGTTCTCCTCAGATAAAAGGTAACAAGCTAGAATTACATATAAATCTGCCTCCAAAATGTTGTTAGTTTAGGGAGAATCATTTTTAGGTCCAAGTTGAGCCCAAGACCACTATCCTTTAAGGGAAAAGAAGTACCCCAAGATACGCATCCAAGGCTTGACACCCTTCTTAGCAAATGTCAGTAAGACAAAAAGCACCGGCAGCAAATAAAAGTAATTTATTCAAGTCAATGAACAGCAAACAGAAATCAAAGAAGGTATACAGATGAGAATATATATTCGATATACAGAATGAATACAGAATTGGAAGCTGGCAATGAAATAGATTGAGGGGAAGTGGGGGGAAGGGAGAGAGAGAAGGAGAGAAATGGAAGGAGAGAGAAGGGGGAAAGGGGACAGAGGGAGAAAGAAAGGGAAGAGGGATGCAGGGAGAGAGAAAGAGAGGAGGTAAAGCAAGAAAGAGGAGATAGAGAAAGAGGAAAGAGAAGGGGTGGAGAGAGAGCCAGACAGAGAGACAAAACAGTAGGTTTTACCCAAGGAAAAATTCCCAAAAGTCTATAGTGTATTGAGCTAGAGATAGGGAAATGATTGAAGTATTGCTTTCTCTACATGTCAACTTGTACCCAGACTTTCTCTCCCTTCAGGCACATGAGAGTCTCGAACTGCGTGTTTTCATTCTCAAAAGTGGAAGTCAGACACTGGAATCTCTCCACCTGCCGTGTTCAAAGCACCATGCCAGATACTGTAGAGAGAGAGATGGAGAAAGGAAGGAAGGAGGGAGGAAGAAAGAGAGGAAGGAAGGCACTGCCCTTAATGAACTTAAATTTTACTTTGGGGGAGGGGAGGTAAATTAAGCCTTCATATACACAGTAAATAACTAGTAGATGGGAATATGGCCCTAAAAACAAAGGAATAAGAAAAAAACTTAGTGGATCAAATAGCACCTAAACTGAGTCTTGAAACAAACTAAGGACTTTCAGAGGCAAAAGTGAGGAAGGAGCGCATTCCAGACAAATAGACAATCTGTGCAAAGTCCTAGAGAGAGAAAAGGCAATGTTGAGTTTGAGGAAAGCCAGTACGCCAATTTGGTGGCAGAAATGAATGTAAATGGGAGTCAAACTGTGGAGAGTTTGACATGCAAGACTGAGGAGTTTGCCTTTTATCCTGGAGGCAAAAGGCAGCCACTGAAGGTGTTTGATCAGGGGAGTAATATAGTTAGAGCTGTGTTTTAGGAAGATTAATTTGGAAGCTGTGCTGATGGATCAGAGAAGGGAGAGACTAAAACAAGGGAGATGAAGTAGGATGCTTTTACAGTAATCCAGATGACAGGTATAGAAGGTTTGCACTGAGATAATAGCCACGTGAGTGGAAAAAAACGGAATGAGAGACAAAACTGACAAGATTTGGCAGGGGTGAAGGAGACTGAGGAGTTAAGGAAGAGACAGTCATGTTACATAAGAAAGAATATTCATCTTGACGTTGGGAACAACTACATTTGAATCCTGGTTTGAATGACCTCAGGCAAGTCGCTTAACTTCTCTGGAGCTGACACTCAGTTTTCCTCTGTTGTAACAGAAGAGTACATTATTCGTAGCCTCTACCTTGGAAGATTGTTATAAGGGTCTGTCATTAAGCATTTAATTAACTGCTTAATGGTGCCAGAAGATTACATATATAAAGTATTTTACAGATTCTGAAGTACTGTAAAAACGATAGCTATTAGTGCTATTCAAGATTTGAACCTGCATGACTGAAAAGGAGAGAGTGCCTTAAAAAAAAGGAGGGGTGGAGAGACAGAGAGACAGAGAGAGACAGAAAGAGAGAGAAAGACAGACATAGAGACATGCAGAGAGAAACAGAGGCAGGGAGTCAGAGAAAGACAGAGAGAGAAAGAAAGAAAAAAGAAAGAGACACAGAGAGAGAAACAGAGACAGAGAGAGAGAGAGAGACGGACATAGGGACCAACAGACATAGACAGAGACACAGAGAGAGAAACAGAGACACAGACTCAGAGAGAAAGACAGAGACAGACAGAGACAGAGACAGAGAGTCTCCAGTAAGAGTTGGGGGCAGAGTAGTGGGACAAGGACAGAGAAATGTGATGACACAATATTTTGTATTTTGGAGTTCATTTCCACTTTTTAAATGACATCTATTATCTCTATAGATCATCACAACAACTTATGAAGTAATTATTTTAAATTTTGTCAGAATAAAATTTGTCAGAAAAAAAGCTGAAGCAGAAAGATCGTTCCTTGCTTAGTCAAATGACTTATTGATGGTAGAGTAACATCTGACTATTAGGTGTATGCTACCTAAGATAATTGGTAAAATGATTAAGCAGAAAACTATTATCAGCAGACAGAAAAAAAATCTAATTTCTTTTAAATATACTTTGTTGATATCTTTTGATTTTAAATCATCTACATTTCACCCTATACCTCTCCCCCACCTCTTTCCCAAAGAGCCACCTATTCTAACAGAGAGAAAAATTCAGCAAAACTAATCAATTTTTTTTTAATCTGATGTTATACATAATGGTCAAGTCCACGCCTGTGGACTTCTGTAAAGAAGGGGGAGAGGTGGGCATCACGTAGTTCTTCTTTGGAGCAAGCTATTCTTGATAATTTTACATCATCAGTTTTGATTATTTTGTAGTGTCTTTCTCTTCCCATTGTTTTAATCATTGTGTATATCGTTTCCATGGCTCTGTTCATTTCATTTGGTATCAGTTTGTGTACATCTTTCCACATCTTTTTGTATTCTTGTTTATCATTTCTTACAGCACAATAATACTCCATTGTATTTGTATACTACATTATGTTTAGCCCAATCAAAGGATATCTATGTGTTTCTAATTCTTTGTTATCACAGAAAATGCTACTATAGATATTTTTATGTATATGGAGTCTTTCATTTGGTAAATTATACCCTTGGGTTTTATACCTGATAGTAGAAACTCTGGATCAGAGAGTATGGACATTTTAGTTGCTGTGTTTACATAAATTCCATATTGCTTTCCAGAATGGTTATACCAACTAACAATCAGACAAAAATTTATTAGTGTTCCTGTCTTTCTACAACTACTCCCACATTATTTTTATCTTTTGCCAATTTTCTGGTTGTGATTTGAGATCTCAAGTTTGTTTTGATTTATATGTCTCTAAGAATTAATTATTTGAAGCATTCTTTCATATGGTTGTTAACAGTTTGTGTTTCATCTTTTGAGAGTGGTTTGTTCATATCATTTAATCACATCTGTTGGGGGATGGTTTTCGGTCTTTCAGATTTTAGTTGGCTGTCCATATTTTATGTTTCAAACATATATCAGACATAAAGTTTTTTTCCCCAGTTGACTGCTTCCATTCTTTTCCTTGACATTAATTTTGTTTATACAAAAGTGCTTCTATTTCATATAATTAAAATTATCTGTTTTATCTTTCATTATTACCTTTATTTCTTTTTTTGTTAAAAATTCACTTCCCGGCTCTCTGAGAATGCGAAAGGGAAGTAATATATGCACAAATTTAAGTCATAAAAGAGCTATCATTAAAAATCTCTTGAATAAAAAAATTTTTTAGAGAACAATTCCCTCTTAATAACTGTGAAACATATAGGATCCCTATATCTTCTAAGGTTTTATGGTATAGTCTTTAATATTCAGGTTACATATCAATTTAAACTAATTGGGGAATACTGTATAAGACATTGATCCAAGTCTAATTCCTATGAGATTACTTTCTATTTTTCCCAGAAGTTCTTATTAAAAGGGTAGCACTTTCTTGGGTAATTTACATTTTGTTATTTATCAAAGACTAAGTTACTAAGTTCAATTATTTCTATTTCTTTTCACTTAGTCTATTCCGTTAATCTACTTCTCTATTTTTAAGTACCACATGGCTTTGATTTTTATGGAAGTGCTTCATTCCTAGTTTTTTTCTGTTATTTTCCTTGATGTTCTAGGTCTTTTACTCCTCTCAATGAATTTGCAAATCATTTGTCTAGACCTGTAAAATACCTCTTTGCTAGACTGACATGCAGCTAAATACATAAATTAACATTGATATTGTCATCATTTCATTACATTGGAGTAGTACAGTCATGAGCACTGAGTATTCTCCTAGTATTTGTTAGCCTTTCTTTAACAATCATCTAATAATTCAATCTGTACAAATAATGAGTAACCTACTTTGGTAGATTAACTCTAAAATAGTCTATGGATTTCACAGTTTTTCTGAATGGCGCTTTTATTGTAGTCCCTGGATTGCAGAAACGTTATTAACTTTGGGGGCGCGCTTTATAGCCTGTAATTTTGCAGACAATATTCTTTCAGTTGTTTTTTTGTTTTGCTGATTTCCTAGGGTTTTCTAATTAAATCATTATTTCATTAGGAATAGTTTTTTTTTCTCCTCTTTGGCTCTCATTATACCTTTAATTCCTGTCTCTTTTTGCTAGATTTCTAGACGTATCAAATAATAGCAGGAAAAGGGAGTAGATTGGTTTTACTACTATGTTTATTGGGAAATTTTCAAATGTTTTCCTATTACATATAATGCTTATTTCTCAGTTTAAGATAGGTGATTACTATCATATTAAGAAAAGATTCATCTATGTAGAGTTTTTAGCAAAAATATCAGGAATCCTTTCCCCATAACTGTTGAGATAATTGTGTGGCTTGAGGATATTTTTGATTATATCAGTTATCTTCCTAATGTAGAACACATCCTTCCATCCCTGGTATAAATCCAATTTGGATACTATACATAAACTTTTAGAGTAATGGCCATAATCTTTTTGCCAAGATTTTATTTAATATTTCTGAATTCATTGATTCGTTCATTATAGGGTTCTATAGTTCTCTTTCTTTGCTCTGTATTTCCCCGAGTAATCAGGGGAATCATGGAAGAACTTGGAGTGATTTCATTCTCCATTTTTGGAAATAATTTTTGTAGTATAGGTATTGAATATTATTTTTAATGCTATTTGGAGCTCATTCCCTTTTGTTGCCATTGTTGATGTTAAGTCATTTTGGTTGTGTCCAAGTCTTTGTGACTCTAAGTTTTTCTTGCCATTTCCTTCTCTAGTTCATTTTTACAGATGAAGAGATTGAAAAAAAGAGCATTCAGTGACTTGCCCAGGGTCACATAACTAGAGTGTGTCTGACATATTTTGGAGAACTTAAGGTTAAAAGTGTGACTTCAGTCCAATGAAATAAGAGGAACTCCTGTTAAAGTTTTATTTTTCATTCAATTAAGGGCAAGAAGTCATATGATATAGTGGATACATGGCAGGCTTATAGTCAGGAAGACTTAGTTTCAAGTGTACCTTTTATACACAGAAATATTAAATAAAATCTTGGCAAAAAGACTACAGCAATTAATCCAAAAGCTCATTTGTTCCATCCAGATTGGATTTATACCAAGGACGGAAAGACTGTTCTACATCAGGAAGATAATTGACATAATTAATTATATTAAAAATAAAAATCTCCCCAAACCACACAATTATCCAAACAGATAGATGAAAAAGACTCTTGACAGTAAACATTTTTGCTAAAAACCCTACAAAGTATGGGCATAGAAGGATCTTGTCTTAATATTATAACAAGCCTCTATCTTAAGAGAAGTTTAATATATGCCTAAAATATGAACCTGGGTTCAAGTCAGCCATTAAGGATGATCTCAAACAAGTCATTTAACCTTTCACTGCCTCAAGAAAGTCTTTAAGACTATAAATTACATACATGTGATGATATATGATTCTCTATGATGAAATCACAGGTTGAGACCAAAGGGCAAGGAGACCTTTTGAAAATTTGTACTTTAATTTTCAGTGTAAGTCAATAGGAACTAGAATGAGCTTGGCAGTGATGTTAAGGGGGTGTTGCCAAAGAGATGGATGCTATAAAAGATGATGAAAAGTTATGTGGTTGAAAATAATTTCACACAATAAGTTCTTGCATGAATGATTAGATATTACAATTTTCTTCTTATATTATAAACTTATCTGAAAAAGGATCAGACTTTTATTCTTATTTTCTAAAGAAAGGGTTCTCCTTGGGATATTTCACATAAAATAGTTTATCTATAGTGAAGCAGCATGAAATAGTGGCCTAAAAAATCCTACCTCGGACACAAACTAGTTATGGGACTGACCCTGAGTAAGTTACTTAAACCTCCCTAGGACTTGGTTTCATTAGTCAGATGAGATTAGAATTGATGACCTCTAAAGTACATTCTAACCCTAAATTTATTATCCTATAAATTACTCTACCATGATCTGCCTCACTGAAAAGCAGATATCATAAAACCTTGCTATTTTATCACAAAAGGGAAAATACCACGTTAGTGAAAAAATCTGAAATATGGGTACAAATATATATATATATACATATGTATGAAAAATGTACTTCTTTTCAATGTACTGTTGTTGAGTCATGTCTGACTCTTTGTGTCCCCATTTTGGAGTTTTCTTGGCAAAGATACTGGATGGCTTTGCCATTTCCTTCTCCAGTTCATTTTACAGATGAAGAAACTGAGGCAAACAGGGTTGAGTGACTTGGCCAGGGACAGACAGCTAGTAAATGTCTGAGGTCATATTTGAACTCAGGAAGATGAGTCTTCCTGCCTCTCAGTCTGGCGCTCTATCCACTGTGCCACCAAGCTGCCCAATATAGTGAGTGACTAAAAACTACCGAAGCATTACCAAGTAGAGATACTGTTTGACATGCTTTAGTGAAAGATAAAATTCATTTAAAAGTATATGCAATTTTTATGCTGTTGTGAGTTTAAGATGTCCTGGAAAGTGTATTTTCTCAAATATGTAAACTGACCCCACTTCAATCTTGTTTCCAACATGAATCTACATGGCAAACCCATTCCTTCATTGAGAATGCAAAAAAACACCAACTTAGACCCATTGTGTAAATTATCACAAATTTCAAATTGGTAAATTCTGAATTAGCTATAACCCTATATTGCTTCATTAGACTAAACTGTGTGGAAACAATATGCAGAAACAAGAAGAAACTCCATTCTCTCCTGTAAGTAACAGGAGAGAAAAGGTAAGGGAGGGGACAGGACATACCCAGAGCTTTCAATAGTACTTAAAGATGAAATTGAGGTGTTTTTTTGCAAATATCTTTATTACTTGAATTCTTCCATAACCAAAAAGTGACTTGCTCTAATAAGAATTCAGTATCCTCATAACTGTACAGATTTCATGACATAGGCCTTTTTCTATCCCCAGGGGCTGATCTGAAACAAAACAAGAGAAGTTGTTACTTTTGTTGAAGAGACAGATACCAAACCCAGACCTGCTGTAAGTCAAAAGCAAGTTCGTTTGTCTACAATTCTTCCCTCTCCCGGAGTCTAAATGTAAGTATACAATATCTCCATCAGGGTTTATCAGGAGGTTGATGAAGGGAGGAACACCTGCCCATGTGTGTGGGACAGCTCTCAGATGATACTACTGGTCTTCCATCCTTCACTTCTCTTTTTCTCATCCACTCACATTGGGAGGTTGTAAGCAAAGTCTAGCTGCTGCTGACCTCCATGTAACCTAT
Source organism: Potorous gilbertii (assembly GCA_028658325.1). NCBI lineage: Eukaryota > Metazoa > Chordata > Mammalia > Diprotodontia > Potoroidae > Potorous > Potorous gilbertii. Next base: position 380,559,035 of record CM053771.1, read on the forward strand.
TCACCTATTCCAGGTTCCTACTTTCTTCCCTCATCTAATGCAATGTGAGAACATTGCTAGTGACAGGTTTAGGAGTTCCAAATAGCAAGATACATGCACTGCAGATGATCTAAACTGATTTTTAAACCCAGGCAACATAGTCAGTTCCATAGGAGTTAAGGAGGTACCCAAGTGTTTGCCATATGTGGATAGCTTGATTTTACTGAGAGGTGTCTTTAGCATGAGCTTCTTTCATGATTAACCATAGGGTTTCCAAGTAATAAAAGATCAGTAGGTTTTAAAAATAAATAATTCCCATACAAATAGAAAAATTAATATTATCATGTATTTCCTAATATTTTCCATACATACTTTTCTATCATTGGCATATAAACCAAAGATTTTCTTCTGATAATATTTCTAGTTTGTGAGTTATGGATTTTTAATGAAGAAATAATTCTTTTCCTAAGGAAATGTTTTTTGCTTTTGATATTTTTGAAATATCACATCATTCAATAAATATGGTATTATATATACATGATATTGAAAATACCCCATTTTAAAAAATGCATACCGGTACCCCTTTTATTCCTTGATAAATCTCTAAGTAGAAGCAATAAAAATGTAAAGTACATTATTAACTTTTGAACTTTGATGGAAAAAGATTATACCATCCATTTCTGACAAGTAGACATTATCTCATAGTATCCATAGTCATCCTATACTTATGACTATTGTCTGGTCTCAAGTGTGACTTTTGGAAGCACTCATTATTTCCTAATATGCAATAAAACAATGACTTCTTACATTTTATTAATTTTATTTGGTAATGAAAAGCATGAGCTTCATTTCTAAAGACTAGATAACTGAGATTCTGGGGAATTTTAGGATGATGATGGATGTGTCTATAGGTTTAAAAAAATACAGTACATAGCTAGTCGTTTAGTTATTGCTATATCCCCATGGAACAAAGAAATGCCATAAAGGAAGGAAGGAAGGAAGGAAGGAAGGAAGGAAGGAAGGAAGGGAGGGAGGGAGGGAGGGAGGCAGAGAGGGAGGGAGGGAGGAAGGAAGGAAGGAAGGGAAAGAAAGGATTCTCTGAAATTATTTTAAGGGCATTTCAATTCACAACATTTTTAAAAATTATATGCACTAATTATTTACAGAGAAAATTTATCAAAGAACTAAATGAAAGCATTTAGAAATGATTATCATACCCCTAAGTATATTTGAATAGAAAGCTGTCTGTCTTCTTCATAGCTGAGGTTTGCAAGACATTTGGTGAAGGAGGAGAGATGAAAATTCTATTCACAATCTCGAACTGGCTCTGAACTTAATCCAAAGAAATGTAATTGCTGAAACTAAAGGCAGGCTCAGCTTCTGGATTTCCTGTAACCAAATCTTACTGCCAAGGGCACCACTGGGTTCACAGAGTTAAAAAAACTACAGTAATAATGCCAACTAAAATAGTGAAAATCTAGAAGGTGACAGGAGAGGAGAGGAAAGAGGTGAGGAGAGGAGAGGAGGCTTGTGAAGTTGCAACAGGGATAGAAAAAATCCATCTTATACTTTTTTTTAATCAAACATATCCTTTGTTATGAAGAGTTCCAAAGTATAAGGCCGATAAAAATCACAGGGTATCTAATAAATGATTTAAACAATGAGCAACAGCAATACAAACAAACCAAAATAAACATTCTGTTTGAAATAGTTATCAAGTCTGTCAGGCTTAGGGATTAGAGATGACAGTTTTCTAATAAAAATAACCAGCTGAAAGTCATTCGTAGTCATAGGAATTTTGATTGAAAAAAGAAATAAAGAATTTTTTGAATTTGTATATGTGTTGCATAGGGGAGATGGACTTGGCTTGTTACACTTAATTCCATATAGTGTTAAACTCATTCAGTGTTCAAATATGGGAATTTTGTGCAATGATCTCAGTGCCATTTAAAAATCATTTTGATTAAAAGTTTAAAGAAAACTACAAATGTCAAGAGCAGGAAATTATAATAGGAAAAGCCTCAAACCATATATGAACTAAGAAATGGAAATATATTGTAGTCATTGATTCTCTATGTAGACATACACATATGCATTACAAATGTATAGACAGATTTTCCCCCTGGGAATATTCCATCTTGAAGTCCTTTTTTCCTTATGACAAATTAATTGAATTCCTGAATCATAATCGATAGAAAGTATTATGGATAGGTCCATATTTTTCATGAGTTAAAAAACACATTAGCAAGTTTTTTAAAATAGCCTCTAAAACAAACATCCCTTTGCCTATTTCCACTAAGTGGAATGTCTCTCTTGGATTCACAGTAAAGAGGTAGCACCTTGCACTTGGGGATTAATGAACTACATCTGCAACCAAAAATACCCATGGAAAACCTGCCGGATTGATCTATATCTGTTTTATTAATCAGACACACTGTGGAAGGGCCTTTTTTGTGGTTGTATTGTATGTTGGAGATAAACAGACTGGGGAAAACCACAATGCATTTTGGAAGCCATTTGGAGCTTTGAAGAATGTGGGCTTTTTCTACTAAATGACAGCAATAAAGAACAACATTTGACAGCTGTAACTTCAGATGTATAAACTCACTTTCTGCTGAGCTTTGCTACTGCAGATGACAGCGGTGCTAAATACAGTGACCCCAAAGATTGGTTAACATTAAGAGTTATCATTTTACTAAATAAAGATAGGATGGGGAGGGGGAAGGATTTTGCTTACTTTACTGGAGGGTGAAGAAGGATGGATAATTTTGATTTACTGAAGGATTTTTAAAAAACCTAGGCTAGAATGTGCAGTCTAGTGAAGCATGTGGCTGGAAATCAAATGTCCCAGAGTCTATTCTTGTGTCTCCTAACAATGAGGCACGTGGCTTCGAGCAATCCGTGACATCAAGAGTCAAAGTGGCAGACAAAGAAGGATTGAAAGATTTGGCTGTTTCAAGCTCCAAACCCTGAATCGAAATGGCCCCAGTGTGAAGCAAAAGACATGCATATTAGCCTCAGACTCTTGTATGCCCATCTAAAAATGCTCAAGAGGAGTGTTTTAGAAGCGGAAAGAATGCTGTATTGGGGTATGCAAATCATGAGTCTTCTATCTAATAGCTGTGAGACTTTGGCAAGTCATTTAACCTCCCCAGAACTTGATTTCCTCATCTATACAATCAATAGGGGAGAAAGAGAGGGAGATCTGGGACCAGGTAGGCCCGGGGTCCCTTACACCTCTAAATCTATCATCCTGTGAGCTCCATTATGACAACCCTTTTCCTTCCTCTGGTTCAAGACAATGAGAGAGATGTGGGAAATTCAACCTCCCATGATCCTGTGAAGGATTGCCAAGCTGGTGGGGAAGTATTTAGCCTCAGTGGGCTAAGAGGACAGCCTGTGCCCCTGCTTTAATCCTCCATTACATCAAATTCCTCACTTTTATGAGGCACTCCTTACCTACTATTCTCCTAAGAAAGTGATTTAGATGAAATATTAAACAGGAAAAAATACAGTCAATTACTATTCTTCCTGTCTACATTTTATTTGTTCCTTCAAAATAGTATTCATGAATACACTATTCAATTAATATAGTGATGCTAAAATATTTTCAGTATTAATTTACGAAAGCATAAATTATATTATAACAACAAATTTTTAAAAGTTATTACATTAGCAAAATTGTAAATATCCCCCAACAGTAACACAGGGTAGGTACTATGAAAGACCTACAGGAGAGTTCAATGTACTGCTTACAGCAGTAGCCCAAGCCAATGCAAATTTCAGCAATTCGTCTGGAACATGGTATACCATTATTATACTACATGTTTATATAAACATATAAAAAACAGAATTATAAACAAGATAAATGGAGGGCTTAATTGCTTTACAAAAGAATACTTGACTTTACAAAATATTATTCAGAATAAAATTCCTTTGAACAATGAGCTGCTCGATAATATATGACACAAGGATTGATTTCTAAAAATTCAATTGTTATACATACTTTCAGGAACACATCTATTGTATGAGTGAAGAATGCCTATAGCATACAATGTTGTATGTACTTTATAATATGTCACTACCTGGGGCGTAGTTGGCAGAAGAATGGACCAGATGGGGATGGCCAGGAACGAGAGACTAGACAGACCCACTGGGGCAAGGCAGGTGATCCAGGAAGGTCCTAGCAGCAGGCAATAGGAGGAAGTCTAGACAGGAGGGTGGAGTGTCAAGGGAGTCTGGCAAAAGGCAACAGGCAGAGGTCCAAACAGGCAGATGCTTGGCCTCAAGGAGGTCTGGCAGCAGGTAGCCAGGACCTACCCATGGGGGCTAGGGTTCAAGGGCAGAACTCCAGGCTCTAGGAAACTGGTGAACAATAATACAGGTACTTAAGCTTAAGGAAGCAGACAGGAGACTAGTTACTAGAAATCAGAAGAACAAGCTAGACCACCTAGAAACCTGATGGTTCTGAGCCACCCAATCTATGGGTCCACATGTCCTTTTATCCCCACCCCCCCAGGGAACTGGAGTTATCCCAGAACCTGTTTGCTATGCAAGTAGAGGATTAAGTGGCTCCAGCTGTGGAGACTGTAAGGCTAGAAGCTTAGGGAAAGGGAGGCAGACGAATCGTTATTGGACACTTCCCTCTAGAAATCCCAGGATAACTAAAACCCCTCTCGAGAGAATCTAGACAGAAATAAAAGCGACACCAAAGCTTGCAGCGCAGAAAATGAAAAGACGATTGCAGTTTCCTATAACACAAATATACTATGTGAAAATAATACTGTTTGAGGATCATGCCCAGACTTGGATCCCACATCAGACCAGGGAGAAGAACATATGCCACCAGGGATCCTGAGCAACCAACCTGTTGCGAGTTATGCTTAAAGCTTGCACTCTGAGTAACTAATGAAGACAAATATTTTTTAGTGTCTCCTTTATGAAAATCCTGTTCCTTCCTCTGGTTCAAGACAATGAGAGAGATGTGGGAAATTCAACCTCTCTAGACAAGACTGGAGAAAGTCACGGTAGAATTGGGCCCCTTTGGTTTCCTAGGGAAGTAGATCTTGCTTTGCAATGAGCTCCAGCACACAGATCAAGAGCAGAGGTTTCAACATTACATTTGTAACAAAAAGAAAATATGTTAATATAAAAGCGTGCCTCTTCCACCCAAAATCAAATCCCATGTCTTATTAAAAATAGAACCTGCCTATGAACGGTTTCTGAAAATAGTCATTCCTTAGGATATGTAAACTATTGTTTTTGACTGAAGTGCAGAACTCTTATAGACCTGGAAGGGATTTGAGAGCACTTCAAAAGAGCATAAAAGCACTTTATATAGCATAGTTAAAAAAATGAAATGAAATATTAGTCTGATGACTTCATTTATGAAACTAACGGAAATGTTGCCCCTATCTTACATTTACAAACGCTAACTTTGGGTTACTTTGATACTTATTTTAAAGATCACTACTTTTTGACCAATAAAATTCTGGTAAGCATGGAGATCACATAATCTAAAGCCTCTCCCCTCTTGTAACTGAAGAAATTGAGGTACAGAGAAATTAAGTGATTTATACAAAATCACACAGGGCCTGATGTAACTCTGGAATACAGGTTTATAATCTGGGGTCCATGGAATTAGAGATTTTTTTTAAAAATATTTTATCTTGATAAGTATATTTTGATCTGCTTTCATTTATAATTTTAGATATTTAATTTTATGCATTTTTAAAACATTGTTCTGAGATATCCATACTTTTCAATAGAATGCCCAAGGTATCCATGACTTAAAAAAAAAGGATAAGAACATGTAATCTGGAAAGAGGTTTCTAGTGGCATGTCATATGGCTCTGTAGTTGACCATGTCCTTTTTATAGGACATTTAGGGTTCTATAGGACTAAAAACAGAGGAGACACAGAGAAAGGCATAACTTACAAGTTCCCAACTTACACAAAGGAGGGAAAAGATCGGTACTATACCACATGACAAAAACATAGAACTATAAGCCTGATCTAACTAACTTAACAGGAATAAATTAAACAGTATTTAAAAGTCTGGCATTTGGGTTCAAAAAAGTAAGAGCACAGGTACAGAATGGAGCAGATTTGGCTTTACAACAACTCGCAGGAAAAAAGCCAGGATGCCGTGGTTGCCTAGAAGCTCAATATATAAGTCAATAGAGAGCCATAACTTGAAAAAAGAATATAAAGCACTAATGCAATTTAATGTTACATCAATATAAACCTAATGTCTGGAACAAAGAAGTTTAACTGTACTCTGCACTGTTCTGTTCACATGCCATTTAATGGCATTCGATGCCATTTAAAAAGAGACTTCAGTACACTATAGTGTACCCAAAGGAGAGAGCAGCCTGGTGGGAGGTCTGGAAATGGTCTCATATGAGGAATAAATAGTTAATGGAACTGGGAAGATGTAGTCTGGAAAAAAGGGAAAAGGAATAAGTATTTATGTAGCTCCTGCTATAGGCTTTACAAATCCATTGTATTTGCTCTTCCCAATTAACCCTGAGAGGAAAGTGCTGATATCATCCCTGCTTTAGAGTTGCATGAACTAAGGTGAAGTGACTTGACCAGGGTCACACAATAATATGGGCTTGAGGCTGGATTCAAACTCTGGTCTTCTCTAACTCCAGGCCCAGTACTCTAACCACTGTACCACCTAGCTACCTAGACTTAAAAGGAGGACTGTGAGAGCTGTCTACATATACTTAAAGCAAAGGGATTTAGGTGTATCTTTGCTGCTCCACAATCAGAATCAATGATCAAATATTACCAATAGGCCAATGTTAGTTTGATACAGGAAAGTATGTTCCAATAATTACAAATGGAATGAACTGCTTCACAAAATGATGATCTGCTTTATAAAGCTCTCTGAAAATATTTGTTATTGACATTTCATTATCATCGTCCAGCATTATCTTTCCATTTGGGACTAGATTAATTCAAAAATTCAAAATTATCATTCTCTTCCTAGAAGTACAGCACATGACCAGGGATGGAAGAAAATAGAAAGAGAAATGAGGGCATTTCTAGCACTCTAAAAACTTTCAGTTTCTATATGCATATATATTTTTACATATACATTTATATAAAAACTTGCAATTTTATATATCTACTATAGGATATGAAGATAGTCACATAAATCTCAATAATACAAAACAGAATATGAACATGTAGGAAAAGGACAAATGTCTGAGAATGGAGAGATCACTTTTGACTGAGAAAATAACAAAAATCTTCATGGAGGAGGCAGTATTAGAATTTCAACAAGTGGGGAAAGGGAGTGAAGGTTCCAGGTTCTAAGTAATGATGTGTTCTGAGGTTCTGCATATTAAAAATCTAGCAAGAATGTAGATTTCATTCAATTTGAAATATCAGAAGTGTATTAAACATCTATAGTATGCCAGGCAATGTGCTAGAGGTTGAAATAAAAGGCAAAAGGCAGAATAGTGCTTACCTTCAAGTTGCTTAGGAAGACAATTGGGGAGAGAAGAAGTTGGAAAGGGAAGGTTGGAGGGAATTTTTAGAACGCCTTGAACCTTAGAATAAATAAATTTTCTTCCACAAAGACAGTATTTGAACAAGGAGTGATTTGATTATATGTGTCCACTAGAAATATTGCTGGAGGAGTGGTGTATACCAAGGGCTTCTTACCATCCAAGTATTGGGAAATTTGAGAACTGAGAATTGGAGAGATTTGGGGAAAATTACTCAAACTCTCTAGGCTTTAGTTCTCGATCTATAAAATGTGAGGAAGTCCCACCAGATGTCACCCAAGGTTTCCTTCAATTCTAAATCTTTGATCCTAGTAGCCTATAAAAGAAACTAAAGGTGAGGAGACCACCTGTGATGCTAAAGCAATACTCTAGACAAAAGTTCATGAGGGACTGGTGTAGCTTTGGGTCTGTGGGAATGAAAGGAGGAAACTGAGGCAAGGGATCATAGAAGTAGAATGGACAGGACTTTGCAACTTATTAAATGTGAGGAGTAATGAAGAGGAGGGAGTCAAAGATAATACTGAGGCTATAAGCATGAGTGATTGGATGAGATGACTGGATGGTACAATGGATGGAGTGCCAGGAATCAGATCTGAATCCAGTTCAGACTCTTACTAGCCGTGTGACCTTGGGCAAGTCACTTAATTCCCTGCCTCATCTGCAAAATAAGAATAATAGCACCTACTTCATCAGGGTATGGGGAACAAATTAGAAATTTTGGAAAGCACCGAGCACAGTGCCTGGCACAGAATACGCACTGTATGTTGTTCAGTGATTTCCATTGTGTCAGACCCTTCCTGAAACCTTTTGGAGGGCTTTTTGGCAAAGGTACTGGAGCAGTTTGCCTTTTCCTTCTCCAAAGTTCATTTTATAGATGAGGAAACTGAGACAAACAGCTGAAGTGGCTTACTCAGGTTCACATAGCTAGTAAATACCTGAGGCTGGATTTGAACTCAGGTCTTCTTACTCCAGACCTCTAGCCACAGCACTGCCTAGCTGCCTCAGACATTATATAAATGTTGGCTAGGAGTCAGGAGTCAGAGAACCTGATTTCAAATCCCAGTCATGAGGCTTATGACCTGTATGACCTTGACTAAGTCGCTTAAACTCCCTTGGCTCCAGTTTTCTCATTCACAAAATTAGGGGTTTGAACTAGATGGCTGCCAAGGTACACACGTGCATGTGCATGCGCACACACACATACATATACACACATATATGTATAATACGTATGATAGCAAGATAGAGATGCTTTGTTTCCACCCTACACCACCACCCCACACTGTAAATCACCAGAGTTGAAGCTTACTTTTGATTTCTGAGTTCCAAAAATTTTTTAAGTAATGACAATATTTTTGGAATTAATGAAACAGCCTCCCAAAATATCTACTTCAAAGCAAGACCATGTTTCACATTCCATCCATCCAATTAACCAAAACCATTTTCTCATATTCTCTGTAATATACATACACTTTCATATACAGATATATACTTGTATACATATGGATACATTTGTATATGTGTGTGAATATATACACATATTCTGTGCATATACGTGTGTGTATATGTATGTATATATACACATATTGGCATTTCAGTCAAATTGAAAGACATCTAGATGCCTTTTATTTGGCTGAGATACCCATAAATTAGGAGGAGGCAACAAGTCAATTGATGTATCACTAATGTAAATTTCCTGATTCATAGACAGTATAATCATTTACCTTAAAGCAAGTTTCTAAAAAACTAAGGCATAAGATCTGTTAATGCCAATGATGAGAAGATGGTGGCAGTAGAGAAAGAGTCACTATGACCCTTCCTTCCCTGGCACTCCCACCTTTGGGGATGGAGACAGATTGTTCCTGGTGCAATGAGGTCAGCAAGGAGAGTGTACCCTGAACTTTAGCTCCCTGTTTCAACTGAAGCTAGAACAATGTGGAAAAGTCAGCATCACCAATGTGACCAGTCAATTACCTGAAATAGAAAACCCTGAAAAGAATTGGATTTGGTTTGGTTACGGCAGGAATCTAACAATCCAATTGTGGCTGTAAATCAAATGGAACATAATTGCCATCTAGTGGCCATTTGAACATGTCACAGTAATAAAGTCTGGAGAAAACTGCTTTTTAGGATTAGAACCTTAGATTTCGAGCTAGAAGAGATCTAAGAGATCATCTACTCCAAGTCCCTCTTTTTACAGATGAGGCAACTGAGGCCCATAGAAGTTAAGTGACTTGCCCATGCTCTCAGAGGAGGCAAATAGCAGAACCTAGGTTAGAATACAGGTTTTCTGACTCCAGGTCTAACATTCTTTCTCATCACACTTAATAAAAGGATTCTAGGTTTTTGAGCTCAAAGAAATCTTGTAATCCATCTCGTCCAACGCTCCTAATTTTATAGACGAAGAAAACAAGGCCTATAGGCACAATGTGACTTGCCCAGCATAATAATTCTTCTGAGATTCTAACCCAGGGCATTTGACTCAAAAGTGAATGCTGTTTAATAGCCCTAAAAGTAGTTATTAATGCTTAAAGGTATTCATGTATTTATATTTAAGTATAACATAAGAGATCAAGAGTATTCCAAATTTTAAATATGTCAATTACAGTAACAATGACCACAATTGTTTTAAAGATCATAGGTTTTTGGAGAAATTCTTCTAAAGAATAAAAAATGAACTTGACAGGTAGTGTGATCGGGTGGAAGGAAACTTGGCTCAAATCCTGGCCCAGCCATCTGTCACCTGTCTGAGCCTAGGCAAGTCCTTTAGCTTTTCTTGATCTACAGACTGGCATTTATTTTTAATTTTTGGTTTGTACCTGCCACTTATTAGTAAAACCTACTATTAGCAACTTTGGAAAAGGCAAAATGATGAAATTAATATTATTACCTCTCAACAACATTCTTTTTTAGCATAGAGGAGAGTTTGGGAAAACCTACGATAGCTTAGGTTTGTGAATAGATTTTAGGACACTGAGCATGAATGGGAAAGATTGCTTCTTTATTTTTACTAATGTCTAGATATTCTTCAATTATTTAAAACTATTATTATGTCTGTGTGTGTGTGTGCATGCACATGGGAGGGTGTATATAAATATATTCTCACTTGACTTTACAACTCTGCAAGGCAATTACTACCATTCCCATTTTGTCAGATGTGGAAACTGAGGCTTAGAGAGCATAGATGATTAGCTAATGAATGCCAAGAGACAAGATTTCTAATCTCTCTCTTATCTGGAAGTCCTAAGATCTTTTGACTACACCACACTGGCTAGTTGACTGATTGTGAAAACTGAAGAGGACTGTAGCAGATGATTTCTAAGATCCCATCAAGCATCTAGTCCAATGACTGGGAAGATCTACTAGGAAAAGTTAAGACCTCCTTTTATTTCTCCCAGCAAAGATTATGTTTTGCCTGCTTTTCTGATTTCTAAGCAACTGTGTGCTCTCTGTTCTCATGAATCACTTAGGGGAAAAAAAGCCTGCCACATCTCTTCCTGAAGCAAGTTTTCCCACCTGATTTCTGCAATTAAGGTTCCAGTTCTAATTTAAACAACTTCACTCATATTAGTCCTCTGAGTTTCTTTGACAGAAGTCCCTTAAAGAAATCAAACTTTCTGTCACAGCCTTAGATTTTAATATTCATTTCTACTCTCTAAGAACAAAGTTAACAGTGATATCTTTTAGATGGATGGATGGATATTCAGACAGACAGACATATGTACACAAATATGTATGTAGAGAAGAGGAGGGGAAACAGGCAGAGAGAAGGGGGAGATAGAGACATAGAGAGATGAGTGATGGGGGGAACCTTTCTAAAATCTCTCTTTGAAACATTACAGTTCCTTCTCTCTTTGATAACTCATATTGGAAGTCACAAGCATATATTACAAGAGAATTCTTCAGTTGGCAATACCTCTGAATGTAAAGCATCATATCCCAATGATTCTTGAAGGTTGCCATCAACTCTAAAATAATAAGGGTAAATCTTGCTTTGCCTGAATATTCCCAGGACAAAAGTTTCCTACTTTAATCCCCAAAAGCACTTAAACAGTGAGTGGGGGTAAGGAATGTAGAGAAAGAGCAGGAAAAATGGTGAGAACTAGAGAGGGGAAGACAGAGAGGGTTATAAAACCATTATCACCTAACATCTAAGCTCATGTTCATTGTTTCCATGATGCTATCTATCCATCTCATCCTCTGCCATCCTTTTCTCCTTTTGCCCTCAACCTTTCCCAACATCAGGGTCTTTTCCCATGAGTCCTGTCTTCCCATTATGTGGCAAAAGTATTTCAGCTTCAGGTTCAGTATTCAGCTTTCCAATGTGTAGGCTGAATTAATTTCTTTAAATATTGACTAATTTGATCTCCTTTCTGTCCAAGATGCTCTCCGAAGTCTTCTCCAGCATCACAATTCCAAAGCATCAATTCTGTGGTACTTGACTTTCCTAATAGTCCAAGTCTCAGTCATACTGCAAAAGCTATGGCTTTGACTCTACAGACCTTGGTTGACAAAGTGATGCCTCTGCTTTTTAGTCTGCTGTCCAGATTTACTATAGCTTTCCTCCCAAGGAGCAAGCATCTTTTAATTTCATGGCTGTAAGTCACCATTCCCAATGATCTTTGAGCCCAAGAATAGAAAATCTGACACTGCATCCATTTCTTCTCCCTTTAGTTGACAAGAAGAGATGGGACCAGTTGCCATGATCTTCGGGGCTTTCGTATTGCTAAGCTCCAAGCCCCCTTTTCCACTCTTCTCTTTCACCCTCGACAAGATCCTTCTTAATTCTTCTTTACTTTCTGCCATCGGAGTGGTATTGTCTGCATATCTGATATTGTTGGTATTTCTCCCAGGAGACTTAACTCTGGCTTTTGATTCATCCCACCTGGCATTTCACATGATGTACTCTGCATATAAGTTAAATAAAAAGGTAACAATATACAGCCTTCCTATACACCTTCCCAATCTTAATCAAGCAATTGTTTCATGATTGGTTCCAGTTGTCACTTCTTGACCCACATATAAGTTCCTCAGCCTTTTTGAGGCTTAGCACAGTGCCCAACAATAAATACTTTTTCCCTGTCCCTCCCTTCTTTGCCTTCTTCCAGCCATCTTTGTGTTGCTGTTCAGTTGTTTCATTCTCATCCAACTCTTTGTGATCCTCTTAATGGTTTTCTTGGCAAAGATCCTAGGGTAGTCTACCATTTCCTTCTACAACTCATTTTACAGATGAGAAACAGATGTACAGGGTTAAATGACTTGCCCAGAATCACACAGCTAGTAAGTGTATCTGAGGCTAGATTTGAACTCAGGTCCTCCTGACTCCAGGGCCAGGACTCTATCCACCGTGTCAATCATCTGCCAATAACCCAAAACATATGTACTTAGACCTATAACGGGCATAGAGATAGGAACTAGACCTATAATTTCACAAGGAAACTCCTTCCGCAATTCAGGTTGGCACCTTTTCTGTAAGTTATAATCTTAGAGAGTTACTCAAAGCACTGAGGGATTGTCATTTACCCAGTCACATAGCCAGAATGTGTCAGAGGTATTATTGAAACCTAGGTCTTTTTCTTTCCATAGCTAGCACCCAATCTTGAACACCAGACTCCCTCTATTAATAAAATATAAGATGAAATTGACTTTTAGAATCAGGCATATAATTCTCAGAAATTTGAAAACCCCTAAAATTCTAGGGGGAAGAAGTCTTCCTAACAATTAGAGCTGTTTTAAAGGGGAATCAGCTACCTTAGTAAGGAGTTGATTCCTTTTCCTTGTAAGTTTTCAAACAAAGGTTAGCTAAACTCTTGAGTAGAGAGTGGCACAGTTGACCCTATTTGTTACTGTTCAAAATTCTGTAGCTTTCTGACAATGAATAAAGGAAGTCAAGGCCATTGGAGATGTATTCCTAACATTTGGACATGGAGCACATGTAGAGAAGCTACAAATGCTTTTGTAGAACACATCACTTGAAGTCACTCTCAGTAGCAGAATGCTAGGCTGGATGGCTGGCCAGTAACTGACCCCAAGTGGCATTTCTCAATTTCTTATGTAAAAGTATTTCAAAGACCCATGGCTGGATAATTAGAAATCATTCTTTGGCTTCAGGCGTGTTTACCAATGTCAAATAATGGGAGCTTATACTCTGTCTCCTTTTGGGAATTACAAGGTGAAAGTCCATAGCTCAGTCCAAAGGAATGTGAAATGCCAGATTTAGGCTATTGAGGGGGGTAAAAAGTATTAGAGAGGAAAAGAAAACAGGGAGGGGGAGGGGGGAAAAGCCCATGTCTAAACATGTGAGTCAAAATCTGTTCTGAGGAAACCAGGGTTTTGAATTTCCTGTAAATTATCTTGCTTGAACTCATAGTGCTGGATTTAAGGAAGGTACAACACCTCCACTAAGTAGATAAGGACCAGAAGATATGAAAGTCATGCATCATCATATAGAGCCAGAACAAAGTTATCCAGTAGGTTAAAGCTGAACCCAGACATTAAATTACTGATAGGAAGTGATGTAGTAAAACAAAGAGCATCTCGTTGCTTTCTTAGTGGATATAGTATGTACAATAGAGGCATTGTTCTCCCCAAAATTGGCTTCTGATTACTGTGCTACAGTGACAAGAGTACTAGGATCTGAGTTCAAATCCTACCTCTGATCATTAGCATCTTGTGACCTTGGGCAAGTCATCTAATGTTCAGTTTCTTCATACTGAAAGGGTAGGATGGTAGAAGTTGGGCATGGAGAAAAATAATTGGGAGAGGGATGTTGAGGGAAAGGGAGGGAGGAAACAGCATAATAACATTATAGCTGCTTTCAAGTATTTCAAGAACTGTCATGTGGAGGAAAGATAGAACATATTCTGTTGGTCCCAGGGACCAGAGCAATGAGTAGAAGTAGCAATAATTGTTGCTGTTTGCAAGTAGAATCAGCTGCCTTGAGAATTGGTTGGTTCCTCTTCTTGGAGGTCTGAGTGAGAAAAAAGAGTTTGGTTAAGCACTCATCGACTATATCACAGTGGGGACTTATTTCATGCATGGGTGGAAGTACAGCGTTGATGAAGAATCTTCCCAAGCTCGAATTCTGTGATTCTCTGATGAGAGGGCCCCAAGATGGTCTCATCCAACTCTAGCTCTGTGAGCCTATGTGTCAAGACTACTAATTTCCCAGGATAATTTTTTCTGCCCACAGAATAGGTGATGAAAACTTGACTACATTGCTAAATGAGAAGAGAAACTTAAAGACGAGATGACAGAAAAATAGAACTAGGGGATGGCAACCGTATATCGATTTTGCAAATAACTATGTTTGCCAGATGAAACACGGCCAAAAACATGAGGAGGGGCTTCCTCTGAAGAGGGGCTGCTGTGATCTTGCAGATATTTCTGTCTCAGGTGGCTCATTGTCGGTTCTTGCTGGCTTAAATTTTGTAATGATTCACTAGCTGAGCACGAGCAGAATCTCTTTTTAAGGTTCCATTGAGGTTTTGGGTTTTTCCCTTTTTGGTCAGTGTGTCTAACCCATTTCATACATTCTCCATGTAACGGAATTCCCAGCCCCAACCCTCAATCAGAACGAATGACAGATAGTAGAGTAGTCCTCAAACCTGCCTTTTTAAGGGGCCTCCCACCTGAGGTGTTCTGAGGTGCCACCTTTGATTCCTCTCTAGTACCCACTCCTCTTCCCTCACCTGTACAGTCAACCACTAAACATTTATTAAGCAGCTACTATATACCAGGAACTCTTCTTAATATTTCTTAGCATTAGTTCTGATTTCACTCCCAGGACTGGCCACCTTCAACCTACCCACACTCTTGCCTCTTTTTCCTTTCCCTAGCCCCACATTGGTTGTATAGCATTTAAACTCAAAATTGAATTGAGATGATGGTGGGTGAGGGGGCCATCAAGGTGGAAACTAGAAGATAGAGAAAAAATTAGGGTGGGAAATACTTCATTCCCTCACCAAGCCATCTCCATTAAGGCTTTTGATGGGTGAAGAGAAGTCCTACACTTATTTTAGAAAGCATAAGGCAATGTTGTTGTTTTCTCAGTGTGGAAAAAAACAACTGAACATTAAGTGACATGCCCAAGATCACAAGGTGCTAAGGATCAGAAGTAGGATTTAAACCCAGGTCTTAGACTTATCACTGTAGAATAGTGACCAGAAGCCAGTTTTGGGGAGAACAATGCCTCTCTTGTAGAAATTACATACATTAGGAAAGCAGAGATGCTCTTTGTTTAATAAATCACTTCATATAAGTGATTGAATATCTGGATTCAATTTGAACGTACTGTGTTTGGTTGTTTCAGTTGTGTCGGACTCTTCATGACCACACTTGGGGTTTTCTTAGCAAACATACTGGAGTGGTTTGCCATTTCCCTCTCCAGCTCATTTTATAGATGAGGAAACTGAGGCAATCAGGGTTAAGTGACTTAGCAGGACGACACAGCTAGTAAGTGTCTGAGTCTGAATTTTAGCTCAGTGCTTCCTAATTCCAGGCCTGGAGTTCTATACATTAATTGCTCTTGATAAGGCAAGTGTAGTATTGTACAAAAAGGGGCGTCCTTAGTGTCACTAAGATGACAGGTTAGATCCTGCCTCTGATATATTGAGCTGTGCAGCTGTTGACAAATTTAATTTTTCCTTGCCTCAGGTAGCTCTGTAATGCAGAAGTTCCTAAATTTTTGTGTGTGTCATGCACCGCTTTGGCTGTCTGATGAATCCTATGGACCCCCTTCTCAGAATAATGTTTTTAAAGAATTGAAGGAAATGCTAAATTTCAGTTAGAAGTAAGTGAAAATAAAGATGCCATATTTTTCCCATCCAAGCTCACAGATCCCCCTGAAATCTATCCACAGACTCCTTGGGGATCCATAGACCCCAGGTTAAGAACCTCTGCTTGAAGCCAATAAGTTACAGACGAGTTGTTGATCTGCATTGGAGTGAATTTCCATAGCAAGCATTCTCCCACATGAGTTGAATCATCCTGCCCCCCCAAAAAAACTTCAGAGGTCACTTAGAGGTTAAATTGCTTTAGCTTCACCTGATTCTAAGTTTATTGTCTAGGTATTCTAAGACCCTTATGTGAAAGGCATTTTAAGAAATCTATCACTTCAAAATTAAAAGTCTAAACAGGAAATAAATGGAATTAGTAAAAGGCCAACAAAAGATAATGTAATACATCTCCCATCTCACATTTTGGTAATATTATGACTTAAAAATAGGTATGGGGAGGAGTCCAGTGGACAAATTTCACTGAGGCTAATCTACTTACAACTAGAACTACTTCCAGGATTAAAGAGCCTCTAGCAAAAACACTGGCTGGCATCATCTTTCTAAAAGGTAAAAAAGCCTCTCTCTCTCCCTCCCTGTCTCCCTCCCTCCCTCTCTCTCTCTCTCTCTCTCTCTCTCTCTCTCTCTCTCTCTCTCTCTCTCTCACACACACACACACACACACACACAAACTGCCCCTTTGGCAGGTTTTAAATGACACTTGAGAGTGCAAGACAGATCTTCTAAATCTGTACCAAAAGGGGGTTAATCCAGAACATGCTTCACTTCACTTTAGCTCAGGAACTGCTAAAAAGCTATGTCTGAGGACTATAGGATGTCCATTTTAAAACACCATCCCACCATATTATTGCTCCAGAAATGGGGAATGCTTACTCTAGAGTAGTGTTTTAAAGCACTCAACCCAAGACTAGGGATTACAACCCTATAATATCTTTTATATGACCAATATTTAGATAATATAACTATCTATAAAATATATATTTATCTCTTTATATCTGTTATTGATATAAATATTGATAAAAATCAATTCATGCTTAGTTGTATCCTCACTGATGTGGAATTAGGAAGAACCTGAACTCAAGTCAAGTGAAGAACCATTTATCAGGTGGCTTCTGTGTGCTGGGCACTGTGTCAAGTAGTAAGGATACAAAGAGAGGAGCAAAAGCTGGTCTCTGCTCCCCAGGGAGCTCACAGTCTAATGGAGGAGACAACATGCAAATAATTACATATAAACAAGAACAGAAGAAAGGCACTAGGCCTGGGACTTGAAAGAGGACAGAGAAGCCCAGAGACAGTGATGAAGGAGGAGAAAATTTCAATCATGGAGACAGCCAGTGAAAATGCCCAAGTGGGAAGATGGGGCATCTTGTGTGAGGGGCTGCAAAAAGATCAGTGCCACTGCATCACAGAGGGCTTGACGAGGAAGTGAGATGTAAGACTGCAAAGACAGGAGGAGGCCAAGCGAAGAAAGACTTTGAATTGCAAGTAAGATTGGATCCTAGATGGGACAGAGGAGGTCACTAGAGTTCATTGAATAGAGAGATAAAAGGGTCAGGCTTTAGAAGATCATTTTGACAGCTAATGAGAGGATAGGTTGGAATGAGGAGAGACTTTAAGGTAGAGGAGAGATCAAAGGTTTGAATACATAAGTAGCAACGTCAGGGCACACTAGACCCCCAAGGTAGGTTCTGCCTGCACCAATACACTGAATCACTGCCAGACATTGTCTTGGACATATAATGGCATACATCAATATTTCTATGCTAAAATTTCTCATATGAATAGCTTATGGGAAGGTGAAGGAAAGCTCAGGAGGACAAAATCTTTGTCTGTTTCGACATAATTCCAAAATAGCCATCCAATCCAAGGGAAATAATCAAAAGCAGTAAACTCTGTATATGGGGTTTTTTTACTTTCCAAATGAATCATGTTAGTGTTGTGTAGACACAACTTTGGTTCAGCAAAAGGAATAAGAGGAGGAGGTGGTTTCATGACAACAAAAGTAAAGGTCGAGAATCACTAGGGCTTGTCCTAGGATCTTAGATCTAGAGCTGCGAGGCAGTCATCTAAGTCCAGTGTCTTCATTTTACCAATTAGAAAGGCACAGAGATTAAATAATTTTCCCAGTGTCATCTAAATAAGTGGCAGAATCTGGATTTGGATCCAGAACACGACTTGCAAGTTCAATAATCTTTCTACCACACCAGTGTGGGAGACAATATTCATGTATGACCCAGAGTTAATGCTGTATTCTCGGCATACAACAGAGGAAAGTGAACAATCCACAACTGATATCTTACGATCATGAACTCTTTCTTTTCTCCTTTTGAATAGGCATTTAATTACATCGCTTCTTAATAAAGCATTTTCTTTTTTTCCTGTATTCTTGAAATTTTCCACATTTTACCCCTAATCAGTTTGTTCACAGTATATAATGTTAATCTCTTTGAATAAAAATCATTCTTATTTTATTAATACCATATATTTTATTTCCTTACCTCCTTTCCATTCCTTGCTGGTTTTTTGGTCCCTCTATCTCTTTCTCTGTCCTTCCCTGGTCACTATATTTTAATTGGCCAAGAGATTACATAAGTTGTTTTTTTCAGATGCAACATATTCTTGACAAATAAGCAACAGACAATGTTTATAAAATAGCAATGATACCTCCTATTCATTAAATTCTACAGCCATCTTGAGCCATTAATCCAAACAGTTCCATCAGAGATCCCTCCCTTATCCTCCCTTAGCCTTTCATTTTTTTCTGAATTTAGAAGACTTCTATGCTCTTTTAGATATATACATATCATTCTCTCTTTAACCCATTCCCAATGAGAGTTGGGTTTCAGAACTAACTACCACCCTCCTTCCCAGTTTAATTCCTCTGTGTCAGTTTTTTCTCACACCTCATTTGTATAAAATAATTACTCATTTTACCTTTTCCTAAACAGTTTTACTTTTTATAATCCTATTGTATTGATTCAGGCCTACCTCAATCTTTCTTTTGAACTCCTCAATTACTAATAACCATCTGAGACATGTGTTTTACATTTCCTCATATAAAAAATAAACAGTCTGTCCTTACTGAGTCCCTTGTAATTATTAGTCTTTGATATATACTTTATATTTCTCTTGGATCCTGTATGTCAACTCTAAGTTCAGTTTTTTTATTGTATTTTTTTTAACAAAACCCTGAGAGTCTGACAATTCATTAATGCCCATTTCTTTTCATCCCAGATTATATTTAACTTTTCTGGGTATGATGTTTTTGGCGGCAGCCCCGTTTCTTTTGCTCTTCACTATAGAGTGTTCCAAAACCTGTGGTCTTTTAGTGTCGCTGCTGAGAGGACTTGTGTGATTCTAATTGTGACACCACTATATTTAAATTGTTTTGTTGTTGCTGTTGCTGCTTGTAATATGTTCTCCCTGAGCTGAAGATCTTAGCATTTGACTATGATATTTCTATAGGTTTTCCTTGTAAGATCTCTTTCAGGTGGTGAATGAATGATTTTTTCTATTTCTACTTTCCTCTCATATTTTAAAACTTCAGGACAATTTTCTTTAATTACTTCTTGTATTTTTGTATCAAGATTCTTTTTCTGGTTGTAGCTTTCAGACATTCTGATTATCATCAGTTTTCTCTTCTTGATCTGTTCTCTAGAATAGTAGTTTTTCTTAAGAGATGTTTCATGTTCTTTTATTCTTTACATTTTTTTATTATTTCTTTGTCTCTTATGACTTCCCCTTATCCAATTCCAATTTTCAAGGAGTCATTTTCTTCCTTAAGATTCTGAATTTCCTTTTCTAATTGGTTGACTTTCTTTTCATAATCTTCTTTTTTTGGATTGTTCTTTTTAAAAAAATATTTCCTCAATCTCTCTTATTTTATTTTTAAAGTCTTTTTAGAGTTCTTCTATAAATTTTTTTTGGTCAGGTAACCATTTGATGTTACTTTTTGGGGTAGGAGAGGCTTTTTTTCCTTTCAATATTCTCCTCTAAAGATGAGCCTTGCTCTTCACTATTCCCGCAGTTACTTTCTATGGTTGAATTCTTTCTCCTTTGCCTGCTGCTTTTTTTTTAATTTGTGAAGCTTATTTTTTGTAATCATCTCTAGTCCTGGGGTATAGGGGATGGTGCCTCTGACCTCAGATCTTCCTTCAGTTCTCCCCTGTGGTCTGGAGCAAAAACCAAGAATCACCTGTCAGTAGTGTCCTGCCTCACTGCTTCTACACTCACCGGGCTGGTATTCTCATTCCTTCCAGGGTCATGTCTAGGCAGCACAGCTGGGTCTGGTGCTCCTTATCAGCAGAGGTTCTCTTAATCTTCAATAGCTCAGATTCCCAACACTGTCCAGGAAGTGAAGGTTCCAGTATCTGAAGCTGAGGCTACCCCCAAATCCAGCTTGCCCTAGGGATTGCCACTTTCACCAAAACTAACCTGGAGGTGTTTACTCTTCACAAGGACCAAACTAGGATCCTGGAAATTTCCTTTGGATCTTCTCGAAGTTGCCCCAAACAAGACAAAGTAGCACCTGAGGGCAAACAGAACAGTAAAAATAAACAAGAGTTGGGGCAGAATAGTAGTCTTAAATGCCCTCAGGTGCTACTTTGTCTTGTTTGCAGGGGAAATCTGAAGAGCTTAGAATTTTCTGACCTACTCCACCATCTTCCCAGAATCTTCTCCAGGAACATAGACTTTTAAAGTTGAATGGGAGGTTGACGGACAATTCCTTGTCTGTAAGTCTGCTTCTGGTTATTTCAGAACTTTCCACTTTCCTTCCTCTCAGTTAATTGCTTAATATCCTAATGTATTTTACTGAGACAAGTGAATCCATCAGATGTGAATTCCTTCCTTTTCCTTTTTACCTCAACTAAAAATGTCTCTGTGACCTCCATTATCCTTTCTTCCTTTCTCAGAAGAAAACAGTCTCCTCTCCTTTTCAGAATTAATTCATCTCCTTGTTTCATTAATTGTCACCTCTCTGCTACCCAATATGCAAGGTCTTTCTGTCCATTGAATACAATACTTCAAATGTAGTCTAATCAATAAAGTAAAATAGGCCTGACACCACCCTTATCCAGATATTATATTGCTATTAATGTAATTCAGGATGACATTAGGGTGAGGAAGAGAGGGGAGAAAAGTGGATTTGTGGTTAAATTTAATCTCTAAACCTTTTTTGACACAAGCTGGAGCATTTGATTACATTTATATCTGTCAATCACCATCTGTATTTGCATCTCTCAAGTTCAATAAACATAGTGCCTTTTATGTTCAAGATACTATGTTAGTTCCTAGAGATATATCAAAAGTGAAAATACTTCTACCCTCCAGGAACTTACATTCTATGGTATAGAGAATCACAGAAGCTCAGAATTGGAAGGGATAACAGAGTTCATCTAATCCAACCATACTTGAAAAAGATGTCTCTCTAAAAACAGGAGTCCTTAACCTAGGGTCATTCTGACAAAAGTGTGTCATTCCTACATTTCTTTTTTCAAAAAGAGCCAGTTGTTAAACTGGATGGGACCATTGATTGCAGCAGATGATAACTGAGAGCAGAGAGAAAGTAGGACTATACGATTTTTATTTTGCTTCTGCTTTCTCTGCCAATGAAAATAACTTTTATACTGGAAATAACAGAATAAAAATGGCTACTAGGGAGCTTACAGCCAAAATAAATAAGGAGATAGTAAGAGTACACTTGATGAATTCAAGTCACTTGGCTCAGATGAACTATATCCTTGGCTACTAAAAAAATTTTAAAAATTTTTTTAAAAAAACTGAAAAAATTGGCAGATGTGGTTGCTAAGCCAACATCAGTAATGTTTGAAAGATGATGGGAAATGAAAGAGGTAACACAGAGTGGAAGAAAGAAAATGTTGTCCAGATTTTCAAAAAATGGAACAGAATAGGATCTGCAGACCATAGACCTGGATGACAGTCAGGATCTATAAAACCTTAGAAACATAGAATCAGAGCTGGAAGGGACCTCTCTTCTAACTTCACTTAACCCCTTCACTTTTTAGATAAGGAAATTGAAGCCCAATGAGGTTAAATAATTTATCCATGGTCACACCATTAATGTGACAGCTTGGTTTTTACCCCAAGTCCCCTAGAAATTGACAGGCTAAAGAGTGAGCTGAATCTAGTAAGGTGCAATTTAACAGAATATACTAAGGTTCAACCTAGATATAATTATGGACTCTCACTTAACCTTCCCAAAAATTCTTCAACACATTCCTATGAATTTGAATTCCAGAATTCAGAAATTCTCTTTAGAACTTTCAGTTATCTATTCTAGAGGTATCATTTCTGAAAAGACATCCAAGGACTTCCCCAGCATGAAAGAAAAAGGTAATGTTAAGTATCACATAAGGTAAAAAGTCCAGATACTTTCATTATGCTGTAAGAAGTTCCAAAATTTCAAGAGTACATGTATATATGTATAAACCATATGTATGTGTATATACACATGCAGATGAATCAAGCTAATTCCCAAACTAAAATTTCTTATTTTGGGTCATGTTTGGATTGACCACAGCGCTGCTCCTATAGAACAACAAGATGAATTTATTTAAGAAATTAATCAAAGAAATTTTTGCAATGAAATGGCAATACTAATAGTAATAAACATTCCCATTCATAGCTTACAAAGCTCTTTCCCCACCACAGTGCTCTGAGTGGGCAGTCCAAGTATCCTTGTCCCATTTCACATATGAAGAATGTAAGCATCACAGGGCCTGAGTAATTTGTCTAAGCTCACATAGCAAGTAAAAGTCTAAGCAGAAACTCAAACCCCACGTTCCTTTCTTGAAAGACCAACATTCTCGCAAATAAATGGTTCAACCATTCATCATGATTGCTATATCAGACTACTTGATTGATTAATCAGCATCAGTCCAACCATAATCCAGTTGACTATATATTGAGAGACAGAGACACAGACAAAAGTGAGGAAGGAGAAGGAAAGAGAAAGGGGAAAAAAGAGAGAGAAGGGGAAAGGAGAAGAGAGGGACAAAATGCACAATATGGTTTCAACTACAGCTTATTTAAACATTATCAAGCCTTAAGCATTATCAAGACTGTTGCCAGCATTATGAAAGAATCCTTTCCTTTCCATCTTTTTGTTTATTTGTTTGTTTCTAATTTCTTTTATGGTTGTGGTTTTATCTTTCTGTCCTTAGCTCCCAGACAACTTGGAGTTTAGTACAGGAAGATAACGCCTTAGCATTTCACAAGGCTTTGCATTCCATTCCACTTTGGGATGGCTTTTATGGTCAGCAAGCTTGTCCTTACATCAAGCTGAAACCTACTTTCTTACATCAATCCAATGTTCCTATTTGTGCCTTTTGGGGCCATAAAGGATACATTTAATTCCTTTTCTATGTAACAACCTTTCTAGTACTTGAAGAAAGCTCTCATTCCCCTACCTCCAACCACCCCCACCAAGTTTTCTCTTCTCCAGGCTAAAACAAACCCAATTATTTCAACTCACCTTTTACAATATATTTTTCTCTGACCAACCTAGTCTCTTTCCTTTGGATGCATTCCAGTTGTCAAGTTCCTTCCTAAAATGTGACATTCATAAATGAATACAGTATTTTGAATGTAGTCAAATCAACACAACAGTAGGAAGTTAAGAAGCAGTTGTTAAGCTATTATGTGTCAGATACCATGCTAAGTGCTGAGATACAAATATTAAAAAAGAAAGATAGTCACTACTTTCAAGGAACTTGCAATCTAATGAGGAAAAATAATACACAAAAGGAAGATGAAAAAGAGAAGAGGAAAGGAGGTACCCAGCATTGGGGCATGATGGTGTCCAGTCCAGAAGAGCTCACCTGGGAGCCCACTTTAAATGGAGACTTTGAGAGGAGCTCTTGGCTCTGCCCTCCAGACTTCTAATGTGAGGGACAGAGGGTGCTAGGATACTAATGAGGTATGAGTATCAATGCTGGTGCAATCTCACAGGATGACAAGGCCTCCTGGGGACTTGGTGGAGTCCAGTCCAAGGGGTAGAAGCTAGTGAGAAATGAAAGGACTTCATTCAGGAACACGGAGCAACCTGAAATCATATGAGTTCACATTCTTGAATCATGTTTAGCTTGACGTTTAGCCCTACCTCTTGTATCCTAAACTTGTAGAGTTGGTTTTCTGAGCTCAACTGAAGAGCTCTATTCAAGGAAAGACCACAAGTCTAGTCCCTAACCTTACATCCCTAGCACTAGGTTCTCCACAAATGCTTGTTTTAATAAAATCATTGAAAGAATATGATCCCTTCTGTAAGACATTTGCACATATGAGTGTAAAACAAAGGAGAGTATAAATAGGGGCAAAGAAGAGCCTCAGACAAAATGATCTAGCAAAATTTGGGAAAGGAGAAAACAATTTAAGGGGTGGAGAGGAGAGATCATCAGAGAAGTTGTCCTAAAGGAGGTGACATCTTAGCTATACCTAGAATAAAAAGATTTCGAAAGACAAAGACCAGAAGGGAGTGTATTCTAGATATAGAAGAGAGACTTACCGTTACGTACAGAAGCAGAGATGACTGGATCAGATCATTGACGCTCAAGAGTTCTGTTATGTGAAGGAAAGCAATGCAAAATCAAGCTAGAAAAGTAGATTGAGGCCAAACTGTGGAGTGCCATTACTGGCAGGCAGGTTAAGGAATTTATATTTTATCTAACAGGCAATAATTTTTTGAGTGGTCAAATAACATGGTGAGATATGTCATTCATTTTAGCAACTGTGTAAAGGATAGGCCAGAAAGAAGGGCCGGAGGCAAGAACACCTCTCAAGAAGCTGTCACAATAGTGTGGGAAAGAAGAGATGAGGGGGCTGGGAGGGGGGTGTGTGGCAGTATGAGTGGAGAGAAGGGAATGAACATGACAGGTGTTAGGCAAGATTTGACAACTGAAGTCAGGTAGGGTCCAAGATTAAGATTTCAAGTCTGAGTGACTGACAGGATAGTAATTCCATGACTGGAACAGGAAAAGTGGAAGGAGGGTCAGGTTTAGTGAGGGGAAATCATGAGTACAATTTTGCACATGTTAAATTTGAGGGGCTACTGGGACTTCCCAATGAAGACATTCAGCAGCAGTTGGCTAGGAATTCAGTTCAGAGACTGAGGCTAGCAATATAGATTTGGGATTCATCCACAGAGGGGTGAGAACTGAACCCATGGGATGGGGTAAGAGTGGCAGTGTGTTAGGGATACAGACACACCCGGCCATTGTCATCTCTCCACTTGCTCTGGGTCCTTTGCGCTTTTCCATTCGCTTATCCTGTATTTTTTAAAATGCCAATTCAGATTCTAGATGTGAAATCTTATGTAATCAGAGTTGCTCATTAAAATCAAACCACTGTGGGAATTAACAGTGGACCAGTGGTTTCTATCCATTTGCTCTCTAGCAGAGGTGCCCTTTCCCAGGCATCCAAAAGAGAATTGGGGATTCATACTGGGAACATCTTAGCTAAGCAAAGACACAAAAGCATCTCTATGGGTCAGTGTCCACAGGCTCTTCCTCTCTATATCTATTTACCTTCTCTACAAATATACATGAAACAATGATCCACTCACTCCCACATTCTGTCTCTCACAACTCACCAAATAATGACCCCTTTCTCTCAACAACAAACAAGCCACAGTCACTCAGAAGCCAGAGCTAGATATGCCCCCTCTACCACAGAATAACGAATTATTGATACATTTTTATAGTCAGGGAAAATTAAGATTACCAAAATGATGTTTACAAGCTACATTTCTAACATACAGCCATTTTTATTTGCTCAGCCTTTATACAAGGAGCAATGTAGAGAAAGGAACCAGAAAAGGTAAGACAGAGCTTTGAGGAGCAACTCCTACTCAGATTTGGTGTGTAGAGATGATCATGAAATGCCCCAAAATGAATGAGATCACTAAGGGCTAGAATTTAAAGATATGAGAGCTTAGGGGTCATCAAACTGATGATGAACCAACAAAGTGGATTGAGTAGTAGGGAGGGAGGGGAAAACCCAAAGGAAAAGGCATCATGGAAACAAAGTATCCAGGAAGAGGAAATAATTAAGAAGGACAAAGTTAACAAATCTATAGGCATCATGGAGGCCGAGGGCTGAGAAAAGATTATTGAATTTAGTAATTGAGAAGTCATTAGACTTGAATCTCAGTAGAAAGCTAAAACTAGGAAGCCAGATGACAAGAAGCTGAGGAGAAAATCTGCCTTGTTTGGGGGATAGGAAAGACCTGAGCATGTTTATAGGCATTCTGTAAGAAATTAGAAATAATAATCCATCATAACTATGAATTTTTATGCTTTGCATTTATAGAACCTACAGTAGCAACACATCAGACAATTCAAAATCAGGTGAATTGTGCCAACTTAAGAATCCAACCTATCGGAAAGGCCAATTTTATCCAGGAGGGTTGGGTAGGGGAGAGAAGGGCATAAAGGTGAGGCCTAGGACACAGGGATGGGTGCAGTTCAACGCAGTGAGGCAGACCACAAGGCAAGCTCTGGGAATGGTGGTCTCTACAGGGAAGAAATAAGCATACTTTCCCCAGGCAGAAAGCACTCCCTCCACATGTTGGTGACTTGAGGCAGAGCCTGGTTTACTCCAAGCTAATTATGACTATAATGATAATTTAAACATCTTTCTCAAAATTTCAAAGATTTCTTAGCAGGAAGGAGCAAAGATAATTATTCAGTCTACTATCTAGTGGGAAAACCCAGATGCAATCCAATCCCTAAATATAAATATTGCCATCAGTAGAGACTCAGTCCTCACACTTACTGAGTCTCTTTAAAGATGCAGCACAGCTGATAAATTTGAAAGAAAGCCAAGGCCCAGACCATTCTGTAATCATTTTGCCATACGTCATGGAGACATAGCAACACAAACACAAAAAGATCTGTTTTTCCTCTTTTAAACTGGGCCCTTGATATACCAAATTGCCAACATTTGCTGGATTATGGAGAAAGCAAGGGAGTTCCAGAAAAACATCTACTTCTGCTTCATTGACTACACTAAAGCTTCTGTCAAGTGTGGATCCTAACAAAATGTGGCAAGTCCTCAAATATATGGAAGTACCAGATCGTCTTACTTGTCTCCTGAGAAACCTGTGTGGAGGCCAAGAAGCAACAGTTAGAACTGAACATGGAACAACGGATTGGTTTAAGATTGGAAACGGAGTAAAACAAGGCTGTGTATTTTCACCTTATTTATTTAACTTGTATGCAAAGTACATCATGCTACATGCCAGGCTGGATGAATCAAAAGCTGGAATTAAGGTTGCTGGGAGAAACATCAACAATCTCAGATATGCAGACAATACCACTGATTGTCAGAAAGTGAAAAGGAATTAAGAAGCCTCTTGATGAGGGTAAAAGATGAGAGTGTAAATGCTGGCTTGAAGCTGAACGTTAAAAAAAAAAAAAAAACTAAGATCATGGTGATGGGGCCATAACTTCCTGGCAAACAGAAAAGAAATGGAAACAATGCCAAATTTTCTATTGTTGGGCTCAAAGATCACTGCAACCGTGACTGTAGCCGTGAAATTAAAAGATGCTTGTTCCTTGGAAGGAAAGCTACGGCAAATCTGGACAGTAGACTAAGGCACAGAGACATTACTTGGCTAACAAAGGTCCATAGAGTCAAAGCTATGGCTTTTCCAGCAATAATGTACGGCTGTGAGAGTTGGAATATAAGAAAAGTTAAGCACCGCAGCATGGATACTTTTGAATTGTGATGCTGTACAAGACTTTTGACAGTCCCTTGGACAGCAAAAAGATCAAATCAGTCAATAGTTTAAAAAAATTGATTCAGGTTATTCACGGGAAGGTCAAATACTGAAATTGAAATACTTTGGCAATATGATGAGAAGATAGGACTTACTGGAAAAGATTGAAGGCAAAAGGAAAAGGGGAAGGCGGAGGATGAGATGGATAGATAGTGTCATGGAAGTGATAAATATAGTCTTGGACAGACTAGATAGAATGGTCTAGGGTACAGTAGGATCCTTTGATCAGACAAGTGAAAGGGGGAAGATACTAGCCTCCATACTTCTTGTGCTCTGTTCTAAAGACAAATTCCCAGGTCTGTGTGACTACAGGCAGGTCTCTCAGTCACTCTGTGCTATAATTGTGCCATATGTAAAAGTCTCCCAGTAAAAATTTGTAAGAGCTGGTGCTATCATTTTTTTTGAGTGTCATAAGCTACTTGGCACTTCAAAAAGAGAAATAGAAAATCATTTTAGGTCTTGTGTACTATGGAGCTACTATCTTTTAAGAAGAGATTTCAGTTTAATACAACTCGTGTTTGACCATTATAATTTTTGTTCAAATAATTTTTCTGCATGTTTTTAAATGTTGGTTTTCAAAAGCGTTCCCTACACCTCTCCCTGGATTACTGGAACACTGTCTCTACATGTATAACCTGGACCCAGTGCTGTGTCCTCCATCTCTGCAAAGGGCCAGAACAAAAGTAAAGAATGTTGTTTGACTATTTTATGACACTTTTCCAAGGAACTCCTGAGGGGAATAATGCACCTGGCTCCCTTTTCCTAAAGAAGTCTACTTATGTGCCATGCTCAAGAAAGTAATTCATCAGACTACAAAAACACTTGAAATTTTCTGGCAGAGGAAATACACAAATCCTGCTCAGTAGTTTGGGTCACACCCTCAGTCAACTCACTACATACCTGAGGAGGGAAGGACAGAACTTCTTTGGGGATTCTTGTCCTTTCTGCTATACTAAGCGTTGGACCTGGAATGGAGGCAATAAATCTTCATATTTGGAATTTCTTTTGTTATCTCTGCTTAGCAGATAAGGGTTTCTGAGATTTGTATGTGGAACTCATAGAGAATTCTGCTCCTCCTTGCTTTTCACCCCCAGTCACAAAAAGGGAAATTATAACATAACTTAAAGTGATTTGGGGTGTCAGGGCTTGGTAGTTTCATTGATCTCCCCCTAACACTTCCAGTCTGGTCCACATTCTTCTTTCTATCTGTGCTTTTGTATGGCATTACCTTAGATAGGTATTTGTTGCATGTACAAATGGGGGCAACTAGAAGTGACTGATGAAAGTCATCTTAGAGCTCATCCTTTGACTCCAGAGGAATTCTACCAATCCTTCCTTTCATTCTCTTCTAAGAGTTGAAACAGTTATGAGAGACTCCTTTTGTCTTCCTCTATATAAACCTACACCGCCCTTGGCTCTGCCAACCAAATAGGATCAGCCTATTATATTAATCAGCCTATTATAATAATGACAGTGTTGGTTGTTTGTTGTTTTTGAGTCATTTCAGTCATGTCCAACTCTACATGATTTAGGGTTTTCTTGGCAAAGATACTGGACTGGTTTGCCGTTTCCTTTTCCAGATCATTTTACAGATGAGGAAACCGAGGCAAACAGGGTGAAGTGACTTGCCCAGGGTTACACAGCTAGCAAGCATATGAAGCCAGATTTGAACTCAGGTCTTCCTGCCTCCATGCTCAGCACTGCCCACTGAGCCGCTTAGGCGCCCAATAATTGTAGCAGTAACTAGCATTTAAACAGTGCCTCAGATGTGCCAAGTTCCGTGCTAAGCACTTTAAATTATCTCATTTGATCCTTAAACAACCCTGAAAAGTAAGTGCTGTTATAATCTCTATTTTACATTTGAGGAACCTGAGGCAAGCAGAGGTTAAGGGACTAGCTGACAGATAAAAGGCTGGTAAGCGTTCAAGGTCCGATTGGCACTCAGATCTCACTGACTCTGGGCCCAGCACTCTCTCCATTTTACCACCTATTGATCTAGGAGCATCATAGGTGCAGTTTTATTTCCCTAGACAAGATAAAGACCAGGAGCAAAGAAGCACTGCTATGCTTCCTGAAGGAGAGAGCATGCCAAGGTGGTTTGCAAGTAATTTAAGAGACTATATCATGAAATCCACTTAGATAATATAAGGCTTTTTCTTTTCCTGAAAACCAGAATCCAACTAGCATCTGAGCTTCCAAAGCAAAGGCATAAATATGGTGAATATGGAAATGTTTTGCATGACTTCATATGCATCATAGGGGTTGCATTTCTTGCCTTCTCAAAGGGTGGGGAAGGTGGGGAGTGGAGAGAGAGCATTTGGAATGGAAAAAAGAAGGAAAAATTTAAAACAGAGCAAAGACAAAAGTAAACTTTAGAACAGGCAGTTAAAGGGCTATCCACCAAAGTGTCAAACAGTGGAGCCGGCCATCTCCAAGGGAAGGGATTTACTGTCACCAAAGGTTTTCACACAAGGGTTGAGGGAACACGTTTAAGGAATTCAGTGGAGGGGGGATCAGATTTTCTCTAAGGTTCATTTAAACTCTAACAGAAATGTTTTATGGTTCTGACATTCATAGGATCACAGGATTTTGAGAAGGGAACTTGGGGTTCTTTTAATTGACATAATAATTAATGTTTCATTCTCTTTTTTATTTTTGTGGTAGATTTGTAAAATCTCTTTCACAATTATACTTCTCCAGCTTAGACTCTATGAATATTTAAAGGTAGAGAAAAATAATCCAATGACAATAGAAACAAGTGGTTGGCCTTGTGAGAATATTAGAAATTTCATGAGAAGTAAAGCTGAAATCCAGGGATCACAATTACCGATCCACAAACAAAATATCTTTGACCCCATTTTCCATAACACATCCATGTAGAACACCAAGATTAGTAAAAATCAAGACATTCACTCCACAGGGGAAAAGAGCTTACAGTCTCCTGAACCCTGATTAGAAAGAGGCCTGGCTCTTAATGCCTTTTTTTTCAATTAGAGGGGGTGATGTTGACTTACAAACCGTTCCTGAAAATTAGGGGAAGGTGGAATACAGGGCTTAAGATGAGCGGGAGCAGGGGGAATGGGAAGAGAAATCTGATCATTCCTCAGTGCTAGCCATTTCTGTCCCCTGTGTGGGCTGCTTAGCTATAGACAGCAAGAGAACAAAATCCACTGAGAACCACAGAGAAAAAAAACATCAAGAAGTTTCCGTTTCTGGAGCAGAGGCTTTTAATATTTGTGTGTGTGTGTGTGACCATGTTGACAAAAAGTATGAACCCATTTTCAGAATCATATTTTAAAGGAATTGAAAGAAATGCCAAATTTCATTTAGAATTTAGTAGAAATTCAAATGTAATTTTTTCCCCATCTAAATTCACAGACATTTGGAATTTATGCATACACCCAAGTAAAGAATCTTTGTTGTAGTAATAAATTTGACGCACAGAAGAGTCCATCCCTGACAGAGGGAGGAGAACATGTAACTTCTTTAATAAGCATAAACACTCTATATCTAAGATTCAAATAATCTCCAGAACTCATCAAAGATAAAGCATTTACAACTCTAAAGAGCAATGACACAGCCTTAATTTTCTAAGACATTCCCAAATCCAACAAAAGAACATGCACTTAGAATGAGATTTTGCAAAAGGAGTATTCTTGGTCATACCATGTGTCCTGATTTTTGGTTTGGAAAATATGGTCACCCTAGCTAACACGGAGGGCATCTAGGTGGCATAGTAGAGTGCCAAGTCTGGAGTCAGAAGGGTTCCTTTTTGTGAGTTCAAATCTGGCCTCAGATGCTTACTGTGTGATCCTGGGTAAGTTTCTTAACACTGACTCAGTTTCCTCATCTTAAAATGAGCTGGAGAAGGAAATGGCAAACCACTCGAGTATCTTTGCCAAGAAAATCCCAAATGGGGTCATGAAGAGTTTGACACAACTGATCTGTCTGAACACCAACCAAAGCTACACAAAATTTGAAATTCAAAGTGATCCTACTTTGTAGTTTAAAAATAAATGAAAGAATACCTACACTGCAATCCAGTTTCATGTTCTTAATTCTTCATTCCCACTGCAAGGTAGTATGTAGTGAATCTGCCACTAGGATAGTAAAGGAAAAAAAAAAGAACTGATGACCTACATATGTATACCAGAAAATGGGTCATACCAGATAGGGTCAATAGAAAGTCTAAAAGCAAAAGGAAAGGTAATAAATTCCTAACCTTCTTTCAATTATCTTTGGTTCCCTAAATCAAAAGATAACATAAAGAATAGAAAAACAGATCAAATGATGACACCGACCTCTCTGCTTTTTTTGGCACGTGGAGA
Organism: Potorous gilbertii; assembly: GCA_028658325.1. Lineage (NCBI taxonomy): Eukaryota > Metazoa > Chordata > Mammalia > Diprotodontia > Potoroidae > Potorous > Potorous gilbertii. The sequence goes on from CM053771.1 coordinate 380,591,454, forward strand.
TGTCCTAGATTTACATTTTTTTCCCTGTAAATTCACATCACCTAGAAGCGCCCTGATATCCTAGAATTTTAGATAGTCCAACAATAATTTTCAGACACGAGACTCACCAGATACACATATGATTCTTCATAACAAAAGTTTCCTCTTATAATATGCTTTGAGGTCTGCAAAGTGAAGTATAGTCAAAATGTATTCAATTCAGAGTCAGAGGACCTGAGTTCAAATTTCAACTCAAGTCACTTAACCTCTCTTAAAGGTGTTAGTCTATAAAATGAGGGGAGTTGGGCTAGATGTTTTTTAAGGTCCTTTCCAGCTCTATAAATCACATTAGCTTCTCACAATAACCTTGTGGCATAAGTAATATAATAATGGTTATTGTTACATTAATTGTACAAGTAAAGAAACTGATGCCCAGAGACTTAAATGCCTTAACACAACCAAGTGGTAGCACCAAGAATCCAATCCAATCTCTGACCCCACATCCAGTCGTCTGTTGACCACACAGAATCAGATATGAGAGAGAACTCAAGAGACCTTCTGGTGTTTGTCAAACCAACTGCTGATGAAGAATTCCTTCTCTATTCCTGACAAGTGATCATCACGCCTCTACATAAAAATCTCTAATAATAGAATGTGTCTGCCTCCAAATAGAAGCCTGTCCCTTTCTTGCTAATACTGCTGTTCAATTGTTTTGGTCTTACTGGTTTCTTTGTTGATCCTATTTGGGGTTTTCTTGGCAAAGATACTGGAATGGTTTGCCATTTCCTTCTCTACTTATTGTACAGATGAGGAAACTGAGGCCAACAGGGTTAAGTGACTTGCCCAGGGTCACACAGCTAGGAAATATCTGAGGTCAGATTTGAACTCAGGAAGATGAGTCTTCCTGACTGTAGGCCTGGCGCTCTATCCACTGTCCCCTTTGCTGTTCTTGAACAGATTTAAATGGTACAAAGTATTTTTCTCACATCAAGCCTATAAGTCTGCCATTCTGCAACTTCTAACCACTGACCCTAGTTATACCCTCTGGGGTCAAGTCTCTTCCATGGGACTCGAATGCCCTTCAAAATATTTGAAGACTGTAAAGTCTCCTCATCCCCAGTCTCTTCAAACTTTGATATTGTGTGACTATTTCTGATCCAATAGAAATATAGTCCGCTACTCCTGATCGTCCTTTTCTAGACAGGCTCCCATTCGCCTATTTTCTCCCTTAAGTTGGCACCTACTACTCACAATACTCCTGCTATGGTCTGACCAGGACAAAGTATAGAAGCAATAAGAACTTTCTGCCCCTCGTTGCAACCTAGAGTAGCATTGTTACGTCCCATTGGGAACTTCAATTCAGTTTGTAGTTCATAAAAGCCCCGACATCTTTTCCAGTCACACTGATCTCTCTCATGTCTCCCTTATCTTGTATCACTAAAAGAAATATTTTGAATTTATTTAAATAATATTTAAACTTTTAAATATTCTAATATCTTAAAAATAAATAAAATTGAAAGGTCCAAGCAAACCCCATTCTTTATTTCCACAAAATCTTTCCAGCCTCTGAGCAAACCAAGGAGAAAAAGCAAATAAACTTCACAAAGCAGCTTTTGAAGTAAAGCCACCTAAGAAAGGGTCTATATGCATAGCTAAGGCAGCTAGTTGGCTCAGTGAGTAGAGTACAGGCCCTGAAGTCTGGGGGACCTGAGTTCAAATGTGACCTCAGACACTTACTAGTTGTGTGACTCTGGACCCTCTTTGCCTCAGTTTCCTCATCTATAAAATGAACTGAAGAAGAAAATTACAAATCACTACTTCAGTAACTGCCAAGAAAACCCCAAATGGGGTCATGAAGAGTCAGATACAACTATGGGGTTCTTTTAATCTACGTAATAATAGACAGAGCTAGATCTAAATGTCCTAAGCTGAAAATGTTCCAACCAGACAAATTTTTCCAAATGAAAATGTAAAGTATTAGAGAACTGATCAATTTTCTCATTCATAAATTCCCTAAAAGATAAACTCTGCATTTTGAGTGCAATGAAGAACATCTGATGATCAAACAGTGTCCCTGATCATTGTGGAAGTGTCAGGTCCCTTCATGGGAATGTAAGTCACGGACAAAGGAATGATCTCGGCTCTCCTATGATTTTGTTTCAGGAGACACACCCCCAGCACATCCTCAACTTTAGGTAATATGATGGGAGAAGTTGTTTCTGATTAGTGAATCAGGGATGGCTTTGAAGAGGAGGTAGAATTTCACAGACCTCTCACAGTGACAGAAGAACTTGATGGACATCTAGTCCTACTCATTCACAAAAGTAATTAATTAAAATAATATCACTTTATTACTACATTGAAAAGACAGATGCTTGCTTTCCAGAGCCATCTCTAGATAGTTCTAAGGATTTACATTAGGTTACTCAGGCTCATGAATCTTAGAGCTAATCTTTTCTGTTTTAAAACTATCCCTTTAAAAAAAAAACTTCTTGATGTTCCGTGGTTTTGTATCACAGTTGTTTCTAGACATATTCCTTCCCTGAAACTCCTTATACCCAGCTGTCCTACTTTATAGCAAAGAAAAACAGTTCAGCAAAATAAAACCTACATAGCTTAGGCATTTGACAATGTAGGTGACATTCCATACCCATAGTCTCCTGTGTCTCCAGGTAAAGGAAATTTCCTCATGCCTTCTCTAGGGCCAAGATTGGGCATTAAAATTACCTAGTGTTGAGCGTCATTTTCATATAACCATTCCTCTTACACTTGCTGAGGATGATGAGGAAAAGGCAATGCTTTTGCCTTCACAAGAATTTTTGTGGAATTCTTGCCCATCCTTTAAAGTTGAAATCATCTGGATTTATGATGTTCAGATCAAGGGACCACAGTTTAAGAAAGCTATTAAGAATATCCAAATGAGGGAGCAGCTAGGTAGTACAGTGGTTAGAGCACCAGCCTTGCAATCAGAAGGACCCAAGTTCAAATCCAGCCTTAGACACTTAGCTATGTGACCCTGGGCAAGTCACTTAACCCCAGTTAAATGGGTTTCAAAAAATATCCAAAGGAAAGCAACCAGGATGGTGAAGAGTAATAAATCTTACATGAAGATCATCTAAATGAACTGGTGATTTGGAGTGCAGAGAAGGGAAGACTAAGATGGAGATATGTTCACCTGAACAATAATAGTACTCAGGTATTTGAAGGGCTGTGAAAGATGGATTATATGTAATTGCGCCTCAGAAGTCTTCAAGCAAAAGTTTGATAGCTGCTTATCCCCTATAGACAGTGCATACTTTTGTGAATGAGTCGGACTAGATGTCCATTAAGGTCTTTTCTCATTCTGAGATATCTGAAATGCTACCTCCTCCTTAAAGCCCTCTCTGATATTTTAGTCAGAAATAACTTCTCCCATCAGACCTCACAGTTTTATAACTCTAATGCTAACACTTCACACTTTGCGAGACACAAAATATTTTCTTCTGAAGAACCCCGGAAGGTGGGTAAAGCAAGTATTATTAACCCCATGTTAGAGTTAGAGAGTCACACTGATGAGGGCAGGAAAGGGGGCGGGGTGAGACCCCCACAAAGACCAGAGTACTAGGGACAGGTCACCTGGAATGAATTCACCGACTCAAGCATTCTTAAGGTCAAGCTGGTAGAGATTTATTAAGCTCTTCAGCAGGCAAGAGTTCTTAGGGAACCTGCAACCTTACCGGGATACAGGTAGAGTTTACATAGTATACTCTATAGTAAAATGTGTGTCAAATATACTAATTAGGGGATTCCTGGCAGGATTAGGAGTGGTTAAGGAGTTGTTAGTTCTTAAAGGAACATGCACTGTTGGTATCTATTTTAACCAGAGTTCATCGGGAAATAGCCCCAGGGGGGACTACATGGAGGTGTAGTTTAGGCCTGAAACATCATTAAGTCAAATAACGGTCAGGGCTAACTCAGGAATACCAGACTTCTCTTATCAATGTCTTGTTAGACAAGATAAATGTAAGGGAGTGGTCTATGTATGTCTAAGTCTAGGAAACATATGATTGGTCAGTGAGTAGCAAATGTCATTATGACCCAGTGCATAGCCTGTTCAGCCAGTACACAGCTGGTTCAGACTAATAAGTTTTATAGGTTCAAGTGGCTACTGTATCAGGAAAGAGGAAAATGGTTGCTGCTGGGGCAGGATGTTCTTGGACTGGGGAAAAACTGTCTGAGATAGTGTTTTGAGACTAGGGAGAAATGTGACTTTAGAATTGGGGCCCAAACACAAGCACCCAAGCACTCCATCAAAACAGTCAGACAAGGAAATAGAATCCAGGTCTTGGGTCTTTCCTAACTCTAAGTCTTACGCTCTTTCCACTACACCAAAACCTTATGTTTAGTGTTCCGTAGCACTGATCATGTAATAATTGTATCCGTTTTATGTCTTTTCTCCCTACAAGACTGTAAGTTCTGTGAGGGCAGAAACCATATCATACCTAACCCTATGTCACATCTAGTGTCTAGGATAGTACAGTGCATACTGTAGGTCTCTAAGAAATCTCTGTTAAATTGAATCTGCCCTCTGCATTCTCCCTTCCTTGTATTATAGTTTAACTATGAATGTATCACAAGCTCCCAGTAGTCTTAAAAAGTTTCTTGGGGAACAGGAGAGTTAAGGAACTTGCTTATGGTTACTAGCTAGTATGGTTCAAAGGCAGAACTTGAACATTTTTTCTTTTTGAGGCATTCAGAGTTAAATGACTTGCCCAGAGTCACATAGCTAGTGCATATCTGAGGCCAGATTTGAACTGGTCCTCCTTCCTCCAGGGCCAGTGCTCTATCCATGATACCACCTGGTTGTCCTGTTCATATTTTTCATCTAAAGCTTGCTACTATCACACTAGGTTCTCCCCTTCAATTTTATTCAATTCTGCAGGGATTTATTACATTTGCTCCTTAGAAGGAAAGCTATAACAAATTTGGACAGCAGACTAAAAGGCAGAGACATCACCTTGCTGACACAGGCCAAGCTATGGTTTTTCCAGTAGCAATGTATGTATGACTTGAGAGTTGGACTCTAAGGAAAGTTGAGTGTCAAAGAACTGACACTTTTCAGTTGTGGTGCTGACGGAGACTTGTGAGAGTCCCTTGGACAGCATAATACTTAAAGAAATTAATTCAGGCTGTTGACTGGAAGGTCAAATACTAAAGCTGACACTGAAATACTTTGGCTCACCTAGTGAGATGACAGGACCTATTAGAAAAGACGCTGATGTTCAGAAGGATTGAAGGCAAAAAGAAAAGGGGATGGCAGAGGATAAGACAGTGTCATGGAAACAAGAACATGAACTTGGACAGAAGAGAGAGAGGAGGATAAAAGGGTCTGGGGAGCTACGATCCGTAGGATCACAAAGTCAGACACACTGGAATAACTGAACAACATGCACCAGATATCATGCAAGGCACTGGAGATACAAAGACAAAAATGAAACATGAGCTTTCAGCATGGTAGGTTTATAAATGGTTAGTTAATTTAGTTGAATTAATCATAGCTGTAATAAGGAGAGCTGGCATTTATGTAGCACTTTAAAGTTTTCAAAGCACTTGACAAATATTATCTTGTTTAACTATCACAACAGTTCTGTGGGCAGCTAGATGGTGCAGTGCAGAAGTGAAGAAGACCTGAGTTCAAATCTCACCTCACTTGACACTCACTGGTTGTGTGACCTTGGGCAAGTCACTTATCCTCAATTGCCTCATCCTGGGTCATCTCCAATCATCCTGATGAATATCTGGTCACTGGATTCAGATGGCTCTAGAAAAGTGAGGCTGGTGACCTGCACAGCCCTCTCTCACTCAAAAAAAAAAACCCAACAACAAAGTCAAGTGCAAGGCATGTAATTATTTCTCTGATGGCATGGTCTTCTTCAGCAATGAAGGACGAACACACACACAACAGCTCTGTAGAGTAGGTGCTATTATGATTTCCACTCTACCAGTAAGGAAACTGAGACCTAGAGACTGACTTGCTCAGGGTCACACACCTATAAGCCTGGGAGAGAGAATTTGAACTCAGGTCTTCTTAATTCCAAGTTCAGTATCCTTTGCCACCAACACTGTCTGAGTAATACCCTCATTAATCTCAGGAGAACTAAAAATATACAACTTATATTTAGGCTGTCAACAGCTCTTCATGTCAAGATCCTTAATAAATAGTTTCATCATTAATCCTTATATCATTCATAAGAAAGAGCAATATGACATTTTAAAAGAGTTCAACTGAGGGCCAACTAATTTACCTGTTCCATTTATCCTAAATTGTGCAGCAAATTCAAGAATACTTGGATGTAGAGGGTAATCAAACCTCCAGATTCCCACCTGTGCTAATTCATCATCCATCCACAGGATGACGCATTGAGAGCTAAAGGGGATTTTAAAGGGTATCTGAGTCCAACCTCCCTCATTTTACAAATGAGGAAACTGAAGCAGGGTATAAGTGACTTGCCCAGGGTCACACAGCTAATAACTGTTATGTGAGGATTTGAGCCCATATATGCCTGACTCCAAAAACAGTATAGTATTAACTACTCTAAAAATAATTAATAATGATGACGATGATATCAGTTAACATTTATCTATTTCCTACTGCATAGAGAATGACAGCAATAACTGTGCTAAGCCCTTTAGAGAAAATGCCTCATCTGATCTTCACAACATCCCTGGGAGGCAGGTAGCATTATTACTGAGGAAACTGAAACACAAAATGATTAAGTAACTTTCCCAGAGTCACACACTAGCAAATGTCTGAAGCTGAATCTGAACTAAGGTCTTCCTGATAGACCCAGTGCCCTGTCTACGGTGCCACCTAACTGCCTACTACTGTACGTTATACTGCCTCATCTCACCTAGGAACTTCCTTTGAGATTAAAGATACTAACCTAAGAGGTGAAATTTGTTATTTCAAGTGAATACTTTCCAAAATTATTAGATTTTGCTTTTGGAAAACCAGTTTATTAGATTGTGAGTTCCTCACTAGCAAAGACTATCTTTTGCCTTTTTTTGTATCTCCACTGCTTAGCAAAGTGCCTGACACATAACAAGTGCCTAATAAATGTCTATTGATCAGTTGACCCATAAGACATTATAGCTTACAGGTGAAGTCACAATTAATCAGTTTAAACTTAGTCTTGCTCCACACTACGTATGTGACTTGGAAAATGGAGTCCACACAGCCTACAGTATGCCTTTCTCACAGGATCATTTTGAGGTTCAAGGGAAATAATATTTTTTTTTATTTTTTAAATAAATGTATTTAACTTTTTACATTCATTTTCACAAGATTTTGGGTTCCAAAATTTTCTCCCCATTTG
>CM053771.1:380599287-380645810 GCA_028658325.1 Potorous gilbertii
ACCTGTTTTTAATGCTTTTCTTGCATCTCTCTCATTTCTCTTCCCAGTTTTTCCTCCACCTGTCTGACTTGATTTTCAAAATCCTTTTTGAGCTCCTCCATGGCCTGAGCCCATGGGGTATCTCTTTCAGATATTTGGGATACAGAGGCTTCGACTCCCATGTCTTTACCTGATGGTAAGCAGACCTCCTCGTCATCAGAGACAAATGGAGGAATGATCTTCTCAAAAAAATAACCATCTATGGTCTTAGCTTTTTCCCCTTTTCTGGGCATTTTCCCAGCCAGTTACTTGGTTTCTGAGAGTCCTCTCCACCCCCTGTCCTAGATCCTCCCAGCTAGTGCTTGGGGTCTGAGATTCAAATGCTGCTCCCCAGCCTCAGGGCTTTTGGTGGCAGGCCTGACTGCTCTTCAATGGGAGCTTATCTGCTGGTTCTCAGGTGGGGGCAGGGCCACCTCTCAGGCTCAGTTCCCTCAGGGGGTTTATGCAGAGATCTCATGCAATGGAGCCACGCCCGGAGTCTCTGGCCGAGCTGCCTCCGCCTCTGCGTGGCCGCCCCGCCTCCCGAGGGGGTCCGAGTCCTGGAGATCCCCCGCTCCCCTCTCAGCCCGTCTCTCTCACTGACCTGTGCGTCTGTGGGTGAAGGGACCTTTGCAGCAGCGGGAGAATCAGGTCCCTGAAGCCTGCTGGGCTCAGCTCGCTACTCTCAGTGCCGCATGGCCAGGGTGGGGGAGGGGAGCGCTCGGCCGGGCAGGACTCTGCTCCTGTCCGGGGTACCTTTGTGGTCGGTTTTTCAGGGCTCTCTGCAACGGAAATCTCCTTCACTGTGTTTCTGCGCAGCTTCTACTGTTCCAGAATTTGTCAGGAGTTCTTTTTAGAGGGAATCCATGGGCTGTGGGTTCGGAGCTAGCAAATGTGAGTCTTTCTACTCTGCCATCTTGGCTCTGCCCCCTCAATCCAACATATTTAAACAATCTGCTGTCCATAGATCAACCTAGATAACAGAGTGACCATATGTGGATTCTACTGCCTCAGCATATCATATGAGGTGAAGCAAAACATTACCACAAGGGTTCTTTTCCAACAAGGTGCCTCTTATGAATATGCTGAGATCATATTAGCTTTCTCAATAGAGACGACCATGGAGATATCTTTATTCAATGATTAACAAAATTAAATGAGACATAAAACAGGGATATATATGTTTATCCAAGGTGAATCCCAGTATAATAGAGAAAGTGCAATTCAAATTCTAAATAAAAAAAGGATTCCTTAGACATGGTGATATCCCCTAGATGTTCTTGTTTGGAAATGATTCACACCAAGCAGAGTTCTATACAGCCCTCTCAATGAAAGCCACAGACACTCCAAAGAGTAACCTAGCATCCCATATCAAAAATAAAATAAAATAAATGAAAATAGAAACAAAACATAAGTGAATGAATAATGCATATTATTACTCAGATTATGAAACACAATTTGATGGGCAAGCCAATGAATTAGTTCATCGGTGAACAGATCTTGGATAGGTGCTGAATAGACCAGAAGAGGAGAAAGAGAGCAACATTGATAGCACTGGGGAAATGGTACAGGATTTTCAATAATTTCAGGCTGGTATGATATTCACACCAACCATTTCCTCTTATATTGATGGGGGGGGAAATGCAACTAATAGAAGACCAATGAGAGATCAGGTGAAATAAGGTGGGTTTTTTTTCACGTAATAAAACAGCTCAAACTCAGCTTTCTATAACTCTGAGAGGTTTGAGAGTGCACTGGTCAGGAAGTCAGGAAACCAAGGTTCTGCTTGGAACTCTCCTACTAACTGCATTACCCTGGACAAATCATTGAAGATTTCTGGGACTTGTTTCCCTCATTTATAAATAAAGGGATTGAACTAGATGTTCTCAGTGGCTCCTTCCACTTATATAATCCTAATTATTAAAATTTTAATTGATTTATAATTTATTAACTTATGTAATTATTTACTTATAGTGAATTTTATAGCTTGCCTCTGATAAGTTGAGTGAGGAGCATGATTTAAGTCTAAGATTAAATCACATAGATGCTGATGGGCCCCAAGGGCTGGAGGGGTCCTCTCTCTCAACAATTATCTTTTGAGGTTACCCCATGCCATTTTTTTTCCTCTTGATTTAATATCTTGTACTTCTCTAGAGATAATTAGTGATTCAACTTCTAACAGGTCTTTCTGGCACCATGTTAACATTGTTCTAAAGATAGTCAGGGGAAGATGGGAATATTACAAGTAAATTGCATTTGGCCTTTTTCTGTATCAATTTTGCCACTTTGCAAATCTTATAGAAATATGTAAATGCTAGCCATTATTCTTGTTGTTATGGAGCAGCTAGGTGGCACCGTGGGTAGAGTGCCCTGTCTAAAGTCAGGAAGACCTCACTTCAAATCGGACCTCAGATACTAACTGTGTGACCCTGGTTAAGTGCTTGCCTCAGCTTTCCCATCTATAAAGTGAGCTGGAGAAGGAAATGGCAAACCACTCCAGTATCTCTGCCAAGAAAAGCCCAAAGGAGGTCACAGAGAGCTGGACCTGACTCAAATGACAGAACAACAAAACCTTATTGTTTTCCTCCTCATTTAAGTCTTGCACAAACTAATATTAAAAGAAATTTGCATTCCAAATAACAGCAGCAGGGAAAAGACCTCAAGCCAAATTATCTTTCCCATTAATTTAGCAGGATGCTTGAAATTCCTATCATTCAACTATAGCTCAATATATCATCAGCTGTGAAAGTAACTTGGAGATCTTCTCATCTGACTCCACTGTTCTTGAAAGGTTGATTAAGTCACTGTTATTTGGGAAGACAGCAACAGAGATCAGATAGCAGGCGCAAGTCTGCATGACCACAGCATATAGAACCAAAGATTTAGATCTGGAAAAGACCTTGGGGTTAATGTCATCAGATGCCCTCACTTAACAAAGAGACAGATAAATGACTTACCCAAAGTCACACACAGTAAGGAGAAAAGGCAGAATTTGAACCCAGGTCTACTGACTCCAAATCCAAGACTTTTCCCACTATATCCTTTATCTTCCAGGCCACTTTTTTTTTTTAATTCTGAAGAGGTATTAACATACTAAGTAGTCATTGGACTAATCAGCTACTGCACAATCTGGGAGATAAATACAGAGTTTTACATTTCCATTGGATGGCTGTCTTCCCCTGGTTAGCAGGTGAAAGAATTTGAGTCTCTGAACATGTCTTCTCAGTTTTTTAAATCCGGGAATTCCAAGGTCCAAGGACAGTGTCGGGGAGGACCTGGAGATGACAGAGCAGAAATAAGATGCCATTAGGACCCTCCTTTAGAATTTAAGTAAACCTTGAAGGACCAAGTCATGTCCATTGACCCAGTATATGTGGACATCCCTGAGAGAGTAGGATGAAAATTTTATATTTCAAAGTAAAATTATATCTGCTTGTAAGTATTTGTATTTCAAGTGCATTTTCACAAATAGGAGAAGTTATAGCAAAATTATAAAAAAATATTTTAGAATTATTTTTAAATTCTCACATTGCTTATGTTCATTGATATGCCTAGTTCTTCTATTTGCTCTTAGATAGTTCTTTTAAGCTCTTTTCTCAACACTTGGACAGACAGGTGAAGGGATCATTATCCACATTTAACAGATGGAAAAAAACTGAGGATCAAATAGGTAAAAACAATTTCTCCCAAATTACACAATGAGTCAGTAGTGGAGCCAGGATTCGAACCCAGGTGTCCTGAATTGAAAACTGATAGTCTTGCATTGTACTCTCACTCTTGCTAGATATTCTTTCAAGGAACACCTAGAAATGCCTGATGAACAGGACTAATTCCCTTCATATTTTGTTTTATCAAAAAGCAGTCACTCAGTAAGCATTTATTAAGCACCTACTATGTGCTAAATTGTGGACATACAAAGAAGGAGTAAAGGCAGTCCCTTTCCCAAGGAGCCCACTGGCAACCTCATCCTAGGCACAGCCCCATCCCATAGATTCTGCTCTCCAGGGGGATAATCCACCTGAGTCTGGGCTGCACGCCCTGCTCCTAGCTTCCCCTGATAAAACACATCTGTCTTGTCTCGTTCCTTCAGGATTCTCTTGATCCCCTAGTTTCAATAACTGGTAATGTATTAGCCAGTTGACTTATGACTCTCTCCCCCCTGAAGGATAATGGTTTAACTTAGCTTTCAGAAACAATGGAGTTAGATTAGATGATCTCTAAGTTACTACTGGGCAGCTAAGTGGCACAGTGGATAGAGTGCCAGGTATTGAGTCAGGAAGACTCATCTTCCTGAGTTCAAATCCAGCCTCAGACACTTACTAGCTATGTAATCCTGGGCAAGTCACTTAACCCCGTTTACCCCAGTTTCCTCAGCTGTAAAATGAGCTAGAGAAAGAAAAGGCAAACCACTCAAGTATCTTTGCCAAGAAAACTCCCAATGGGGTCGTGAAGAGTCAGTCATGACTGAAATAATGGAACATCAACAAGTTAGTTCTAGTAACTTCAAGTTCATGATTGAATGATGCTGACAACAGGAACAGACTTATGGAAAAGAAGGTTTGGTTTACAGAGGTTTTTCAATGTCATTCAATATGTAGACAATTGCCTAATCACCTCCAAATAAGTCCAATGTTGCTCATTCAATCTTGGAGTTTGAGGTATCCATGGAAACCAATGCAATTGATTCATGCGTCACAGTAAAGATCCAAGGATCTAGGAAGGCCCCTTCCGGTCCACTTCCAAAAATGTGGCAACGATACCATAAGGAGTGGGTGCAAATTGGAAACCTAAGTTAGGTTAGTCAGGAAGAGAGAATGAGGAGGCAAGGAGGCTGACAGTCCTTGTTTAAGGCAAAAGGAGGAAAGAGAAGAAGCCTGGAGGATGTTTATAAAAACTGAAATGATGTCGATATGATGTTATCTGATGGTTTATTTGGTGTGGGGAGTTCTACTGGCCACTATTCTCATCCAAACTAACTCTTCTTACTAATTACCTTCATTCTTTTAAGGAATTAGAAAGAAAATAAAAATCCCTGACATTTATGTGACATTAATGAAGGCATGCCAAATAAGTGATTCCCCTTGACTCCTACAACAACACTGATGTGAGATATTCCTATCTCCACTTAGTTTTGTATTTTGATGGTGCTGCTCATGTCAAAAGATAAAAGAGAAGAAAACAAGCATTTATTAAGCACCTACTGTGTGCCAGGCACTTAATAAATGTGTACTTTACAAACATTCTCCCATTTGATCCTCACAACCCTGGAAGGTCGGTCGTATTATGACCCGCATTTCACAACTGAGGAAACTAAGGCATATAGAGGTGAAATGACTTGCTCCAGGTCACACAGCTAGTAAGTGTCTGAGGCCAGATTTGAACTTCCTGACTCCAGGTCTAGCATTCTATCTACTGCATTGATAGAGATTGTTAATACTAGAAGTTAGATAGCATTTAGTTCAATCTGTAACCTTTAACCCTTTTATCAATGGGAAACTAAAGCACAGATAAAGGAAATTATGTTTCAAAGATCATGCAGCTAACTAGCACCAGAGCTAAACCTAGAATCCAGGTCCCTGGATTCAGTGGTCTTTCTAATATACAAATCTAAAACCTGGGTTGTCATTGCATTTCTCATTTCATAGCAAAAGAATCTGAGGCTTCCAAAACCTGAAGGACTTACCCAAGGCCACACAGGCAGCAAAGCAGCCGATCTGGGCCCCACACTCACATTTTCCTATTCCTAACCCACTTTTGGAGAAAGCGTTCCAACATTTCTCAGATGCTATATTCCAGAAGGGAAGCTGGTCCCACATGAAACACAGAATGACAGTGGATGAATAAAACACAGAACAGGGAAAGCAGAAAATGGGTTGTGATTCACATGAAGGAGGAAGGCTATCATAACAACAAATTCTTAACCTGTTTGTTATTAGGGTGGAGAGCAAGATCATGTTCCACTTCTCTGGAATTCAGACGCGCTTTCTGGTATTTGAAGGAATACAAGAAAAGCACACACAGCCTGGACTGTGCCTATTTATAATAGAAATATCTTTCCAATAAAAAAAATTGTCTGAAAGATGATGTTTGTCTTTAGACAATATTTCCCAGACATTTTTTATTGTTACCAAAGCTCTTTTGGAGTAAAACTAAAAGCTTCTGAGGAGTGGTGACATGAAACCAAAGGAAGGAAAATTACAAAAAGAAGCAAAGTCACCCCCTCCCTTTCTTTTTAAGAGAACCATCAAAGGGTAGCTGACGGAAACACAACTAAGTGGCATTAATTCATTCCTCAAAGGATTTTCCAATAGCTTTTAGTGCTACATAAGGAAAGGCTGTAAACCAGCAGGAAAGTAGAGCAAAGAAAATAAGACTGGGGAATCATCCCACGTAAGAAAATGAGCAGTCTGTCCATATTGTATCTTTGGCTCATTTCCACAGAGTAAGGAGAAAGACAGTCTGGACAAGGCTGGATGGCCCATAAAACCAGAGAAGTGCTAAGGGTGAAACCACCTGGAACTTAAAATTATGAAATTTTACAGCCCAGGTGGACCTTACTCCAAAGAACAGAGAATGCTGTTCCTTCTTGGGACTTACTACCATTCATTCATTCACATTCATGGTCCTATAGTCCTTTGTGGTCCACTCTCTCAGATACATCCCATCCAGATTCTCCCAGGACACAGCAGAACCATGGAATCGTGGAGGCAGTTAGAAAGCACCTTAGAGATGCTCTAATGTAGCTGTTTATGAGAGTTATGTATTATAGCAAGGAGGTTTTATTATGTGTTGTTTGTTTTGTAGTGCAGTTATTCAGATGTTTTCTGACTTGAGGTTTTTACCTTTCCTGCCCCTTTCACAACAAAGGAGTTGTATATTAATTTAGCTTGGGATTTGTATTATTCAAAAGCTCAAGGGAGTCAAGGATATGAACATTATCTTGAAATTAAATGCTATAGAAAATACTTTGTTGTGAAAAGGGTCTTAAGGGACAAAGGTTGAACTTCTCCAATTCAATTCCCCTAACGATGGCTTAGGAAGCCTTCTGTTTCTCTATACAAATGCCTACTGATCCTTTTTCTCCCTTAATAAGTGTAAACTTATAATTACTTTCCAGTTTTCCTAAGTCCTTGCCTCATGGCTCTAACCCCCATTGCCATTCAGACAAGCCCAGCATACTGCTGTCCTTGATGAGAAAAGTTTTCTATTCTCTGAATTCCAAAGCCAAATCTCTTTGGAATCAGCTCAAAAAGAGTGGCTGTGCTGTCCTCTCAGATGGAAGGGAACAAGTGGAGATGGGTCTTTGAAGATGATTTTTCTCACATGGCAAATCAAGCAGGGTACACATTTAAAATAGTGTCAGGAAAGTAGACATAATATTTAGGAAATGGATTATACTCTTGCCAGGTTCTGGAATGACAGCCAGGGTGACAATTTATAAGCCATATTTCTAAATGAGGTTCAGGACAAGAGAATGGGATATTTGCTTTAAAAAATAAGAATAAGCCATCAAACAACTGAAAACAAAAATCCCTTGCCTCTCAAGTCTTCAAACTCTTCAGCGACAGGGGTGTTGTATGTGGTTCAGGGTGTCACAAGGTCTATACTCTTACGCTTTTTTAGATTTGATACTTATTTTTAGATGAAAGAGAAAGGGCAAAAATATTTGTCAGCATGGTAGGATGAAAAAACTTGGGAACTTGAAAAACAGACAACACAAGTCATAGGAAATTCTAATTAGCATAGCATATAGACCTTGGAGATCATCGGGTCCAAACCTCTCATTCTACAGGTGAGAAACTAGAGAAGGGGAGGCTAGAGAAAGGGGCATGATTTGCCTGAAGCCATATCAGGTTCCCAGGTAAAAGCCACAGAAAAGTGAAGAATTGTTTTGATTATTTATAGGCTTAAGTACAAGTTCAGTTTGGTTTTTTTTTGCTGGGGAAGAGGGAGGGAATTGTTAAGAAGTGTTAAATAATGCTTGCCTTATGTTAAAATGTTATGTTAGCCTAAAATATACATAGGAGTTAAAAGTTTTTCCTAGGGGTATGCTAGTAAATGTTTAACAACTCACTTTCTAGCCAAATTGTATGACACAACATACTTTTAAATTTAATCTGGATTATTGACATTTTTTCCATCACTTTCTTAAGTCTAGACAATTAGCAAAAGGGTAAATCAAGTCCTGATTTATAAAAGTTGTTAATTTCTAACCGATAAATCCTCACATCAAAAATTTAATATTGAGCATTCACAAACTAGTTCAAGCTAGCTCCCACACATACCTAGTTTGTTTTTGGTTTGTTTTCTTTTGGTTTGTTACCATTTTGTTGGGACTGTATATTAATTTGGCTTGTCATGGATAACTAAGCACAAGTCCAAATCTGATGTGGCCAGAAGAAACTGGGTAGGGGGGGAAGAGAAATATGCCAGTTATAAAAATTGTTGAGAGCCCCTCCCCAGATTGAATTTATTTAAATACAAAGCCTTATGGATTACATAAAGTGGAAACCACAATCCAAATCTTCTTATTTCTACCCTAATGTTCCTTCTACTTTACCACACAGTATTCAAAACTTTTTAACATAAAAATTATGAATATTTCTTGTCAGTGGGATTTTTATATTTTCCTTAATGCATTTGCTTTGTAACAAGCATTAAAAAAAAATCTCCCACACGCTCAGTTTCCTCGACTTATGAATCCCCCTATATCGGTGCCTCTCACCTAATTCTTTGGCCTCTTCTTTCTACTTCCATCACGCCCCTGTCTGAAATATATTCAATGGATCAACTATGAAAACCTTAGGATTTTTTCCCTGACAGCACATCCATCTCACTCTCCTTCAAAATAAACTCCACACATTACATAAATGAAACGTACAGCCCCAAGATAGCTGTAGTTTCCCTTGTCTCAGTGTCCGATTGTCTTCGAAAGACTATTATAGAGTTCTATGTTAACATGAAGGTTAATTGTCTCCATAAATGGAAAGTTACAAAGGGATAGGTTTCAGACCCTCTCTTGCTGTTAATAATTATCAAAAACATGTCTTTGATGCCCTTGTTCAAAAGTTAATGGAGGGAGGGATTAAATTTTGTTTAAATGTGTTTTGGAATGGGTCGGATGAATGGACTCTCCTGATTTGGGGTTATGTGAGACAAGTGGGGGAAAATACACATTTTCACTGACCAAGAAATTGTCAAGATGTTTTTGGGTTCTTGTACAACTCAGAACTGCTAAAAAAAAATTACTACAAACTTGGCAGGATTGTCATCTTGACTGAAGGAGATCATGCCAACCTTGAGGCTAATCGGTTAATTATTTTCCAAGTTATGATGGTTTGAATTAATACGTTTTGCACATGTGCTATAAAAGCGTCAGTGTTTGAATTGCATCAAGTTATTTAAGCTTATTTAAAGCTCAGGAAAACTTTAGTTAAGATGACTGAGATTGTCTACAGGATAGCAAAACAACCTGTTAGAAAGTGAAAATTTTACTTTAATAAATGGTACCCTCCCAAAAAAAGTGTGATTGTTTTCTTCAGTGAACTGATGGATTTAACCAGACGTTTCAGAATGGTAGAAACACAGCTTTTGTTAAAGTCACCTCTTTGGCTCAGGAACATTGCTTGTTCCATTATTTACTATAACAAATGTTGAAACGTCCAGCCTACTCCTCACATAGGGTGGAGAGAAGGCTCACATGGAAAATTGGATTGCATACTCTATCCCCAGTACTAATCTTAGATAGGATTTTTTTTTTTCAAAAGCGTAAGGATGAGTCTCCAACCAGGATGGTAGAAAAGAAAGTTGTATCGTGGTAGAAATGGACGTTGGCACTTTCCCATACCCTTTGAACCCTTTACTTATCCGAAGTGACAAAGGCTCCCTTCTTCCAAGATTGTGTCCAATGGTAGGAATTAGACCATCTGGACCATGAATTTGAACCTGAACAGAACTGCAAAATCATAGCATCTCAGAGTTGGGAAGGACCTCAGAAGTAGCCTAGAACATCCTAGGGCATCCCCTCTACAATATCCCTGACCTAGGGTCATTCTCCTTCTGATCAGACCTCTAGTGATAGGAGGATAGACTGCCTTCCAAGGCATTCCATTCCCTTTTGGGATATTCCTAATCATTCGAAAAGCTTTTCCTGAAATCTACTCAAAGTCTACTCTTCAAATTCCACTCATTCCAAAAGGAACCAAACAGTATGAATGCTTTCTTTTTTTTCTCCTTTCAAGGATTTGAGGACAGATACTACATCTCCTCCCCTAAACATATTCACCAAATCTACTTTATTCTACTGCTTCTCACTGGTCTTCAATTTTTTTCACCAATCTAACTGCTCCACTCTGGACATATTCCCTTCGTAAATAACCTTCTTAACATATGGCACCTAGAACTAAAAGTCATTACAACAGAAGTCACCTGACCTATAGTAGCCCCTTTACCACCTCCATTCTGGTTAAATCAGCCTAACTTCTCAATCAGTATTTTTGGCTGCCATGTCATTTTATTCACACATATTGAGATCATGGCCCACTCTAACTGTTACATCTGCTTCACATGAACTTTCATCTAATTATACCTCCCCTTTCCTTTACTGTTACAACTGATTTTTTTGATCCCAAATGTAGGACATAATTTTTTCCCTGATAACTAACTCTTCATTCTTCAAACCCTTCACTAAGACTAACAATGAGAAATAAGTTTACTAAATTTAAGTTTGACTCTCTCTTTCCATCTTATTTCTAAGATCTTCTGGAGCAATGCATTATCTAGAAAATAGGTAAGAGAAAAGAAAGAAGCAAGAGCCCAGGTAATCCACTGTGGTATAATCAGCATCTGTCCCACAAACAAAGCAAAATAAAACAAAAATAGAGAGTTAGTTATGCAAGTGAAATTAATGCAGTAGGAAGGCTGAGACCAGCATTCCAGATTTCATCCACAGCAAAGAAATATATAACTTAACACAGATACATCACACACATTCTATGTTTTCTGCTTTAATTTTTCTTGAAAAATCTTCCTTTTACTATTTTACTAGTTAAATCCAAGCTCTGCAATTTACTAATGGGGCAAGACACTTGACCTTGTTCTACCTCAGTTTCTTGGGGATAAGAGTACTCACACTACCTATTGCAAAGGATTGTTCTGAGGAAAGCACTGTGTATACTATAAAAGGCTACATAAATGTGATTATCATTTTAAAATGCACATAGTATATAATCCAGTCAAAGCCTGACTTCTGATCAGACTGGACTACAAATTTACCCAAACAGTATTCCTTAAAGTATTCAAACTTTTCATCTTTATCTGTAACAAGAAAGCACAAAACATTTGAAAGTGAGAAGGTAGACTAACCTATTAGGCCCTTTGAATTCCTTCAACCAAAATGAGTTAGCAGATACTCTTCATTTCTAAAATAGCTTCATTATACATGTGTTAAGAAATGTTAAAAGAGAATCCTAGAATTGAGGACTGGAAAGGACCTTATAGATTTTTGTCCCAACTTGTACTTTCCAGGGTTGTGAAATCAGAACTTTTGAGTTGGATAGGACACTAGAGATCATCTGAGATTGTAGATTTGAAGTTGGAAGCCATCTCCTAGATCAGCTAGTCCAATCCAAAGGCAGTAAGGTGGCCCTGGATCTGGATTCAGGAAGATCTGGAAGTTCAAATCCAGCTTCACACCCTACTAACTGTGGGATCCTGGACAAGTCACTTAATGACTGTCTGCCTCAGGTTCCTCAACTGTAACATGGGATCATAAAAGCACCTACATCCCAGGGTTGTTGGGAGTTAGTATTTGTAAAGCACTTAACCCATTGCCTGGAACTTGATAAATGCTTATTTATTTAATTTATTTAAATAATAAATTTAATTAATTTATTTACTCCTACTCTTCATTTTACAGATGAGGAAACTGAGGCCCAAGGCCACACAGGGAATCAGGAGCACAGGCAGTATTCTGGATCCATATCTAGGTCTCACTCTCCTCCAGTGAGGCAATTTTATATCGAGGTTCAGAGAGCAGTGTCTTGCCTGAAAATTAGGTCTTTTGACTCAGTCCAGGGCTCATTTTACTACATGAGGAAAAATGACTGTTTCAGAAGTTTCTCTTTTAGGGCTCCCACTGAATCTTTTATTACTCAAACTATTTTGTACTTTGATGAAACTACTGTGCTTGGAGAGGCCAAAGTAAAATGAGTTAAAAACGGACTTCAAGTATGTGAATGGTTATTTCAAAGGGAAAAAAAATGTTCTCCAGATGTTTTCCACCTTGTCCCAGGACAGAAAAAGAGGAAATGAGCTTAAAGTTTGGGGAGAGAGGTGTTTTTTTGTGTTTTGGAATTTTGATATTAGATATATGTTAAAGTAGTGAGACATGGCAACAGCTTACCCAAAAATGCTGTGAAATTTGCCCTAAGGAACTACTCCCTGGAAAGAAGGGTAAGCAATTGTCAGTCTTAAAAGCTAAGATGAAGAGTTTATATTTTATTCTAGAGGTATTAGTGAGCTACTGATGATCTCTGAGAAGGAAACGGATATGGTCTCAGGAATATCAGTTGGGCAGCTGGATGGAAGATGGATGGATCAGGGAAAGACTGGAATCAGGGAGACCATCTGGAAGGCCATTACAATTAGGGTAATCTAGGGAAGAACAGGGTCTGAGTTAATGGAGAAAAAAAGAGGAACATGAGAATTGTGGAGAAAGGAAAATTGATACTTGGGAAGCTATTGAGTCAGAAAGATTCTGTTTACAAGTCATCAGCCCAGAAATAAGCAAGTGTAAAAAAATCAGTAGCACACTTACTTATTTCATAAATTCGGGGTAGGAATAATATCAGATTCCAAAAACTACATACTTTTTTAAAATTCAAATTGTTATTGAGAGCTTTTGTTTTTATATCATCTCTATTTCCAAACATACTTCCTACCCAGTGAGCCATTCCTCATAACAAATATAGAAGAGAGAGAGAGAGAGAGAAGTTATGCAAAGCTAACCAACATATTGAAATAAATGAAAGGCATGAGACATGGTTTCAAGGTAATTAATGATCAATTTATTAATTAGACTAGCAAATAATCAATAAGTTGATGTCAGTGGTTCTCTCAGAAACCAAAGATCCCAATGGAGGCAAATGAATATTTAAATACCTTTGGAAGGTGAAAATCAATTCTAATTAGTTAACAGTTAATGAGAGAATTCATATTGTAATAAGAAGTCAGCTTTTTTTTTCTGGTTGGTTGTTGTCCTTCATTCTTGAAGAGGATCAAAATGACATCACTGTGATAAACTCAAGTTTCAGTGTGCCCAACTGTGGCTGATCAGACCAATACAAGCTCGGAATGCTCTACCACAGATTGGGTGCAAATAGTCCCTGTGAACGTTTGGGGTAGATACTCCAAATTTGCACATCCTGTGTTTACTTTGTACTGTCTCAATTCTGCTTTGCTCATAGAGCACAGTACCTTTTCTGATGTGGGCATGCTGTGCTGAGTGGTCCTGTACCAGTGTCTCCCATGTCACACAATCAAAATCCAAAGTTCTTGAGAGAGACCTTGAGCATGTCCTTATATTGCTTCTTCTATCCACCATGTGATCACCTGTCCCATGTGAGCTCTCCATATAATAGTCTTTTTGGGAAACGTACATTTTGCTTTTGAACAAAGTGGCCAGCCCATTGGAGTTGTGCTCTCTGAAACATAGTTTGAATGCTTGGCAGTTTAGCTCGAGCAAGAATTTCAGGGTCTGGTACCTTATCATGGAAAGTGATCCTCAGAATCTTCCTAAGACAGTTCAAATGGAAGCAATTCAGTTTCCTGGCATGGCGCTGGTAGACTGTCCATGTTTCACAGGCATACAACAATGAGGTCAGTACAATGGCTCTGTAGACCATTGTCTGGTCTACAGAGTAGACTGGTAGTTAATCTAATACCTCTTCTCTCCCAAATTTTTCTTTGGAGCCTCCTAGACACTGAGCTAGCTCTGGCAATGTGTGCATCAGTCTCATTGTCTATGTGTGCATCCCTGGAAAGTACACTACCAAGGTAAATGAACTTATCCACAGTATTCAAAAATTCTCCATTTGTTGTAACTGATGGTTCCATGTATAGTTGGTGGCTGAGGGAGCACCTGTGTTTTCTTGGTGTTAATTATTAGGCCAAAATTGGCACAGGCAGCAGAGAATTGATCCATGCTTTGCTGCATCTCAACTTCAGAGGTTGCTTTGAGTGCACAATCATCTGCAGACAGAAAATCATGCACCAGCACTCCTTCCACTTTGGTCTTGGCTTGTAGCCTTTTCAAATTGAAGAACTTACCATCAGCACAGTAGTTGACCTTGATACCACATCCATCCTCATTAAAAGTATTTGATAACATGACTGAAAACATCATGCTAAAAAGCAGGGGAGCAAGCACACAGCCCTGTTTCTCTCCATTGGTGACTGGGAAGGCACAAGAGCATTGTCCACTATCCAGAACCCGGGCAAACGCGCCATCATGAAATTGACGTACAATGCTGATGAATTTCTCTGGGCAACCAAATTTTGACATAATCTTCTTGGACTAACAGTGTCCAAGGTCTTGGTCAGATCTACAAATGTTGTGTACAGATCTCTGTTCTGCTCCTGGCATTTCTCCTGGACTTGTTGGGCAGCAAACACCATATTGACAGTTCCTTGGCCCTTTCTGAAGTGACTTTAATCTTGTCTGAGCTCTTGGATTAAAAGACTCATCTCAAACCATGCCCACTCCAGGCAATCTAGACAAAGGGATTAAATTGAATACAATGGGCCAGAATTTACCTGGATTAAATTCTCTTTACCTTTTAATTAGAAATCAACTCTCCCAGTTGGGTGGGGTCCAGGCCAGGATTGAGAAGAATGAAGAAATAAAAGGAGAAAAAACTGGCTATTAACATAAGAAAAAGATAATTTTTCTCACTATCAACCAAGTATGTTCAGTGTTCCATACTGATAGTTCTCCCCATTTGCAAAGATGGGAGAAAGGGTCATTTTTTCATCTCTTCTTTGGAGCCAACCTTGGTCATCATACACAAAATTGTTTCTTTTTTGTTCTTGACACTAATACTGTTGTAATGACTGGTTTCCTGGTTCTGATTACTTCATTTTGTATCAATTCCCTTATTTGCCCATTCTCCTCTTCATTCTTCCTTTTCATCACAGAAACTCATAAGGGTGATATCATTCTCCAGAAAAATTCTAGTCTGGATTATTAAACATGTCGATGTGGTTTGGGGTTGTTGGGAACCCCAAAATGTCAGGATACAGGGCAGTGTCTGCCTGGAATGAATTCAAGAACTCAAACCTTCTTCCAGTCAAATGACAAGGTTTATTGTAAGGCCAAGAGCCTCTTCAACTTAATGGGGGTGAGACTGATGCTTATATACAAAAAGGACAGATCTGCATGGGATTAAGCAGAGGTAAGTAGTCTGGGGTGGGCCTTATGCAGTGAAAGGAGGTCACATAGGTTAATTACATGATCTCGATAGGATCAGGGAGTATTCTATATATGAAAGTAGTCTGGGGTGGACTAAGAAGAAAGAAATATCAAGTAAGGGAGTTAGGTGATCTAGGTAGGCTGAGGTGGACCTAGGGCAGTGCTCTGGGCTGCTGAAATGTATGGGAAAATTCTGGGACTAGGCTGCTTTCAAAGATATGGTCTTTGTCTTTTAGGGGTCCAGGTCTTATCCCCCCATCCATGTCATTTGACATTGACATATCTTGCAAAGAAAGAACCCCGTAAACTCCTCTATGGGTTTGTCACAAATAAGTCATATTAAACAAAGCTCATTTCTAAATTGGACATGGTACGCTAGGAATATTAGACTAACAAAAAGGAAACTTGGATTCTAGCCTTCATTTGCCCAGTATCTGTTCCTTCTAAATCCTCAGTCTCCTCAGCTCCCAAGCTGACTCTACCTCAGCTGCAGACAGGAGTGACTTCATCCCTGGTCTTAGCCTCATCCATAAATCTTCAATGTCTGTGATTTGAAATGCTGAAAGTACTCTCTCAGACTGTAAGCATTACCACATTTCCTTCACATCATTCACTCAATAAGTCAGTCAACTAGCATCTATTAAATGCTTACTATATGCCAGGCACTGTGCAGAGGACTGGAGATGTAGAAGAAAGGCAAAAAAACCAAAAAACAAAAACCATTCCCAACTTTCAAAAAGCTCACAATCTAATGGAGGAGACAACATACCAACAGCTCTGTACAAACAAGACACATGTAGCATAAACTGAGGGATGATCTCAGAGAGAAGACAAGATTAAGAAGAACTCTGAAAACCTTCTTGAAGAAGATAGGACTTTAGCTGAGATGTGTGAAGGAAGCCAGGGAAGGTAAAAAGCAGAGATGAGGGAGGAAAACATTGCAGATACTGGGGACAGGCAGGGAAAATGCTCAGTGTCTGCACATGCAGTATCCTGTACCAGGAGTATGCGTAGGAATACTTGACTCAGCTTTACCACTAAGCAGTCACTCCACCCAGTCTATCATAGCAGCTCTGGTCTTTCTTCCTCTTCTATGAAATCTTAGACCTCTAGTTAATCAGTTCAGTTTCATGCTGTCTTCTGCCCTTTCCTTTGTCCTTCCACTCAAGCCATTTCACCTCTAACCCTGGTTTGATCGCACTGTTCAATATTGTTATTATTAGACTTTTATTTGTGTGCTGTGGAATACCCCTGGAAGAAGTTGGATAACTGTGCTAACAGGGTTAACGATCAATTTCTGTTCTCTAATTTCACTGTTGCATTTACTCTTTCTCAATTTCTTTAATAGAACTCCCCATAACATCTGTTCCAAATCTCCTCTTCTTTCCTCAAGGCAGCCTCTACCTCTTTCCTCTCAGGCAAGGTTTTGCCTCACATACAGAAGACATGCAGCCATCCACTTAAAGCCTGTCTTATTCCCAGTTTGACACTTTGAATCCATTAAAAATCATCATTCATTCTCTTCTTCTCTGTTCCAACATCTGAGGAGGCGAAGGTCCCTCTGGCCAAAAGCAACACATCTATTGATTTTCTTGTACTGTCTCTTTTCTTGCCTCCAATTGGTTCCTTCAATCACATCCTCTTCACTCTTTATTCACTAACTTTCTGTCTGTGAAAATACCTCGATATCCTCTATCTAACTTTATACTACCACCATGGCTAGACTTTAAAAACCTCTGCTCAATTGTCTCTTCATAAGCTACCATACTCTTCCTTCTTACTCCCCATTCACTTCCCAATTCTCCTTAGTCAGACTTCCAACCACATCACTCACCTGAAACTGTTTTTTTCAAGTTTATCAGTAATCTCTTAATTGCTAAATCCAATGAATCATTCTCAGTTCTTATCCTTCTTGATCTCTTAGTAGAATTGGACATTGTTGAGTACCTTCTCCTCTTCCACAGTATTCTCCTCTCCACCAGTTTTCACAACACTGTGTTCCCCTAATTTTCCTCCTAGCTATGTAAACCACTCATCAGTGCCCCTTAATGGATCATCCGACATGTTCTACCCCAATTTGTGGGTATACTCTACGTCTCTATCCTGAGCCATCTTTTTTGTCTTTCTCCTTTGGTACTTCCTCCTCTTTTTCCCCTTTTAACTTTCCTCCCAATCCTCTACATGAGTTCTTAACCGTTTTTTCCTTGTCCCTTAAGGCAGTCTAGTCAAGACTACGGACTCCTCAGAATAATGTTTCAAATAATAAAATAAAGGAAATGAATTATATTTGAAATAATTATTAATATTATTATATATAATATAAATTAATTATTAAAACATTTGTTTTACTTAGGAAGAATGATTTTGGGGGTGAGATTATGAGGTCCATTGTGAAAACATTGAAGGTGCAATGACTGTAGAGTGTCTAAATGGAGCTGTCCAGCTCTTTTGGGTGATGTGAAACTATGGCTCAGGAGAAAGACTGCTATATTTTTAGATTTGGGATCAATCTGCAGAGAAATGTTAATAAAATCCATGAGAGTTGATGAGATCAACAATAAAGAGGTGTTCCTAGCTCTGTTCATTCTTGGACTGAAATCTTATACTGCTCTTTACTCCCTGTGTGCCTTTGAACAAGTGACATCATCTTTCTGGGCTTTTGTTTTCTCATTAGAAAATGAGGGATTGAATGACCTCTGAATTCTAATTTGTAGATCTGGTGAACCTTTTAAACATAGTATATCTTTATTTTATTTAAATATTTGACAAATATTTTTGTCAACAAGATGGACAAATATGGGCTGAGTGGTAACTGGCACAGCTGAGCAGTTGGTTAAAATGATTCTACCCAAGAAGTATTGATATAAATGTATGGCAACCTGGGAAAAGCCATGCTTCATGACCTTGCCTTGTTTAATACTTCTTAATCAATAACTTGGATAAAGACATAGAAAATATACTTATCAAATTTTCAGATAACATAATGTCAGAAGCATATCTACCATGCTACATAACAGAATAGAGATTTAGAATGTTATTTTTAGTGAAACATTTGATTTGAAACAAAACTCATCTAATATTAGTTCAACATATATGCATATATGTACATGTATAGTATATATGAGTTCAACATATATGCATATATGTACATGTATAGTAACTAGTTTGTATAATTTTCACATAAGGGGAGGCAAAAGTTCCATTGTGATCTGCACTGATTAGACTGCAGGTTTGATTACTCTATCCAGTTCTGAATGCCACACTTTAAAAAAGAATCTTGATAAGCTAAAACTCATCCCAACCAGGATTACCAGCATGGTGACAGGTAAGAAAATGATGACATACAAGGAATGGTTAGAGGAATCTACAGAAGAGAGAGTTTAGGGAGATACAATAACTGCTTTCAAATATTTGAAGAGCTGCAATATGAAGGGGAAATTATTCATTTTTGTATTCCGCTTAGGTGCAGAAGTACTTGGTTAGAATGTTGGACAGAGTGCTGGACCTGGAGTTAAGGAGGTCAAAGTTCAAATCTAGCTTCGGACATTTACTAGCTTTGTGACACTGGGCAAGTCACTTAACATCTCTCTCTGCCTCATCTGTGAAATGGGGATAATACTCTCACTTACCTCCCAGGGTTGGGTTGTTGTGGGAATAAAAAAGAGATAATATATGTTTAAGCACTTTGCAAATTTGACAAATCACTCAGTCGGTAATCTATTGGCATTTATTAAATGCTACAATGTGCTAAGCTATAAATGGAGATACACACATTATATATACAAATATGCAATACATAGCACATACACATATGTGTATGTATATTATATCTATATATAGTATTACATACTATATATTACTGTATTATGCATATGCATATATATTATATATTGCACATAGGCATATGTTCTGTTGTGGGCCATAAACATTCTGTAAGCCTTAAAATACTTCATGGATATAGGTTACAGGTATTATGTATGGAAACTCACCATTTGCAGTTAAGTACATACTCAAAGAAACATCAGGGCTATTTAAACCATAAAGATTGGTTCTCTGAGTCTACATAGCCAGGATGCATAATTATCTAGGAACTAAAGGGTGTTCAGCATTCAAAGCCATAGCTCATGAGCCCTCACTACTGTATTTATATTCACCAGTCAATCTCCAAGCACGTTAATTCAAAACAAAATCCTCTTAGCCAAACAGCATAGCAAGTAAATTAATAAAGAAATATCTCCCGAGACACACGAGCAAATTATCCCATAAATCAGTATAGCACCAGTGAGGGGATAGTAGACATTCAGAAAAAAGTCATGGACATACCAAGGATATGCTCGTAGAGATGCATGACCAGGGGATATTCACAAAGAGGAACATGTCCAGAACTCACTTTGCCAGGGCAATTGCATGCAAGGCACAGTGTGAAGAAAGTACGTGACTAGGGCATGTATGATTCCACAGCAATTTACTCCTCTGATATCACAGAACTGCTAACACCCTCGGTTACAGCGTGGTTCCACTCTCTGAGGGTCTTGTCTCAGCTTCCTGTCATTGCACCTCTGTTTGCCTCTGTTTCCCAACTGTAAAACTGAAATAATAATAACACTTCCCTCGAAGGGTGGTTGTGAGCATCAGATGAGGTATTTATTTTAAAAAGCACACAGTAGGCATTGTAGAGATGCTCCTTCGCTCTCTCTCCTTCTCCCTCTCCCCGTGCTTTCTGAGTGGGGCATCTTGGTCCTGGGCATCCTATCTCTTCTCTACTGGGCATTTTTTGTGGTTCCTGCCCGGCTCTAGCTGCCAAGTTGTTCTTTCCTGCCATCTATTGGGCACAACAAGCTCTTCATTTTCCAATACTATCTACAGGTCCTGCCAGTATCTACTGAGATAGGCTAACCAGAAAACGTCTCCCTGACAGTCAGGCTGAGCCGCATTGTTACTGGTGATGATGACTCATAGCATCTAAGTAAAGGCAGGTAAAAAGCCACCCCTTGACCCAGATTAAGTCTATTCTTTTAACTACCTGTTCGGTGATGTTTCGAAGTTATGATTCTGAACAATTATCTAAATTAGTTAGAAACTGTTGGCTTTAGAAATGCCTTCCTTTTTAACTTCTTATTAAAATTCTGTGTACCCAAAATGCAATTCAAGAACTCTGGTTCCCCTTGCCCTCCCCCACAAGAAACCCAGAAGCCATGTAATACCTGGAGCTATGACCCTCACTTAGTATACAAGATTCTCTCTGATGGATAAGTTGAACAGGTTGCGTTTGTCCTTCCTTTCCAAAGAGGACCATGACATCAGGGAAATGATGACTGATAGGAGTGAGGGAGGGCTGTGCAAGGTCACCAGCCTCTTTCTCCTCCAGAGCCATCTGGGTCCAGTGGTCTGATAGTCATCAGGAGGACTGGAGATGGCCCAGGATGCAACGGGAGACCCTGGCCCTTTTAGACTAAGGCTTTTCAGGTTATCACTTTGAGTAAAGTAGTGTTCATTCAGTGAATAGACTTCTTAAAGAGCTGAGTCAAGGAATGGCCCCTTTAATTTAAAAAAAGAAAAAAAAATCAAACTGGGAGAGGAGACCCTTAGAGTTGCATGTCAAAAGAGAAACTTACTATTGACGTTCACTCTGAGCCTGGAGGTCCCAAAATATAGCCATTAACTGGTCCTTGGGCAGAGACTTATTGTGGTCCAATCTATGAGCTCCAGACTGAAATGGGTTTAAGGGGAAGAAGGAATGAATGGAGGGAAGAAGGAAGGAAGGAAGGGAGGGAGGGAGGGAGGGAGGGAAGGAAGGGGAAAGGGATCTAGCCTGAATATCTGGCCACTGGACCCAGATGCATCTGGAAGAGAAAGTTAGGCTGGTGACTTTGCACAGCCCTCCCTCACTCAAATCAAAGTCAAATGCAAGTCATGTCATCATTTCCCTGATGTCACGGTCCTCTTCCAAAATGATGGACAAGCACAACCTGGTAGTAGTGTGAGCTGCCTGAATAGGGACCCAGCCAATGGGGTAGACTGGAAACAAGAACAAAGATAAAGGAGCAAGGTTCTGATCCTGGTTCATGTTACTACTTTGATTATGTTTATCTGTCACAGCAAAGTGCATCCCACATAAATGGTGATGCCATTTGTTTATTTATTTCCTTGCGTTGTATTAACACTATTAATTGTTGGTATTACTTTTCAATCTCCTTTCTCCTTCAGGATGTTTCACTTCTATGGATCAGATCATTTGTCATCATGTGTAAAGGGGGAGGGAGGAGGAGGTAAAGGCAGAAGGAATACTGCTATATATTTACTAACAACCCGAGATAAGCTCTCTTGCCTGGCATCATTAGTCTGTCAAAGCCTAGAAATGATATTATTCTTTGCCTAGACCAAAGCTTAAAAATACAGTATAAGAATTTTTCTGCTTAATATACTAGAAAACTCCTGAAATCATTTTGCATCATCTTTTTTTGATCATTAGATAATCTTGTAGATTATCTCTCTCTGTGTCATATCCTCCTACTGGGCTCTAAACTCCATCAGGGCAGAGACATGTTTTAACTAAACTTTGAATTTCTCTTCGTGAAGAAAACAACGTTTTTAATGTCATATGTGTATAACATGGGCAGCTAGGGGATTTAGTGGATAAATTGTCTGCCCTGGAGTAAGGAGGACATGAATTCAAATCTAACCTCATATTTATTACCCATGTGACCCTGAGCAAGTCACTTAACACTGTTTGCCTCAGTTTCCTCACCTGTAAAATAAACTAAAGAAGGAAATTGCAAACCACTCTAACATCTTTGCCAAGAAAACCCCAAATGGGGTCATGATGAGTCAAACACAACTGAAACAATTCAACAATAACAACAAAAATGTGTATAACTAACATTTTTGGAATTTTGAACAAATGAATATATTCCAACTTTAACATGAATTTGTATTAAGCTAATTATATATCCCATGAAATTTTGGGGATCTTGGATGTAACAGACTCATTCTTGAGTCTGTGAAAATGAAAAAAATCATGAAATAAAATATCAAAAGAAAACAGAGTCCTGATACAACTAAAACAATATTGAAACACTAAAAATATTTTTTAAAAAAACCTACTCAAATGCCCACAGTAATGTAATATACTCAAAATGAGAACTAGTAAGGAAGGGAAAGGAATAAGCATTTATTAAGTGCCTACTATGTGCCAGACACTATGCTAAATGTCTTACAAATATTATCACATTCAATCCTCATAACAAAGCTGGGAGGTAGATGCTATAATGAGTCATTTTACAGTTGAGAAAAATGAAACAGACAAAGGTCAAGGGACTTGCCCAGGGTCATACAACTAGTCATATCTGACTCTTTGTGATCCCATTTGGAGTTTTCTTGGCAAAGATCTCCTTCTCCAGCTCATTTTACAGATGAAGAAACTGAGGCAAATAAAGCTAAAAGAGTTAACATGATGGAAAATGCTTTCCAAATCCAGAAAAAAAAAACTAAGGAGTCTGAACACAGATTGAAACATACTATTTGCGGTCTCTCTTTTTGTAGTTTCTTCTTTCTCATGGCTCCTACCATTATTTCGAATTCTTCCTTACAACATGACTAATGTGAAAATAAGCCTATATCATATTGCCTGCTGTGTTCAGGAGGGGAGAAGGGAGGGAGGGGGAGAAAATTTGGAACTCAAAATCTTATGAAAGTGAATACTGAAAGCTAAAAATAAATAAGCTACTTAATACTTTTTTTTTTTCAAAATAAAAAAGAGTTAAGACTCTCTCTCCCAGGGTCACACAGCTAGTAACTGTTGAAAGTCAGATTTTAATTCAGGAAGATATCTTTCTGACTCCAGGTCCAGTATTCTTTCCACTGTGCCACCTAGCTGCCAGGTGTTAGCAAAACGCCAGGAGCTCTGGCAAGACAATATACAAATTTACCATGTTCCAGAAGTTGTTTCTGTCATACATGCAACAGTCATTTAGGCTTTGGCAACTTAGCTGAGTTTTTCTCCCATCTCAAACCAACCTTAACATTCTTAGCATTATACTCAAAGCCCTGAAAGATAATTGTTTCATAGCTGGAGATCACTGTGGCAGGTCAGAAGTAATGTTCCATGCACTGACAGAGGGCATGAGTTCAAGTCCTAAATCTTCCCCTCACCAGCTGTGTGGTCTTAGCTAATTCAGCAGACTTGACTTCAGCTTCCTCATCAATAACAGGATGGGGCTGGCTCTGCTAATCCAACTGCTACGCTTTCTTTCTATTCTTAACTGAGTTATTTGGGTATTGTTTATAATATCTGCTGCTTACCCATGATGAATTAATGAGTGAACTGGAAAAAATATTCTATTTATGAATACATAACTATTATTACTTTAATGTTTTGGTAGTCTTTTCCAGCTGAAACATAGCAGTGTTTCATTCATTTAAGGAAAGATAATCAGTTAATTCTATCTCCTATCACTTTGTTACTGTATACCTTATTGTCTTAGTGAACAAAATATTCCTAAAATTGATAACTTAAAATTACAAAATTAAAAGTTTATCAGCCATCTATTTGTTCTGACTTTCTGATCAAATAGATATCATTATTAAACATGGAAATATTTCAAAACAGTAAGCCTTGTAATTGAGACACCTATTAAATAGATGAATGAATACATATCTTCTTGCATTTTTAATATTATATACTAACAGGATGACATAAATGATTCTAAAGGATGGAATAAAAAGAAAATATGAGTATGAGAAATCCAGGAAACAAACTCCCTCAGAATAAAATTCAAGTTGTTTCTAAATAGTTTTCCTAATATAAAGATTTGATTCCCTTTGAATGAACATTATGACAGCAAGAGGCCTTGATTTCATATATTGTAAATACATAATTATTTTTTGAGTTTCAGGATGCATAAGAAAAGAAAGCACATTCCCAGTGTTACATGAGTATACTCTTAAAAAGAATTCATAGAACAAATTCAACCACATGGAGGTAGTCTGCCATCTAGTGATACTTCCTGGAATACCATCAAATTTCCAAGGTAGCTCCTTTCTTCTGCTTTTATGTAAAGGCGATTCACGTAATTTAGATGCATGATACTTTATGGACTAGGTGTCCATAAACAAGTAGGAAGTGCTTGCTACCTGGATGGAGTGCCAGGTCTGGAATCAAGAAGACATGAATTCAGATCTGGCATCAGACACCTACTAGGTAAGTCACTTAACCAGTTTGCCTCAGTCTCCTCATCTGTAAAGATGGTTGTAAAGATCACGTGAAATAATGTTTATAAAATGCTCTTAGCATTTTAGTGTGATACTCTGTAAACACACCACGTGATATAAAGGACACCACAGTCTAACTTGTTTGTGCGCCATCTTCCTCAAGTCATCAATAATCAGTGTGTTGCTACATTAATTACCAAGGGGCTGCACTATCTGAGCTGCTCGTTAGATAATGCTCTTCCTGAGGTACCAGTTCAGCAGCCAATTCAGTTGCTCACTGGAACTTACATTGCGAAGCCTCCCCAAACTCTCAACCTTCATCACCAATCAGCCTGCAAACACCTAAACCACCCTCTTCCTACCCTCATGCCCCCTCCATAATCTAGTCACAATAACTTTGAGTGGTGGGACTGGCTAGTTTCAACTTTAGTTAAGGACTGATAAGGAATATCCACATCTTTAATATGCTTTCTTTTTTAACAACCCCTCCATGCACAGGATACTGGTACTCAGCATGCTGTGGTCATATAGTATACTGAACACAGGGAATATGAAAGAGAAAACATTAAGCCCTCCTATAGACTTCTGCCTCTAATCATCTCCCCATATTCCTCTTGCTTATCTAGTTTTTGGGGTATGGCCAGGTAATTCCTAAACCTCATATCTACCATTTGCTACGGAGGTCAGAGGAAGAGGAGTATGTGTCAGAGAACGGTACTCAAAGCTCTATATAAACTAAGGAAAGTAAGGGAAGCCTGTAGGATAGAGGAGAAACTACCCACAACCTTCATCAAGATCTTTCTCATTCACCGAGTCCCGGGGGTTCACAAGAGCTCATACTCTTAAGTATTCAGGTCCTTCTTTCCCCCTCAGGTTCCTAGTCCCACCTCAGCTCTAGGGTCTCGGCTGTCTCTCCCTTGGTCTCAGATCCTCCTCCTTTGGTCCCAGTCACCTCAGAGAGAATCTCAGCTTGCAGTATCCTGGAGCCACTACCTCCTAGCATTGTGTAACCCTAAAGTTAGCTGCCAGTCATGTCTACATGTTGAGCAGAAATCCTCAGTACAATCACAGAGGTTCTCTTCTCCCTGTTCCCACGACAGCCAGGAGGTCTCTGTCTTAAGGGCAAGCAGAAGGAAACTCCAGACCTATGACCCATAGGTCCGACTTGTCAATTCCCAGTCTCTTTCAGGAAGCTTCTTGCACATTCTGAGCCATACTTTGGGCAATCTTACTTAACTCTTTCCTTCTGAATTTTTATCAATAAAACTACTTGCCTTCAAAACAAAACAAAATATGCATTGGCATGGATTTCATATTCATTCATTTCATATTCAAATAAATAGTATTTACTTGCAAACAATATTTTCAGCATAAATCAGACACCTAATACTATGAATCTGCTTAATAAATTTTTCCCTTCATGGATAGTCCTAAGGTAAATTTTAAATTAAGGACTGAAAATTAGTTAATCAAAAATTATTTAAGCAGAAGTAATTATTTTTTCAACTCTACAGTTTTACAGATTAGGAAGCTAAGGCCCTTATAGGTAAGGTCTCTCAGAATTAATGCAATCTAAATGAAGAAACAGAATCACAGATTTAGTGCTAGAAAAGATGTCAGAGACCACAGAGCACAAATCCCTCAATTTGTTCGCAAAGAGGTCAATGACTTACCCAGGGTCAAACAGCTAACCAAGTATCTGAGGCTGAGGGGAGACGTGGACTTGGTCTTCCTGACCACAAGTTCAGCACTCTATCCATTATACCATCTAGTCACTGGAATTTTGCTCTGGAGAGCATAGAAATAATAACTTCATACACATTTTCTCTAGTTAGGAAGGTTTTTCTTGTTCCTTGGTAGCCTGAATTTTCACATCTAACAGAATTGAAATAACTGAGGCATCCTATTCAATGGGTGAAAAAACTGCCTTTTTTTTTTTTTACTATATCCATCTTCATTGGTAGACTCATGAAACCACAGATCTTTCAAAGTATTATCGTTGTTTCCTTTAAAGCTTTAAATCCCAAGTTGGGAGAGGTCATAGGATCTTTCTGAGGATATTACTCCCACTACCAACCTCTGCTTCCATTTGCCACCCATCCCGCTTCTTCCTTTAGCATCCTCTTTCACTCCTCTTCGGTTTCCTTTGTGGTGACTTCTTGTGGAATTATCAGTTTCCTTGACGGGCTCTTTTAGACCATCGCACCTCCAATAGGATCAGTCTTCAGATTTTCGCAATGTTGATACGTCCCTTTCTCTCCACAGGTGATGGCTGTTCCCCTGACCCCTCTACAGCTACTGGCAGTGGTGATCCTCATTTATCTCAGTTTCATCAGGTCCACTCATGGCGGTGCCTATTATGGGGTCAAACAGCTTCCACCTCAAATCCCAGCTCAGATACCCCAGTACCAGGCCCTAGGACAACAAGTACCTCACATGCCTTTGGGCAAAGATGGCCTTCCCATGGGTAAGGAGATGCCCCCCATGCAGTATGGCAAAGAATACCCACACCTACCCCAGTATATGAAGGAAATTCCACAGGTGCCCAGGATGGGCAAGGAGGCAGCTCCCAAGAAAAGCAAAGGTAAAATCAATTAATCAATAAGTACTTGCTAAGCAACTACTGCACAGGATGCACAGTGCTAGGTGCTGGAGATATAAGTTCAATGAATATGAAACCATCCCTACTCACAAAGCACTTGCATTATAGTGGGGAGGAGAGAATTTCATTTATATATGCAGCATAAACATAAAGTAAATACACATACACACACACACACACATAGTAAGTGGTAAAATACAAGTTAGCTTGGAAGTGAGAACACTAGCAGAGGGAAGGATCAGAAAATGTTTCATGCAGAAGATGATACCTGAGCTAAATCTTAAGGGAAGAGAGTGATTCTACAAATCAGGGTTAAGGAGGGAGTACATTCCAGCATGGGGAGACCCCTGCAAAGAGAGATGGAGCATTGTTTGAAGAGGAGAAAGAGGGACAATTTGACTGGATTGTCACTGGTCAATGAAAATGGGAAGATAGGCTGGAGCCAGGTGGTAGAGGTTTCTGAAAGCTAAACAGGCAGTAGGAAGCCATTGGGGTTGGTTGAGTAGAAGACTCATTGTAGTCTTTCCTTCAGAAAATTACTTTGGCTCCAAGCACATAAGATGAATTAGAAGGGGCAAAGTCAAAACAAATGGCAACTTTCAAATTCCTTTTTTTCAACAGGTGTTTATTAAGTGAATGCTATGGATAGACTACTGGGATAGGTATGGGATGGGTAGCAGAATGCAAAGATAAAGAAGACACCACTTCTGCTTATAAGATAATGTGGCCTCAGATTTCCTAATCTGCAAAATGGGAAGATTGGACTAGAGCAAGAGTGGGGAACCTTAAAGCCACATGTGGCCCTCTAGGTCCTCAAGGGTGATCCTTTCACTAAATCCAAACATCACAGAACAAATCCCTTTAATAAAAGAATTTGTTCTGTAAAACTTGGACTCAGTCCAAAGGTCACATGTGGCCTTGAGGCATACAGGTTCCCTACCCCTGAACTATAGAGTCTCTGAGTTCCCTTTGGTTTAGATCTATGATCTGTGGTCCTAAGGATATAGAGGGTAAAAAAAAAAAGCATGTTTTCAATTTTACTTTTTAGTT
The DNA here is from genome assembly GCA_028658325.1 of Potorous gilbertii. Classification (NCBI taxonomy): domain Eukaryota; kingdom Metazoa; phylum Chordata; class Mammalia; order Diprotodontia; family Potoroidae; genus Potorous; species Potorous gilbertii. The sequence goes on from CM053771.1 coordinate 380,627,637, forward strand.
TTCTGTTTGTCCTTGTAAAATGCCTACTGAGTGTCAGGCGCTGTACCAGGAGTTGTACAAAGAGTTCTTGCGTGTTTGTCCTTCATTCTTGAAATGGACCGTGACATCAGGGAGATGATGACATGACTTGCAGTTGACTTTGATTTGAGTGAAGGAGGGTGGTGCAAGGTCACCAACCTCACTTTCTCCTCCAGAGCTATCTGAATCTAGTGGCCAAATATCTATCAGGACAACTGGAGATGACCTGGGATGCAGTGGGAGACCTTGGCCCTTTTAGGCTAAGACCTTTTCAGGTTCTCACTTTATAAAATAAGATACAATGCTTAGGAGGATTGCCTTCTAAAAAACAGAGAGAATAGACAGTTAATCAACAAGCATTTATTAAGAACACACTATGTGCTAGACACTATATTAAGAGTTGGGGATACAAAAGAAGGTAAAAACACAGTCTCTTCCCTCAATGAGCTCACATTTTAATGGGGACAACCATATGCATGCACAATATGTAAATAACTATATACATGCAAGTTACATATTGTCTAAACAGAAGGCCCCAGGAAAGGGCAAGGGGAGAGACTGGAAGGACCTCCTACAGAGGCTGGGATTTGAGCTGATTCTTGAAAGATACCAGGTAAAGAAGAAGGCAAGAGGTGAGGAGAGAGAATATTCCAGATGTGGGGGACAACCAAAACCTTAAGGGATATCCAGAGTTAACAGATGTGACCTGGATCCAGCAAAAGGAGGCTGAGGAGTTGTATTGCCCAGGCAATATTCACAGCATTGAGGGCATAGTTCTGAATCACAAAGTATAACAGACTCTCCATATAGAAGGCAGAAGAAAAATATTTGTTCAGACACCAGAAAGCCAGATCCCAACACCAGAAAGCCAAATCCATCATAGTAACTAAGAAATCAATACACATTAGCATTGCAGGGGACAAAGCCATTCCCAAGCCTCCCCCACCCTGCCTGAGCCTTCCCACAAGTGAACAATCACAACACTAGCTGTGCTTGCCTGAGTCCTCTCTCTCCTCCATCCCAGCTGCTCTCACCAACTTCCTCTAAGATCTGCTCCATCCTTTCTGTTCCACCTATTCAGCAAGCTCCTCTTACCACATGTCACTTAAGTTTCCATGTGATTTAAGCAGGTCCCCTGGACCTATTAATGAATGAAAAAGATGCTTCCATTTAAATTACCATTACAGTAGTGGTCAGACAGGTAGGAAGAAAGTCTAGAGAGAATAGTATCCTGAAACCTAGATAATCCAGAAAACAGGGTGATCAATAGTGTGGAAGGTTACAAAGAGGTGAAGAAGGATGCAGACTGAGAGAAGGCCATTAGATCTGGCAATTATGAAATAATTTTTTAAAAAAACTAAAATCAAGGGGAAAATGAATGAAAAATGCTTTTATTAAGTGTTTACTATGTGCCAAACATTATGCACTGGGAATACAAACAGGAAAAAAAACTCAACAAGCTCATGCTCTATTGGGGGAGGCAATACCTAAAAAAATAATTAGCTAAAGGGTAGACAGAAAAATCTGGAAGTCCTAAGAGAACACATACCAAGGATCCCTACTTTCTTTATTCTCTGATGCTATAATTTAATACAAAGTAATAAATTGACTTCCTAAGGGAATATGTGATATACTGAACTTACACTCAATTCTTGGCTGTTCAGGGACTGATAATCCAAACTATGGATTTGATTTTCCTCATTTCCCTACTAACACCTCTGCTTTTGACATAAATATGGTGCTCAAAAAAATATATATATATATAATATATAATAGTATATAATAATATATATAATAGAATTGTTATACATATAATATGTGATCATATACAAGTTATATATCAAATGTCTATATAGAAAGATATAGTGATCAGAAATGCCATTGCTATTAACCAGAATGGATTTCTGTAATTACCTTAATATTTCATTTATTCATGACCCAACTTAGTGTAGAAAACCAAGAATTTTTTGCATTTTGAGTTTATCTCAATTTCATTACTGCTATTGACAGTGATCATTTATAGTCACATATTTCATCTGCTCTTATGACTAAAATTAGAGTTGTCACAAAGAATTACAATATTGAATTACTCAATTAAGGAATTTAGGGGAGAAAAGTACAATTCAGAAGACTTCAGTAAGGCTCTTTAATTCTAGACAGAAGAGCAGTGTGAAATATTACAATACTGTACACACCCAACAGAACAGTTCTCTTCTTTTATGAGGAAGCACACATCATTACAAAACTCCCAGCATATTAATCCCAATGAGGTACAGTAGAAAGAACACTGACTTTGGAGTCAGAGGATCTGAATTCAAATCCCACCTTTGATATTTGCTTCCTGTGCCCTTAGGCCGATTACTTACCCCACCTATATCTCAGTTCCTTATTTGTAAAATTAGGATGTTAGATGACCTCTGAGGTTCCTTCTGGCTCTGGATATGATCCTATGTTCCCTATACTCACAGTTGAGAAGATAGAAAATACATCTTCCATCTGATATTTTATTCATTCATTCATTTAAAAAAAATAGTAACGCTTACCATTTACAAGACATTTGACAGCTCCTTTTCAGCTCCTTTTGGTTTTCAGGCTTTTCCCAGGTGTGTCTGACTGTTCATGACCTCAGTTTTCTTGGCAAAGATACTGAAGTGGTTTGCCATTTCCTTCTCCAGCTTATTTTAGAGGTGAGGAAACTTAGACAAACAGGGTTAAGTAACTTGCCCTAGGTCACACGCTAGTAAGTGTCTGATTTGAATTCAGGATGATGAGTCTTCCTGACTTCAGGCCCACCACTCTATCCACTGGGCCACCAAGATGCCCCTAATTAGCTCCTTAGGGTGATTCAAAGATAAGGAGAATGGATCTCTACCTTCAAGAAGATTATACTCTAGTAGAAGAGGGTAGATAAGTATACAAATGCATTTAATGCAGAGTATGGTTCAATAACTAAGAATAAGTGAATACACAAACAAAGTGTGTTGGAGCTTCAGAAGAGGAAGCAATCACTTCTGTCCAGAAGGATTAAAGAAGATTCTGCAGGAAGAGATGCCATTGAAACCAAGCTTTGAAGGATACAAAAGAATGTATTCCAGATATAAGAGTCATGAAGAGGAAGCCTGAGATGTGCCTCCCAAATAGTGGAGAGTCTTATCTGAAATTTAATATAAAAGAAAGTTATAAATGGAAAGGAGGGCAAGAAACAGAACATGAAAGGCTTTGAACACTAAATTGGGGAGTTTGGATTTTATTCCACAGATTTTTGAGCAAGGGGTATGGCAGGATCAAAACTGTATATTAGGAAGATTAGTTTGGCAACTTCATGAAGAATGGTTTAGAGGAGAATGAGCTGGGAGGGAACCATGGCAGTTAAGACAAGAAATAATGAGGGCCTGAACTAGGGGAGGGATGTGGAAAATAGAAAGGAAGGGATGATTATGAGAGATGCTGTTAATCAAATAGACAGGACTTGTCAATAGACTAGAAGTGAAGGCTGAAGGAGATCAAAGGAAATCGATAAATATTTATTAGGTACCTACTATGTGCCAGGCATTATGCTAAGTGCTAGGGATACAAAATGAGGACAGGAGCTTTCAGTCTAATGAAAGAGACATCACTCAAGCAACTATGTACAAATAAGCTATATTCAGGTTAAATAGTAGATAAAGAAGCTAGGGAAGAGTCTAGAATTAAGAGAGATTGGGAAAGATTCCTGTAGAAGAGTCAAGGATGGCTGTCATGTTTTGAGTATAGTTGACTGGCTTCTTGGGAAGTCAGGGGGAAGAGCAGTGCTGTTCACTAGCCAGCCCCAAAGGGAAAAAAACAAAACATCAGAGCTTCTCATTCTAAAACTATGCTTCAATGAAGCAACATCTTTATTCACTACGTTTCTATAAAAGTATGGCACATAGTTCCTACTCTTTCCATCCCTGTTCATTATTCTCCTAAATAAATAGTGTCTTAATTTAGCTGAACTAAGCAGGGTCTCAATTTTGTTGAATTTAAGGCTAATGGAATGGATCTCACCATGCATCCATCTCTCTCTCTCTCTCTCTCAATAGAAATACCATTAGCCAGCTTAAGAGGAGAACAAGGTCCCCGTGGAGAACCTGGCCCAAGAGGACCACCAGGACCCCCAGGTTTACCAGGCCAAGGGATACCAGGAATCAAAGGAAAACCAGGCCCACAAGGCTATCCAGGGATTGGCAAGCCAGGTATGCCTGGAATGCCAGGAAAACCTGGAGGCGTAGGAATGCCTGGGGCAAAGGGTGAAATAGGACCAAAAGGAGAGATCGGACCTATGGGCATGCCAGGACCACAGGGACCTCCAGGGCCTCATGGACTTCCTGGCATTGGAAAACCAGGTGGTCCAGGGTTACCAGGACAACCAGGACCAAAGGGTGAACCAGGACCCAAAGGACAACCAGGACTTCCTGGTCTTCAAGGGCCTAAAGGAGAGAAGGGCTTTGGGATGCCAGGTTTGCCAGGACTAAAAGGTCCCCCTGGGATGCATGGACCTCCTGGGCCTGTGGGGCTTCCAGGAATAGGCAAACCAGGAGTGACAGGATTCCCAGGGCCACAGGGTCCTCTAGGTAAACCAGGCCTTCAAGGTGAACCAGGACCACAGGGTCCCATAGGTGTGCCTGGAATTCAAGGACCACCTGGTGTGCCTGGAGTTGGAAAGCCAGGTCAGGATGGCATCCCTGGACGACCTGGATTTCCCGGTGGTAAAGGGGAGCAAGGACTACCTGGGTTGCCAGGACCTCCTGGTCTCCCTGGGGTTGGGAAACCAGGTTTCCCAGGGCCTAAGGGTGACCGAGGTATGGGGGGTCTTCCTGGAGCTCTTGGTCCTAGAGGAGAGAAAGGTCCTGCAGGTGCACCTGGGATGGGAGGGCCCCCAGGTGAGCCAGGCTTGCCTGGAATTCCAGGTCCCATGGGACCTCCAGGTGCTATTGGCTTCCCAGGACCCAAAGGAGAAGGTGGAGCTATGGGTCCACAAGGACCATTGGGTCCCAAAGGTGAGCCAGGGTTACAGGGTTTCCCAGGGAAACCAGGTTTCCTTGGTGAAGTGGGACCCCCAGGCATGAGAGGTTTGCCAGGTCCAATAGGGCCCAAAGGGGAAGCTGGGCTTAAAGGCTTACCAGGCATCCCGGGAGCCCCTGGGCTCATTGGACCTAAAGGTGAACCAGGAATCCCAGGAGATCAGGGTTTACAAGGCCCATCTGGAATTCCAGGAATTGGGGGGCCTAGTGGTCCAATTGGACCTCCTGGAATCCCAGGCCCCAAAGGAGAACCAGGTCTACCAGGTCCTCCTGGGTTCCCTGGGGTAGGAAAGCCTGGAGTAGCAGGATTGCATGGACCACCAGGGAAGCCTGGGGCTCTGGGCCCTCAGGGCCAGCCTGGCCTTCCAGGCCCCCCAGGGCCTCCGGGTCCTCCAGGTCCCCCAGCTGTGATGCCTCCCACACCACCAGCCCATGGAGAGTATTTGCCAGAAATGGGGCCAGGGATTGATGGAGTGAAAACCCCACATGCCTATGGGGGCAAGAAAGGCAAAAATGGAGGTGTAGCTTATGAGATGCCTGCATTTACAGCAGAGTTGACCACGCCCTTCCCACCAGTGGGAGCCCCAGTTAAGTTTGACAAATTGCTTTACAATGGAAGGCAGAACTACAACCCCCAGACGGGCATCTTCACCTGTGAGGTCCCTGGTGTCTACTACTTTGCATACCATGTCCATTGCAAAGGTGGAAACGTATGGGTGGCTTTGTTCAAGAACAATGATCCAATGATGTACACATATGATGAGTACAAAAAGGGCTTTCTTGACCAGGCATCAGGAAGCGCTGTGCTGCAGCTGAGACCCGGAGACCGGGTTTTTCTCCAGATGCCTTCAGAGCAAGCTGCTGGACTGTATGCCGGACAATACGTCCATTCTTCTTTTTCAGGATATTTATTATATCCCATGTAAATTTAAACCAAAAAGAAAAAAAAAAGAAAAAGAACACAAGGAAAAAAAGACAGCAAAAGAAAACAAAATGAAGTGAAAGCAAAATCAAACATAAAACACATAATTGCTTCAAAGTGTTTATACTGTTGAAAAGTTATATTTAAATGGAAGTTTGGACCATAATATACAAAAAAAAGCCAAAAAACAAAAACAATAAAAATGCAGGTTTAATGTTCTGCAGAGCTTGTTATTAAAATGACAGGAAGAATCTATGTATCACATTTCTAACAGATGTTCTGTACCCACTGAAATCATATTAGCAAATATACATTATACACTTCCACAATACCATGCTTTCTAAAGTTCAGTCAAAACATTTCATTATGAAGGATCATTGCTAACACAAGTCATTTATTCATACTGTTTACTTAAAACTACACAAGAATAAATCTTAAAGAAGCATCAATGACCAAAAAAACCACATGCCGCATTTACTTGCATTGTTTACCCCTTATTTTCAGAAGTATTTTACTAGTGAAACACAGGAAGGGGGCAATTATGTAGTAATACTGCCCTTTCAGAGGTAATCTAAGCAATGTATACCATGCAGAGGATAGCTCCCTTCCAATAAACTACTGGAGTTTTGGCAGCAGGATTCTCACTTGGGGCAGGGTTGTCACTCGGTGGGAGCCACTGAATCTATTAATCAACAAGTCACCTAGAAGATGTGGAGACAATGTACCCAGCACTGCAAGAAAGGCCATGGAGGACACAAAAAGACAAGTCATGGGCTGTATCCTCAAGATGCTTACAAGATCGCTGGGAAATGAGAATGGTGGTTAACCTGTTTATTCCTGAAATATTTTTCCCCCTGAGGTTTCTTCGATATATTTTGGTTCCTGTTATTTCTTAATAGATCTAACCAGACCAAATAAAAAAAAGAATACAACATCTTGAAGTTATTTGGGGAGAGGAGAGATTGGGGTCAATGAAATAAGTGATCCCCACCCCACCCCAGTAGCCTTCAGACTTCATTAGCAGGTATCAATTGTATATCAAATGTATATTTATAAAAAAAATAGCCACTGTGAAGCCACAGCCAGAGAAAAGACAAACCACAATTTCTCAATCACTTTTCAGTGTTGAAGGGACTTTCTTGCCTATAGCAATAACTATCTCAAATCAGTTCAAACTTTTTTAAGGATAAAAAGTACCTTAAAAAAACCTAAACCATTCCTTTACATACAGAGCAAAAACCTTTAGAATTATATGGGAAGATAAACTTTTATTGAAAATCAATCTGTGAAACTTAGAAGTAAGTACATGCATGGTTTTCTGAAGTATGTGCTGAAATGGGACATCAAGAACTGTTCTTATGGAAGTAAACTGCAGAAGACCCAGTTACAATTTCAGAGGACAAAGCTAGCACTTGATTTTTATGCTGCCCTATAGATTAAGGAAATGGCATGATAAAGGTTTACTGCAGACTGACGTACATGCATTTCCATCTCTATACTTTAGTGTGCTTATATGACAGTGTGACATAGTAGATAGAGAGATGTCCTAGGAGTTAGGAAGACCTAGACAAATCACTTAAACTCTAAAGTTGCCACTAGGCAACTTTAAAACTATAACTTGGAGAATAGTGCCCAACCTGTACCAGCAAGAGGAACTTCTTTTCTGGTAGTTAGTTCACCACATCAATGAAAGTTATAGAACTAGACCAAAAAAAAAATCTTTTTAAAAACCCCAACAATTCTTTTTTCACTACTTCAAAAATTTACAATATTGTCAGCATGGGTATCCTTGCCACTGTGAAACTGCAGCTAGAAAGAAGACAGATAATTCTTTCTCAGTTGCTTCAGTCTAGATCTTAGCTCCTCTAAATTTAATACGTGCCCTTCAAGAGCCGCTGCCATTGAATAATCTCATCACCCTGCGGCCAGTATGGTGATAAGCCTCAGCAAACTTAGCTAAGTTGATTTTCAGAAAATAGTCCATTAGCACTGAATGTGGAATTGAACTGAAGTTCTCCCAGTATGGTCTGCCATATGGTTCTGACCTGCCATGACTTTCACTTCACTGGAATAGCCTTCAAGAACCCAGAGTCCTCTTCATACCAAGATAAGGCATCAGGTCAGGACCTTTGTATAGGTTTATTTCTCACAAAAGGGAAAAAAACATTTAAATTACTTTCAAGTAGTCACCCAGAGACCTACAGAAACACTCAACTGGCCTATTTGTTAAATACAGAGTCTTAATGCAGCAAGATAACCTATGGTGAAGGAAATTACTGTAAGGGGTGCCGAACCTCAAATATCTGATAGAATATAGCAAAGAATAAACAGACTGGTGACTTTATTGAATTTCTACTATAGATTTGAGACTTGTCAATAGCAAATCATTCCTTCTGGTCTCAAAGAAACAAAAGATCCACTTCAAATCTATTTCCTTCTGGATACTAACAGTAGCATCCTATGGGATAAATAATGTAGAGAGGAAAGACATATGTACTTAAAATTCAGAATATGGAAGAGAAGAAAGAAATGAGGGGGAAATATACAGAAGAACTTGGTATAAACACAGTGCATGGCACATATGCCCAATACAAGTGGTTTCTAATGAGACTAGTTGTCACTAACCAGTTAACTGACTTAACTAATCCAGAATAATTATCTTACTGACCTGATGTACCTTCTCTGTGTGAAGTACAGAAGTACAGTTTCTTCTTAAGAGGACTGAAAATAAATGAATTTGTTACCAAGATAACTTATTCACTACTAGCTAAATGCCAAAGGTTTTCATCCAAAAAAACCTCAGCATTCAATATCATAATAGTTAGCATCCGGTGAATATAAAGTCTTTATGTTGATTCTCTCAAATGATTAATATGACAAGAACGTTGGTTTTCTGGTGGGACAAATAAACAACACACACAGTACAATACAGATCAGTGTCCTATCTGGTATATGAGCAGATGTATTCAAATTGACTTGAAATGGCCAACTAGGGCAACTCATTTGTGAAATAGTTTCCATATATATATATGCATTCCGGTTAGTTCTCCACCAAAGTGGGGAGTAATTTCCTAATCAGTTGAAATGAAATTTCACTTATCAAAATCATTGATAATAGTTGCTTCCAAACTTATTTATTGGTTGTGTTACTTATTTGCCTAAATTTGTATATTAGCAGGCATAAGCTTCTAACTTGTAGATGGTGGGGAGGGAGAGGAAAAATCCTATGCAAGTACTGTTTGTTCTACAATGGTGCTAATCTCAGAGCAAAATGATGAATTATTTCACCTTATTTAAAAGAAAGAGTTTAAGATAGTTATCTATATGTCTGTGTTTCCCCTTTGAGTGTTACATGTTATACTTTTGCTTTGATGTAAAATCAGACCTAACATGAATCTGTTCTGAACCATAATCTCTATTTAACTCAAAATTAACTAGAATTTGACCATAGAAGAATGGACAAAACTGGCATTACCATTATTTAAGTACAGAGTTTTAATGCAGCATGATAATGAATGGGGAGGGAAATAACTTTAGTGGATGTCTAACCTCAAATATCTTGCAGAATATGTCAAAAAGTGAAAGGACTGGTAACTTTATTGAGTTTCCACTGTAGATTTGAGACTTGTCAATAGCAAATCATTTTTGTATTTAAAATTTTTGTACTGATCTGAAAAAAAAGTCTTATTAAATATCTTTAAAAGTACTCTTCTTCTTTTGATTTTCTTTCTTAGTATTATTGGAGTCACACACACTTCCTCAATGTGGTACAAGCCTGACGTGTATGGTAGGGTGTAGTGGAATTCTTTGTCCAAGTTCTGACACTAGCCTGGTTGGGATAATATACTTGATTGGTTCCCTTAGAGAGTTGTAAGGAAAGTTTCTGTAAGCCTTAAGTACTAATATAAATGTGAGTTTATATTGACTGCCCCCATTATGGAAGACTTCTGGGTGAAAAGCCCCCATCAGAAACCCATTTCTAATTTTTCTGTGCTATTCTATTTTGCAGTTCATAAAAGAAAAAGAGACTGTGACACAGAAATAGGTCTACTTTAAGGCAGCCATTAATTTTAATAATTGTTTCTTCCTAGAGAGACCCATTTTAACTTTGCCATCATGATGTCCAATTCTGCATAAGAAGACCATTTCCATGTCCTGATACACAGCCTCATACTAGCACTGCTTTTTAACAGTCAATATGATAAACACTAGAAAGAGTTGCCAAGGGAATTTATGGATCAGTGGTCCATGGAGATTTTTAATATGAGACTAATTTCTCTACATGAAGGCAGCAGATCAAACTAGATGACCTTATGGTAACTTTTCTTTTTGGCATTCTTTCATTTTATGATATATATATATATATATATATATATATATATATATATATATATATATATATTAATTTGGCACCTAGGTGGCACAGTGGATAGAATGCTGAACCTGGAGTCAGGAAGACTCATCTTTCTAAGTTCAAATTAGCCTCAGGCACTGACTAGCCGTGTGACCCTGGGCAAGTTACTTAATTCTCTTTGCCTCAGTTTCTCATCTGTAAATGAGCTGGAGAAGGAAATGGCAAACAACTCCAGTATCTTTGCCAAGAAAACCCCAAAGGAGGTCACAAAGAACCAGACACATTTGAAATGACTGAACCACCATAAAATGAAAAGATGGAAATTTTTCACATGACTGAAATAAAAGTGAAACAAATGCACTGAAAACACAAGTGCACATTGTCAAGGTCATCTTAACCCCTACTTGTCCTTTTGCAATGACCCTTTTACTGCACCTAAAAGTATTCTCCACTCAGCTATGACTCAAAATATAAGATAACTGATCCTGGAAATAAACATTAATGACTAATAATCTAAGTTAACAACAAAAACGTTCTACGCTTACCCTCTGATCAAATTACCTTGTATCTGATATAAATGACTGACTTCTGAAATAACATAAAACCTCCCAAACTCAGTTAGTAAATAGGCATTTGTTAAGCACCCACCACATGTCAAGCACCATATTCCTAAATGCAGGATAATTTCAGGAAGATCAGTTAGAAATAACAAAAGTTCTATATTTCAAAATTTTTTTTTAATGTAAAGGTTTTTATTATTAATTTTCACAACGTATAATTAACTGTGACCAAGCATAGCCTAATTCAGTTGGTTAAAAATGTATATTAATGGTTATGAGATTGAAGATCCTATTCCTTCCCCTCCCAGATTGATATCTTTGTGATTAACTTTTGTCAATCATTGAACAGTCATTGAACAGGTGTGGCCTCAGACAAACTGAGACCTGGGCAAGAGCTTAACTTAGAAAGGTCAAGGTCACCTACTATATTCTGGGTTTGACCTTTGTCTTACCACTGAACTTCGATGACTCTGGAGGAGAGACTGAGGCTGCCTCCACTCATTCAATTCACAAGCAAGTCAAGAGCTCACCCTTGTGATGTCATCAGTCCTCTCCTAGAATAAAGGACTGTGCAACAACAATATTGTTAGCTCTGTCAATTTTCGGGCCATAGACTGTAGTAGTTATGATCTCATTTTACAAATGCCTTTGGTTTTTAAGTAAACTAGATAGATTAATGAAAATTCAGAATATTAAGAAGCAAATGTACTGAAAATATAAATACCTTTCTTTAAAAGCTATCTCGAAAGCATCATTTGAACTCTGACTTTTTCCTTTACAACAATCTCACATCCAAACCACAATTACTCAGCTATGTCTTGGAAGTACAAATCCATTACTTATACTAGAAGACCACTTCATGTATAAAGCCCTAATGAGAGTGGACAGGGGCATCTTTTTACCTACAAAGATGGAACCTTTGTTTTCTATATGTACCAAGCCGGCAGAAGATGCAGTATCTCTCATAGAGGAATTTATAATCTAATGAGTGCAGACCGACCGGTGATGTCAAAGTCAAATAGACACAGGGGGCACTGTATGCATCATGATCCCTCCAGGTTGCATATTGACTTATAAAACCACATATTCACATTGTTTTATTCTATTTTTACTTACTTTGTTAAATATTTCTCAATTATACTTTAATCCGGTTTGGCCACACTCAGTAGAATGAGGGCCATATGCAGGTTTCAAATAGCATATTTAATAACACAAACCCACATGTAAAAAAATCTATACATCTATATGTATGTGTGTATCTATTTATACACACATACACACATGTGTATATACACACACACGCATTATACAATGATAATATGATTTCAAGGTAATGCATATGCAAATTAAAGACATTAGGCTACCAGCTGTACAGTTTACCAAAATATCTGGAATTCGTAGTAAAGAAAACATAATTTGTCAAAGGATCCGTAGAAGGATGGGAGATTGGACAGGATCAATTCCTGTTGGGATTCCAGGGCCTCTCTGAAAGACCTCCATGAGGTTTGGTCATTCTGGAAATGCTTTCTAGAGGAGCCATCCTCTCCTCCTCATCTCCTGCTCCACAGAGGTCTTCTTTTCCTAGGGGATAAGGGTTTGAGCTTTAGAACAGAAAATGTGGTCCCTGGCCACCCTTTGGCTGACCTGAACCAGAATAAAATGTAATTGGGAAATATTTAACAAATAAAAATGCAATAGGAAAGAGGTAATGTTAATAAGTGGTTTTCTAAGTTAATGTGCAGCCTACAGGGATCTTTTAGGTATGATTTAGTGCCCTCCCCTTCTAATTGAGTTTGACACACTCAAGTGTCAAATCCCAGAAATAAAATGTCTATGAAAAGTTTCATCCCAAATGGGGTCACCCAGAGTCAAACATGACTGAAAGCACTACAACAACAACAAAATCAGATCAAAAAAAAAATTTTGGGAGGGGTGTAAAGAATGGATTGGAGAAGGGAGGCATAGCTCACCCTGTTAGTTTTCAGAATGTTGTGTGTATGTGTTAGGGACAGTGTACACTAGCACCCAGCTCACTGGTGTCCCCCTTGTACACAGTTCCTCTTGGATCAGGGATCAATGCATAGCTGAGACTCACCAATTCATCATTTTTTCTACACTCACACATTCTAGCATACACCATCTCATAAGGTCATGCATACACATTCACTGAGCCCCCTTTTTCATTCATTCATTCCCATTAATCTTTTCCTTATGTGCCCCTGATGAAACTTTTCCCCATACCATACACCAACTGGTACCTCTTGTACAACTTACGTTATTAGAATAAAAGCTCCTTGAGGGAGCTTTTTGCTTATACTTGTTTCCTCAACACCTGGCATGGTGCCTGGCATATAGTAAGCATTCAACAAATGCTTCCTGCCTACGGCATCATTTCTCCCAAACCTCACCAACTCACAAAAGCCTGAGCAACTGTTGGTGGAGTTGTGAACTGATCCAACCATTCTGGAGAGCAATTTAGAACTATGCCCAAAGAGTTATAAAACTGTGCATACCCTCTGATCTAGCAATAGGTCTGTATTCCAAAAAGATTTTTTTTAAAGCAGTGTGTGTGTGTGGGGGGGAATGTCGGGGGGATCCTACTTGTACAAAAGTTCTTTTTGTGGTAGCTAAGAATTTGATATTGGGGGGATACCCATCAATTAGGGAATGGCTGAACAAGGCTAAACAATGGTATATGATTGTAATGGAATATTATTGTCCTATAACAAATTATAAGCAGGATGATTTCAGAAAAACCTGGAAAACTTACATGAACTGACACAAAGTAAAGTGAGCAGAACCAGGAGAAATGTATACAATGTATACAACAGTGTATACAGTAACAGCAACATTGTATGGTGAAGAATTGTGAATGACTTGGCTGTTCTCGGTGATACAATGATGCAAGGCAAACCCACAGGATTCATGTTGAAAAATGTTACCCACCTCCAGAGGAAGCACTGATGTTGTCTAAATGCTAAAGCAGGCCATTTTTCACTCCTTTTTTTTGTCCTAATCTTCTTGCACAAAATGACTAATATGGAAATATTTTATATGATTGCACATGCATAACTTATGTCAGATTGCCTATCTCAGGGAGGGAGGAGGGAAGAGAGGGACAGAATTTGGTATTTAAAACTTAATAAGAGGTTAAAAATTGTTTTTTTATGTAATTTGGGGAAAATAAAATATATAAAAGTTAAAATGAAAGCATGAGTAATTCAAAAACAAAACAAAACTCCTTCCCTCGCCCACGTAGGACAATTTCCAAATTCCAAAATGTCTGATGCTGATCCTCAGACTACCTCTAGCCCCTATCACGTCGTCTTGCTGTTTACAAAAAGAACGGGATGCACTAGAAAGAGATGCCATGAGAATGACAGTTCAATTTCAGATATACCGAGTTTGAAGTACTGGTTGAGAGACAGGGAACTAATGGTAGGTCAGCTACAGAGATGTAGATGTGGTAATTATTAGTATAAAGTGGTCACTGAGGCCATGAGAGTAAAAAGACATCCAGCTAACCCACTGATTTAGCCCAGAGAAGAGAAAATTTAGGGGGCATAGGACTGTTGTCATCATTTATTTGAAGAGCTATCGTGATGAAAAGGGATCAGATTCTGCCTCAAAAGGCAGAACTGGGAGCAACAGGTAAAGGCCACACAGATTTCATCATGATGTGAAGGAAAATTTCCTAACTATCAGAACTGTTCAAAAAGTAGAATTGGATGACTTCTCTCTGCTTCGTGAAGTCTTCAAACAAAAAGTGACTTTTGCTTGAAGTGATTCTTACCCAAATATAGGTTAGCCTAGACAATCTCTGAGGTCCCTTCTGGAATTATGGGAGTGGATAATACTTGGGCCTTAGTACTCACCTGATCTTGCTTCTATATTGAGATTCCCAAAGTGTCATTTGACCTTGTTTGGTGTTGACTCTCAGATCTGGCTTTCTTCAGTCTGGTTCATTCCACCAGTCCAAATCCCAGTTAAGAAGCAAGTAGTTTAAAGAAGTCCTTGGCAATTTTCTTTTCTTTCTTTTATGAATTCTTTCTTCATATAGAACATTAAACTTCATCTTAGCACTGATGAATTAACACTAATTTTAATTTTTTAACCATGTTTTGGTAAATAGTAGTTTCTTAGATTAAAAATAATCATTCTGAATTTAACAAACAACAACAAAAAAGACACTGCCATACACATAGTAGAAGAGAAAAGGATCAAATGAGGAACCAACCGTAAACTATTACAGAGAGCTTGCTCTTTGTTTTTTTTGGAAGCTCAGTCTCTAGGTTCTCCCTTTCCCATAAATCCTTCCCCAAAAATAAAAAGGGAAAAGTCCAAACCATACAACAAGTAATTATGGTCACTCATTTGCATCACCTCCCTGTCAGGAGGTGGGTAGCATGCTTCGGCACCTGGAATCACAGGTGGCCATTGCAATGATCAAAGTTCTTAAGTCTTTTCAAGCTGTTTTGCTTAGTAAATGTTATTGTTCTATGAATTCTCCTGGTTCTGCTCCCTTCACTCTGCATCACTTTATACAAGTCTTCCCATTTGTAATTACCCTTTCTGTCATTTCTTTCAGACCCAATAGTTTCCCATGAAACTCATTTAATGCCAATATTGCTTCTCATGCCTGATTGTAAAGAAAAAAAAGCTAGTTGCGTACTTATTCTGTTGAACACCTATGAATTCCCAGAAAAGATCTTTAATGAACTCTCATTTTTTGATACTTTCCTATCTGATATAGTAAAAAATAAGAACAAACAAAACATTTTATTTCTTTGTTTTAAAAAAAAGTTACTACCTAATCAAACCACAAGGAAATTCAATCCACTAACTTCTGGGATTAAATGTAATCAGATTGAAATCCCTCAGAAGTAATCACAGCAGACCACTTTACAATCTTATTCCCTAAGGATCTATTGTGAGCTGTTGAAACACAGAACCCTCTACTAATAATTTCCTTTAAGGCATCCAGGTCCCTCAACTTTTCCAGGGGTTTTTCCTTATCCTCTCATTGCGTATAAAAATAGATTTTACTAGACTCAAAAGTACATTAAAATCAAAGCTTGTGAATCATGTTGAGACCTACTTTTCACATCTTGTCAAAACTACCAAAACCAAAGACTGTCTTAATTGAAAAGTGAACAATTGGCAAGACTTTTCACATGTGCTCTTCATTCATTTATTCATTTAAAAGTGATGAAAGCCCAAAGCTGATGGCATCTATACAATTCTGCACAAGCTTACTATTTATGTCTTTCCTAACTGGATGCATCTAAACATTTCTGCACAAGCTTACTATTTATGTCTTTCCTAACTGAACATCATCCATCCTTGCCATGTTCAAGGCCAGAACTGTGTCACCACCAGTAGGAGTTTCTCACAAGGTCCTCAGGCATCTGCTCATTGCTCAGCCCACATTTCTTACTGAATGAAATGAAGGCGATTTGCACTGTACCATCCACATTCAATCACCTTCACATGAGTTGTTTTGTACTAACTATGATTTTGCAAAGCTAAAATGCTCTCCATGAAGAAACTCATAAGAATTCAGGTCTGCATAATATCACCTTAGAAAAGTCAAATGACCTGTCCAGACTCACACAGCTAGTATGTGCCAGAGACAGGACCTCAATTCAGGTCTTCCTAAGTCAGAGTCCAGCTCTCTAACACTGTACCCCTTCCAATATGACTTTATAATATGTTTAG
Source organism: Potorous gilbertii (assembly GCA_028658325.1). Classification (NCBI taxonomy): domain Eukaryota; kingdom Metazoa; phylum Chordata; class Mammalia; order Diprotodontia; family Potoroidae; genus Potorous; species Potorous gilbertii. The sequence goes on from CM053771.1 coordinate 380,644,251, forward strand.
TGTGACTTATTACAGGAAACAAAGGCTTGGAATTTAGCTCTGGAAATGATCTTGAAGGCTATTTTGTCCATCATCACAGATGAAGGCCTAAAAAGGTTAAAGAAAAAAAATCAACACTCCAAGGGTCACACTTTTATTCATTGTAACAGCAAGGATTCTGGCATATAGAGGATAGCCTACTGTACAGGTTCTTCGATCTGCTTTTTTAAAAGGAAAGCAACTTTTGATGGGTCAACAATCTACTTTAATCAAGCATGTATATCATTCACCTGGTTAAGGGGAAAAAGCACCCTGAACTTTAGAGAAAATACAGACAGAGAAATAAAGATCAACAGACAGGGTTACGATTCCAACTGACCTTAAACAATACATACATAGTTACCAGAGAGAGAGGCACCAACATCTGGGTTTTCAAAGCTGGGGGGCTCCTTAGTGGCTTTCTAGAGTCTCATCTGGCACACAGACCTTCTTCCAAAAGCTAAGCCCCAAAGTAAAACCTCTGAGTATTTATACACTTTTCAGAGCTGAAGGGCAGGACCCTCTCATCCAAAAGGTATTTGAGGTCTATTAATGGGCTGGGAAGATCTAATTAACATTACACTCATTCAACAAGTATTAATAAGCCACCCACTATGTGCTAGGGGGGCCTAGAGATGTAATGCGCCTACTATGTGCTAGAGGGTAGAGGTACAAAGACAAAAAAGAAATACTCCTTGTCCTCAGGTACATACATTCTAATGGAGAGTGCTGTTCTCATAGCACAGTATTCCCTGAGCAACCTGAAATGTTTGACAAAAAAAATGTTCCTCATTCCAAACATTTCCTTATCCAAATCTAAGGATTTCCCTGTCTCTCAACCGCCTCCCCATCCTTTCACCCTCTTCTTTCTTTACTTTCCTAGGGTTTAAGGTGGAGGTCTGCTTGTATTGATAGAGCCATATTTGACTTTAAGTGGGCAGAAAATTACATTTGGGGACAGGAGCTGGGGCATTTGAAAGTCCTGGAATATAGGGAGGACTTTCATGACAGACTTAGTGAAGTTCCTGCCAATCTAGTGTGCCATGGTGTACTCTGACTGGCATAGTTGAAAAAGCCTTGGACCATGAGTCACAAGAGACCTAAGTTTGAATGACGGTTCTTTTCATTTACTATGTAAACATGGAATCTTGCTCTGGGCCTACATTGGGTCACTTCTCTGATAGTTTATGTTCAATACTGAAAAGAAATGAGATGCTTGTAGGTCATTCATCAGTTAAGGAAATTTAGCCACAGTAGAAGGACGTTCAACAAGGAGATGCAATGAAGACACTAAGAAGACTAATGATGCTCCCCTGCCTCTGAGTTAATCAAGTTGGTGTACCACTCAAGCAATACTAATACAAGCTTCTCTTGGCAATTTTGTACTCAGGCAACCAGACATTAAGGTTAACAGGTCAAGTCTCTCGTTCCTGTCTTCAGGGTGGTTTCAATACTTTTATTTTTTTTTATTTAAATAAATTTATTTAACTTTTTACATTCATTTTCACAAGATTTTGGGTTCCAAAATTTTCTCCCCATTTG